>VZTF01009427.1:261445-402036 GCA_013397755.1 Cnemophilus loriae
AAGAAAAAAAAAGAAAAAAAGAATATTTTTGTTTCTGAAGGCGGCATCGGGGCCGGGGGCAGGCGGGGGCAGCCCGGCCTTGGCCATGCTGGGAAAAAAAACCAAAACAAACCCAAAATAATAATAATAATAATTTTTAAAAGCCAACCCACGATAATGAATTATAATAATCATAATTAAAAAATAGCAGCCCATGGTCAAATAACTGCTGGGAGGAGAAGCCCCTGCCCAGGGTGACCCCGGGCGATGCCCTTTCCCCCCTTTCCCTGCCTGGTACCGGGGGAGTTGTTGGGATGGTGGGGCCGGGCAGAGCCCCCTGGCCCCCGGGGTGCCCCCGAGCTGGGACGCTGCGGGCCGGAGTGAGGAGCCTGATGGGGGAAGGAGTTCAAAAAAACAAACTAAAAAGGTGGGTGTGGATTTTTTTTATATATATATATACGTATATATATAATTTTTCCTTATGCCTTTTTATTTACCAACTCGCATGATTATGATGACTTTTTTTTTTCTCTCCTTCAATCTGGTTTTTTCGTTTCTTTTTTTTTTTTTTTGTTTTCCCCGCGCGCGTGTGTGTCTGTGTGTGTCTGTGTGTGGTTGCTTTGGGGTTGTTTTTTTTGTTGTTGTTGTTGTTATTTTTATGTTTCCTTTCTCTCCTGGCGCCGGGATCGCCACCCAAGCAGTCGCTGTGCGCCGGGGGGGGTCAGTACAAGCCGCAGCCCCGCAGGTTGTTGGCAATGATGATGTCGGTGACGGCGTCAAAAACCACCTGGATGTTGTTCGTGTCTGTGGCACACGTCATGTGGCAGTAAATCTCCTTGTTGGGGGAGCGGTTTTTGCTCTCGAATTGTGCTTGGATGTAGGCGGCCGCGTCCTCGTAGGTGTTGGGACCTGCGGGCAGAGCGGGGGGGCAGAGCGGGGGGGTCAGGGCTGAGGGCCGCCACCCTCCCGCCGCACCCGGCCCCATGCTGCTTGCTAAGTGCTTGAATTATAACAGAAATAGGCAAAACTATGTATTTTCACCGCCCCCTTCACCCCTCAGCAGGGTCCATTTACTGCTTTTCCCTCCCATCTCCCTCCTTTCCACCCCCACTACCCTTTTCCTCCCCCTCTGCCCCATTTTCCCCCAAAACACATCATACCTGGGCCCTCTTGAGGGCTCCTCCTTCCCCAGACGTTGCTGCTTTGCCCTCTCTGCCCTCTCGCCTTGTTCCCCCCAGGCAGGGGAGGCTCCCCCAGCGGTGCCCGGCCGGGCTGTGCCCGAGGGGTGTCCCTGTGGCACACCCGAAAGCGCTCATCGCCTGGGGGGTGGAAAGGCTGGGGGCCCTGGTGGCCCCCCAGGCAGGGGGAGGGATGGCCAGGAGAGTTGGTGGCCACCCCAACATCAGCCGTGGATGCTGGCCGCACCTCCTTGGTGGGGCTGAGCCCCTCTGTGCCCTGCCTGGGCTGGGCAGGGGTCTCACCCTGGGCCCTGGAGTGGGTGAGGGGTGGCGGTGGGGCAGGAGCCGTGTGGGGACACACGTGTTGCCCGCCGGCTCCGTGACTGGGAGGTTTGCCTTGCGAAGGTGGGCTGGAGACGCGCCAGATGTTCGAGCCGAAAAATGTGCATTATTGCATTAAGCTGCTTAGGGCAGCGAGAGAGGCTGCGCTGGCCCCTCGCGGGAAGCCACAAAGCTGAGTTACGCCCCTGAAATCGCCTTTGCAAGAGCTGCTATTATCTGGAGATTTATTTTCCTTTTCCAGCTCGCTGGTTCCCCTCGTTCCTGATGCAGTGGGTGGCCGAAGGAGAGGGAAGGTGGGCCGTAGCCACCGGGCTGTCCCCCTCCATGGGGTAGCCTGGCTGGGCCATACAGCTGCATGTGGGATAGTCTGGTTTGTTGTCAGGTGGCTGTGAGAAAAGTGCTGGTGCCTTCAGGATGGAGAAGCCTAAATGCCTTTGGTAGAAATGCTGGTGCACTTACGCCGTAGGGGAATGGGTGCCATCTTGCTGGGGGACTCCCTTGTCCCCAGGGTTTGGCATCCAGGATGGGTGTGCTCTGGGTGGAATAGTTCAGAGACATCTCAGTATCTGTAGGGCATGCTGGAGTCTGAATTTTAACTGACTTTTTTCTTTCCCTTAGAGAATTCCAAAGTATCTATTCTTGCCCATCTTCTCGGTTATTTATCCTTTTCCCCAGGCCACGTTGGTTTTGCCACAGAAAGGATGATTCTCTTGTGGTTCCACAGATTCCTGCTGTAAAGGGGCTCTTTCCTCCCCCAGCCACACCCAGCGTGAAGGCACTCCCGGAGGATGCAGACGTGGCCTGTCTTGGCTCCTCTTGCAGGAGCTTCTCAGGAACCACCAGCAAACAGGCTGGCTCCAGCGGTGGCCAGTCAGTTCCTGCCAAGGCTTCTTCTTTCCACAGCTCCCTGTGCCCAGGCTCATTTCAGCTCATCTCCATTTGTCTTGACCCCCTCTCTGTCCCACCAGCTGCTCGCGCACCTTTGCCACAAGAACTGCCCCACCCAGGACACGGCCCCACCCCACGAGTGGGGTGCTGGAGCTGCCTCACAGCTCGTGAAGGTGGGCAGTGCTTTTGTAGCCCCCAAAGGCGCCCCGTCCCCTCTGTCCCCCCGTCCCCGGTGGCGCAGGGTGGGCGTCACAGCGGCTGTGCCGTGTCGGCCCCGGCACCTACCTGTGTACTCAGGGAAGCAGATGGTCAGAGGTGACTTCTTGATCTTCTCAGCAAATAGGTCTTTCTTGTTGAGGAAGAGAATGATGGAGGTATCGATGAAGAATTTGTTGTTACAGATGGAGTCGAAGAGCATGAGAGATTCGTGCATGCGGTTCTGCAAAGGGGAGCACACACGGAGGAGAGGGGAGAGAGGAAGGCAAAGACAGAGAGTTAGAGGAGAGGAGAAGATTTTTGTGAATTGAAACGGTTAGAAAGCAAAAAAAATCTCTATATTAAGACAGTGGTAAATTTGAGTTGGTTACAAAGGTGGAGAAAATGGGGTATTGCCCTCCTCTTGGGCTGGATGCCAGGGCAGGTGTGGGGCTGCAGCTGATCCTCCCCCACATCCCTGTGGGGCCACTCTGGCCGGGCAGACACTTGAAACCTCAAGGGAGAGCAGGAAAAAAGTCATTTGCTCCTCCCCTGCCTCACCAAAGGAGTAGGGGAGGGGCCCTGTCTCTCTCTGGGGACTGGGCTCCCCTGAAGCATCCTTTGGAGAGTCCAAATAAGGGATGGACAGGCAGCATCAGCCAGCAGCTCGGACACACATGGCATGGGGACTGGGATGGAGGGGGCTTTGGCCATCCCAGGGTGGTCCTATGGACCTGCCTGGAAGGGTACTTGGCACCGAGTGGTGTCATTGTAGTGAGACCAGTGCCAAGGAATTGCCCAGAGGTTGGAAACTCTGGAAAAATCTTCAACTCAGCTTTGAAAATACCAGTAGTGGCCAGGTTGTTCCTAAGAAATCCCATGGAGATAACCTGCATGGTGGTAACCAGTACAGGTGCCTCTGCCAGCCCACTTCACAGCTCTGCTGAGTGTTCTGGGTTTGCAGGCTGTGCCAGGGAGACTTTAGGCTTGGAAAAGCTTTGGTAGGAGCATAAGGGTAAATTTCTAAAAGCTGTAGTTTTGTTGGGTTTTTTTCCTTTTTTTTTTTTTTTCATTTACAGTTGGACAAAACCCACAGAAAGTAATTTTTCCCCTCTGCTACCAAAGTTTCTTAAGAAGGGGAGAGCAGATAGCAGAACAGGAGGAGGTGAGGTGAGGTTGTCCTGTGCCCCACTGGCTGCCACAGGGCCCCACAGAGCAGGGTGTTCCCATGCAGGTGCATGCACTCACTGTTAGTGTGAAGGTGCCACTGGATGGGACAGATCTGGCCCTCCAGGAGCTCCCAAGCATTTTCTCCATCATTAACTTGCTCTTAGAATCACCAGAAAGCCTCTCCCTGCTAGTCCACTGACAGCTTTGGGGGACGTTTCAGGAAGTCCCTATGTGCCTTTCATTGTTTGTACCCACCGCGTTTCTACTTGAACTTGCACGGCTTCTGCTGCAAACCCAGGGCTTGGTGAAGTCTGAAGCTGCTGCCCCTCCCTGTAACCCCCTCTGGGGGCTGAGCCCCCCAGTTCTGGCTCGACTGCCTGAAGCTTGCATGGGGACACAGCTGTTCACAAAAGCCTTGTGGAAATCTCATGGAAAGGCGTGTGTGGGAGGCTCTGCAGTGGGTGGGGAACCCTCCTGCAGCAAACATCCCCCACAACATCCCCCCACAACCCCTTTTTTTTGTAGGTGCAGCAAAGGGGGCTCTGGACTCGCCGAAGATTTGCAAGAACACACGTGTTTGCTAATGAAATGATGACCCAATTACACATTTTGGAGTTTTCCATGAATGTTTTATTAGTGAGTCATTTTATTAGCTCCACTTCAACGGTAGCTTTTGCATGCAAAATTTAGCAGCTGTCTGATTTCATCTTGAAAGGCTTCGCGATTGCACTGTCGGTTCCTTGACAAAGAGTAGCTGGGGATGCCAAGCAGACGCTTTCCAAAGCCCTGGGACTTCAATTTGATCCTTATCTTGAAATTAAAAAAAGGCCTTATTCATAGGGAAACCAGAAGCTGCCACAAAAGGATGTAGTTCTTCTTGACTTGGGGTTGTTGCAAAATTGCTGGGTCTTGAGATTTTCATGGAGAGTATGATGATGGGCTTTTCCTCGTTCATCTCTGGTGCTGTCCTATATATGTATTATATTTAAATAAAGAAGTGATGGTGTTGATGGAAGAGCAGCTGAAATAAAGCTTCTGCCCAGGGAAATGAGGGCCCCATTCAGGCAAAATAACCCTGATGGCGTCAAGGTCCTGGACACCCGTGCAGAATCCGAGGTGTCCTGGAGAAAGTTTTTAAAATCTCCAATAGCAATACACAAAGCAAAATCCTTTCCCTCTCAGCCATTTGCTTTTCTCAAGGCTGGCCTGTATTTCTGTCAGATCCATAGGATGGCCATGTGGGAATTCGTGTCTGAGGATGGGTCCAGCTGAAGCCACATGGCTGCAAGTTGGTGAAGTCAATAGGAGCAATGGTTCATTTTCTTTTGCTGAGGTTTATAGAAAATTTTCTCTTGGTTTCTCCAAGTTCCTTACTTCTATTTTATGCCCCAGATAATGGAAGATCTTTAGTTTAAACATAAAAGAACAAACTGGCTCAAGCATTATTTTAAAGGGAGGGAGGGATGCTCCATGTTTTGTGCTACCGCAAGGAGGAGAACACACCATTTACTGAATTGAACCAGCAACGGCTCTTCTGACTCTGTGCTCACACAAAGAGAAGTGGAAAAGCAAAGCTTGTGACTTGTAAAGGATTTGTAACTGAAGTGATGGAGGAAACAGTGGGGCAGCAAGGATGCTCTGCCCTGCTGCTGCTTCTGGTGAGCAAATGAAAAAAAATTCCTGCCAAATACTTCCATAAAATGAAATGTCTTTTGGTTATATGCTTTTCAAATTCCTCATTTCCAGGTGGATGAGGCTATGGCAGACAGCTGGTGCTGTGCATTGTGCAAGTGTTTGTGGAGCAGCCGTAGGGTTAAAGGACAAGTTTGAGAAGCTGGACACGCTCAAGGGAGACACAATAAAACCACTCTCACACTAGAAAAGAGCTGGCACTTTATTAACATTTTGTAACTAATAAATACATTACCAACAGCCAATAAATTATTACAATAACTAATGCTCTATTAAACCAATGGACAGTCACTCTTCGTACAAAATTACAGTTAATACAGTTTGGGCCATCAAACATGCAGGAGAAATGATTCAGCGGGAAACCAGCAAAAGGAAAATGGTGATGGCCTCCGGCGATCCTTTGGGAAATGTGATGGGGAGCGGGGAGCCCAGAGGCAGGGTGATGGTCACTCTTCCCTTGTTGAGCTGAAGTGGGAAAAAAGAGGTGGGGGAATAGGGCTGAGGAGCACAAATTAGGGACTGAGCTATTTAACAGGGCCGTGGCTGGCGCTAAACAACCCTATTTGCTTGCCCAGCACCACCAGGTTGGTCCAGCACTGGAAAAGCTGGTGAGACTCAAGCACTGCTGAAAATGGTGTTTCACCTGCCATGATCTCTTCTCCCCACCTGGAGCACGGGCTTTAGCTCTGGAGCTGCTTGCCCGCACTACAGTCAGGATTGGGTCTTAATTTCCAAGACACTGGGTGGAAGAGGGCCTGGGGCAGTGAGCATCCAGATGGCTCTAAGCCCCTCTACCTCTTCTCCTGGTCTCTCCTCCCTGTGCCTATTGCACCCAGTGTCCACGAATAGAGCTGCCCTCTTGGGGAGATGGGGCTGTTTCTTGAATCCAGCTCCCTTTCCCTCTGCCTGCAGAGTGCCAGCTGGAGGCTTTGGTCCTCCTCTCACTAAGGCATTGGTGTTTAAGGGTTGCACTTGCTTGTGTTTGCACACAAATAAAGATTTCACAGGCTGCTGGTTGGGGCATGAGTGGTCCCGTGCAAAGTCCCTTCTCATAGCCACATTCTCAGTATAACTATATAGGTCACGTACCTATATCTGTCAGCATTGATTACCTTGTGTCAGTGCTGGAGCTCAGAAATGACACAGTACCCTCAAGTCTCGGGGAGCCTCGAGGTGTGTTTGCCTGCTCTTTCCTGCAGGGAGGTAGAGACAAGACTGTGGTCTGCAATTTTGTGCCACTTGGACCACGTCTGTGCTTTCTCATGTGTGCACTGGGGCTGCAAGTGAGTGATGGGTCTGGGTGCTCAGAGTGATGCTCAGTAGCACCATCTCTACTGACCTTGACGTGTCCAGTGTCAGATCACTAATGAGTGTTTTAGTGTCCTTGGAAATGGTTGTGGAGTTTTTGCTGGTAAGCCTGAAGACAAACCTGGCCCATGAAAACACTCAAGCACACTGGCACTAAGCTTCTCTAATTGACTCGACAGACGGTCAGCCTTCTTCCCAGGAACTCAGCAACTCTCCCTGGCTCCAGGAGACTTTGTGACCACAAAAAGCTTGGGACATGTCACACAAACTAACAGTGCAGGGTTGGTCCCTTTCCCAGCACTGACTGCAAAATCCCCCAGAGGCGATGTCTGCCTTGTTGAGCTGCACAGTGAGGCTGGGCATGCGGGGACCTTCTGGCAAAAGGACATCTTCTATGTGACATCCTGACCTCTTGGAGATTGCACTCCTGGACTGAGAACGAGGTCTGTTCCCTTGCAGGCAAGCACTGGGCTCATGCCTTGGTAGATTAAACCCACCAGATACATTTTAATATACATTAAAGACTGCCCTCATTAATACTTTCAGTGTCCTGTAAAACAAAATCACATCAATAGAGGAGGCACGGAAGGCTCCTCCTGAGGCTGCTCTCTCCTCCATGGACGGCAGGCTGGCCGGCCATCCAGGAAGGCTGGCTGAAGGCAAGAAGCTAATTCCGGTACAAAACTCCTGAGAGAGATGTAGTTGGAAGTGTTTCTGGGCAGGCAGTAGGAATGCGACCATCCAGGCCCGGCGGGAGGGCGGGGGCAGCAGGGATGCTCCGCGCTCGCAGACGGCAGGGCCAGATGGCCGCGCCGAGCACTCCCGCTGTCCTGCTGCTCCGCCGGGCTCCTCCGGCCCCCTGTGAAAACCAGGCTGTGTGCGACTTCTATATGCAAGATTAAAAACTGCCTGTGGCAGTCTGGGGAGGTATTTTAGTGTGTGCTTTCCCAGAGCGTGGTTATTGCTCGTTCTCCCAACCAGCCCAGCTACTGCATCCTCCCAAGGAGCTCTGCAGCTCAGCTCTGCAGGACTTTCCTTGTATGGATTTCTCTATTTCATTGAAATTATTGTTTAAATAAAGAAGCTATTTGCATTCTTGTGGTCTCATGGCTCCACACCTGACCCTCTCATTGATTACAGAGCAAGCCAAGGGGGAGCTTCCTTCTTTCTTTTTGCTGCTGTCTGAAGCTCATCATGAGTTGCTAATGCTGCTTTCAGTGCTGACACCCCTCGGTTGCTTCTGCTGCTGGAACAGTGACCTGAGTCGTTAAAAACCTTCAGCATCCCAAAAAGGGCTTTTTTTTTTTTTTTTCAAATTCCTACATTAGCTTTGAAGGGCAGTAGGGTATATACATAGCTCTTTCAATTTTGTGCTTTGAAAATCTATCCTCCATGCCCTGGTATGATTTCTGATGCATCTGTACCAGTAGCAACATCCCTGCTATGTGGAGACTGCAAATGAAACACAGCTCTGGTTCTCCAAGGGTCTGGATTCAGAGCACGGCAATTGCAAAGCACAAGGGGCTGTTAAGAAAAGGCTTTTGAAAGCAGGCGATGTATTTCAAGGTACTTTTTAGGCAACTGCTGCAAGAATTGCTGGTGTTCAGAAAAAGCATGGGGCAAAAGATTGCCTGTGGAAGGCACATCTGTCAGGAAGGGCTTCGGAGGATGCAGAAGCCAGCAGTGAGTAATGATTTGGCAGGCGCTCTGGAGACAAAAATCTATATGCGGCCATCAAGCGGGAGAAATAGTAGTGTTTAACACTGGAAGCATTTCATCTTCCAAAGGCTGTTTCCAGCATTTGTCAGTGAATCCTCATGACACTCGTGTGAGGGAGGGAATGTCAGCAGCAGCAGCTGAGATGAAGCTTTAGACACACAACATGCCAAAGAAAATGAAAGAAGAGGCTCTGTGTGGCAACATTTCCTCTGCTTTTTCTCCCTTTTCTCCCCATGGGGCACCAGCTGTTGGTGATCACCAATGTGCTGGGAATCTGCTGGAGCTGCAGAGGGGGTTTGGACCGCCCAGCTGGCAAAGCTGGGAATGGGTTACCTGAATCCAGCCTGGAGAGTGGTAAAAGCACGCTGAGCCAGCACTGGCCACTTGACTGCATTTGGCAGTGTTTGCAGTTGAGTTAATTTAAATTGTCTTTAACAAAATATTCCCGTGTGCTTTATGCTGGGAGCTCACAAAGCCTTGGCGTGGTGCTGCCTTCCCTGGGAACAGCTTCTGTTACTTATTTGCTTGGATAAAACATCATTCACAGCAAGGGGTGGGAACAGAAAATCTCCAACTCCAGTGCTTCTGATCAAACTCTTCATACAGAGATTAATAGAAGACCTGCATCCCTGCCAGCACCAGCCATCATCACTCTGGGTCCAGTGGTTACACACTTTACGTACCAAACGTAACCAACGTGGTTTTTCTGCCCTGGGTTTGACACAACACCCAGAGGATGCTGGGTGTTACTGCTGAGGCTCAGACAAGATGTGTGGGTGGGCTGTGGCATGAGGAGCAGAGAGGAGCTCCTGGTTTTGCTGGCCAGCTCTTTGTGGGAGCCGATGTCATTGGAGGCATTTTAAGGCTGAGATGGTGAAGAGAAAGGTGGGTACTGGCTTGTGCCAGAGCAGGGGAGGCAGGGAGTTGTGTTATTGCTGTTAGTGCCCAGCAGAGCAGCAGCAGGTCCTTGCTGTACAATAGTAAATGCATAATTTAATGCTGTTTAGGGGTTACTGACAGTTACCAGTCATGCTGGGCTGTGAGCTGGTTGGATGGGTGACAGACACCTCGTTTTCCTCTGCAGGCCTTCCCTGCTTGCCCCAGGGTGGTCCTGCTCACATCCCTGGCTGGGGATTTGTCACAGATGTACCACAAACACTGTCCTGGCAGACCACAGCCTCCGATGGGGACTCTCCTCTGGCTCCCAGGTGCCCTTCTCTTCCCATCCTCCCTGCTGTCTCAATCTGCCTCATTTCCCTTCTGCAGCTTCTCTCCCAAAACATTCCCTAAGCCTCTCTCACTGTCCTCTCCCTCCTGTGCCTCCATACGTGTTACTGTCACTGCCTCCTGCACGCTGATGCTCACCTGGCCCCTTTCCTTTGGGCCGTGCTGCTCTGGGCTGCTCTCATACCATCTCTCCTAAATGGGCACAGTGAGAAGAGATATTGTCCCTCTCAATCACAGCCCTGAAGAGACCTCTCGACACCTGAAAGCCACTCCTAGATCAGGCTCCCAAGAGAGGACAGTTGAACTTGTGGCCAGCCTAGAAAGACTCATGTTTTCCAAGATGATGGACTTCCAAGAGAGGCAGAGAAGAGGCAGGGATCAACATTGCCTACCTGCCCCCAGGTGGGCCCTGAGTGGGACCTCATAGGTGGTTGTCTCATCCAGACAACAAACTAGCTTTTGGGATGGACTTCTAAGAGTCCCTCCATGTCCACAGAGGTGACACCACATCTCTCACTTTCCCTTCTGCCTTTGACCCAGCAGCACCCAGACTTCTTGGTGATGGCAAGTGGGTGGCCACATGTACCTCAGCCCACCTGCATTTGTCCTTCCCTCTGAGCCCCCAGTTTTGCTGTGCTGGGTGCTACCCTCGCCCTTCCCACTACTCTCCCCTGCCCTTCCTTCCTCCTTTCCTTGCACTTTTCCTTCCTACTCCATCACTTGACTCAAATCAGCTCCCTGAGCTCTCCTTTGCCAGTATGAACCATCCATCTTGCTATAGATCCTGGTAAAGAGATGCCATGACTGGAGACATCAACCCTGGAGCTGTCTCTCTGGGATGCTCAGGCAGGAGGTGACACAGGAAAGCCACTGGCTTGTGCTCAGCCAAGGAGGCTCAGAGCACAAGGCTGGCCTTCTCAAGGGGTTTAGATGCCCAAGGGCAGTGAAAGGCCACAAGGCTCTTGCACACTGTGCTGCCACCCAAGCATGGGGAGGTTTCCCAAAGCACCTCTCCACATCTCAGGCACTTGAAGGTCAGACTCTGCCTACAAGAAGCCAGGGCTAAATATTTTTCATTCACCCCAGCGTTTCAAGGCTGAAGTTTGGAAACTGATGCTGCGTGTGTGCAGGAGCATCACCTCTGCTGAATCACCGAGGCTGGGAGGTGCTGTGGGAAACGTCCCCAGGCTGGATTCCTTGTCAGGATGCCACCGAGTGTGGGGTCCCCATCAGGACACCATTCCTGGGTCATCTTCACTCCCTACACTCCAGGGGTCCCAGCCCAGCGCCTCCATGGCCTCCATGGAAGTGCCTCAGAAATGGGTTACAGCAACCACTAGATAAATCTTATCATTAATTTTGAAAAACTTGAGGTAAAGCTGCTACCAGTAATGAATGCTTTTAGACAAGGCTTAGTAGGCTTTGTTACTGTGTCCCTGTTACTCAGACACCAGCGGAACTCGATATGGCTGTTTTACTTGTTCAAATAGCTGTCTGGAAAAAAAGAGAATGTACAAATCCAGGCTATGGTGGCTGCTTTCAACACCAAACCCTCCAGCTTTGGGGAACTGGAGCTGTAAGGTACCCTTGAAATGATCAAGTTGTATCTAGCACTTCCCAAAGGAATAGTGTTTAAAAAAAAGAGGCATATTACCAGGAGAATGAACAATATCCCTTAATTTTCAAGGCAAAGAAAAAGTTTTGGTTCCAAACTACACTGTTCCTGACCAGTATTTTAAGGCTTTGATTTTTTTCTCTCTTTAAAACTGAAGTATTTTTGTCTTTTGGCAGTTAAAATGCACTTTGTGGGAAATGCGTTAGCTCCCTGCACAACACTGTGAATTGGAACGGAGGAGTAGAACGGGGCAGCAAGAGAATGAACCAAAAATGAGCCAAAATAAAATAAAATGGGTCTGAGGAAAGCAGAACTTGCTGCAGAGTTTTCTGGGACAGGAGGAGGGATTTATGTATTTCTTCCTCGTCATCTTCTGAGGAGGAAAAAACAAGGAAAGGGAGGACCTGTCCGCGGGACTGGAGGATACTCCGGGCGGGTGCCAGGAGAGGAGGGAGGAGGGTGCTTTAGTAGAGTCCACATCCGCGCAGGTTGTTGGCGATGATGACATCTGTGACAGCGTCAAAGACGAACTGGATGTTGTTGGTGTCGGTGGCGCAGGTGATGTGAGTGTAGATCTCCTTGTTGGCGGACTTGTTCTTGCTCTCGTACTGAGTCTGGATGTACGCCACCGCCTCCGTGAAAGCGTTGGGGCCTGCAGGGGAGCCAAGAGGAAAGGAAAAAGAGTGGGTTAAAGCAACCCCGTGACTTGAAATCCACAGGGTGCCTGCAAACACCCCACTGTGGGGATGTGGGGAGCTCGTGTGGGGCCGCTGCAGCCCAGGCGCCCCCTCTCCATCTCAGGGATGGGCACCGTTACCAGCCAGGATTGCTGCCAGGCAGGAGATGCTCCCTGACTGTCAGCTCAGCTGTATTTTTATTCTGAGTTGCTGTTTATAGCCTATAGAGGTGAAATGGATGAGGGAGCTGAGTGTTAAACAGGCTATGATGGAAGAAATTCCACATCATGGTGACAAAAAAGAGAAGAAACCTGCCAGGAATGCAGTAAGTGCTTGACCTAGGGAAAAGGCTTAGCTTTTTCCTTTTTTGGATTTTTTTTGATTAAAGCTTCAGTTTTTGATGGAAAAGAAGAGTTAACATGAGGGCAGTATTGGTAGCTGTGCCCTCCTTTCCCTAAATCATTAAGAGAAAGGGACATGAAAAGATCCAGCCTCTGTTACAGGGCAAAGTGGGCTTTTCTCAAAAAAAACCAAACCCAAAACCCAACAAAAAGGCTGATACAGAATGTCCCTTTTTTTTTTTTAGGAATTAGGATTGCAGCACTCTCTGCTAGAGCCATGACTAAAATCACACTGTGAGGAGTTTCTTGTTTTGATATATAGAGATATCTGTGCCAAACCTCATTAACCCTCAAATTTTGTGTTAAAAAAAGCTTAGAAGGAGTCATGCAAATGAGTAGATCCTTTCTCCTCTGGCCAGCTCTGACCCTGCTCACACACACGGCTCCACTTGGGCACCTGCATAAGGCTGATGAAGGCTCTGGCTGGCCTGGAGTGCAGCTCCCAGCACTGCCAGGCACTGCCTGACCCCCAAAAGGCTCCACAACCGTAACACTGCTGCTGCTTTTTGGCCCCTTTCTCTCCATGATGCTTTACTGATGGGAAATGCTGTTATTTGCTAGAGAGAAGCTTACTGGGGCTGGAGATGTGCTGTGGTGGAAGACAGCTGCCCTGGGAAATCCCACTTGCACACACATGCACTGCTAGTTGAAGACACAAGTTCATGAAGACCATGGGACTTGAGAATATGCGTGAAGTAAGAGAAACAAAGTTTTTTCTGGGAGCAGATTCTTGCATGAAGAGCTGTGTAAAGAATCAGTTCCACATGCTGAGCACAACCAGGAGGGTATTTTATGAACAGGAAGTTGGTTGTTCAAAGACATGAGGATTTAGATGCTTGATTCTGTCTAGGAGAGCAGGGAATCACTAATGCCAGCTTGGTTTAAAACAAGCCATAGATTCTGCTGCTGCTTTACTAAGTATTGTGGATTAGTTAAAAGCATGAGTGAATTAAGGGGATGGAAACAGCTAGTGCTCCAGCAAACAGCAGGCAAATTTGTGGATGCAGTCTTCTAATAATTCCCTGTCAGCAGAACTAATGGACATCAGAAATTTCATTTCATTAAAAGCATTTTGTGGAACCTACTTGTGATGCTGAAAGTCTGCTTGTGCCGTTTACAGGCTTTTATCAAATAATTCTTTTTAACTCCAGGGCAACATTCTAATAATGTTGCTTTTTCATGAGGCCACGAGGGCTTCATCCTGTGAGCTGTGGCCAGCAAAGCAGGGGCAAGCAGGCTGAAGTGTGTGCTTGTGTCTAAAGCCTGGGCTGGATGTTAGCACAGCTAACTTGTAACAGCACTGCTGAACACCTGGGGCTGAGATACTCCATACCTCAGATCCCTGTGGGATCAGTAAAAGGACTTTCAGTGGTCAGACTTCCTGCCCTCTCTGATGGCACAAGAGAGACGGGAGATCTGTTGAGGGTCTCTGGCATTGTGAGAACTCCTGCTTCCAGAAAAGCATCTTGAAGGAATTTAGAGCACCTTTGGGGTCCCCTGAGACTTGGGGACGATTGATTTGGTTCACGTGTGGCTGAAGTGCTCCAGACAGAAGCTTTATTTGTTTTCCTCTGTTTAATCAGCCAAGAGCTTAGCTACATGTGTATGAGTGTCTGCCTCCCCCACTGAACTTCTCTCTTGGGCTGGGATAGCTTGGGAAGGAGTATCTAAAATGACATTCCTTCTTGTTCTAGTCTCTCTGACATCAGGGGTTCTGTAAGAGTGTTATTTTAGACTGAGGTTTCTGGGAGACAACAGTGAAGATCTACAAAGCCAGGTGCACAAAATGTGATTGGGAAGGAGTGAGAGGTGAAGGTTTGCTTCACCGAGAAAAGGAAAGGGAAGAGGACATGACAGAAACCATCCAGTATACAGAAGCACTGCTATAACGAAGATGGTGATGAGTTGCTCTACAAGCCATCCAAAAGCAGCAATCTAATTTGCAACCAGGAAAATTTGGGGTAGGCATTATTGTCAGCTTTCAGCTGTAAAGACTGAAATTTCCATGATTAGATCTTTTCAGACAAATGTGTCGGGAATATGTTGGTTCTGTCTGGACCAAGCAGATGAGTAGATGGCTGAAATGTGCTGGTAGTGACAAACACCAAAATCTTCCCCGGAGAGGAAGCCTGCAGATGTTCTGAATTCAGCTGGAGTTATTCAGCTCCACGGCCACAGACCATTCAGCCCAAAGCAGCAATGAGGGATCACTTTTGTCTATTCACAGTGAAAAATCAAGTGCTCAGAGGTAAGAAGCTCTGGTTAATAATTTGTTGGCCTGCCCAGAACTGTGACACTCCTGGTGCTCCTGGTTCACAACTGTGTTTCCTGACAAAGAGATTGGCTTCTCTGTCGGCTTGATTCATCTGGATGTCTCCGGTGAGTTTAAATAATTCATGACGATAAAAGTTTATTTTTGTGCTATCTCGGAATGGTAATGAGGGCTTGTGGAAGCTGGCGAGATGCAGAGGGAAGCAGCAGGGTGCAGCTGCAGCCTTTGCATGGGTGATGTATTCCCATCATTAGCGGGTCAGACGCCAGGCAGGCAGCAGGAGTGGGGGCCTCTTGCACACTGCCCATCCCAGAGCTCCTGCTCTCACCTCCACAGATCACCAAAGCCTCCTTCTCCCCAGCCAAGCTCAAGTCATGGCCCACTGTGCCTCTCCTCTGCCTGCACTATGGGTTAAGAGGTGTGGCTAGACCAAAAAATGAAACACCTTGTTTTCTACCTGCATTTAACTGGAAGTGTTTTCATGTCCAGACACTTGATGTTGGCAAACCTGAGAGCAAAACTGGGGACTCCTCAACTACTGTAATGAAAATGTATTGCTTGAGCTGAAGCAGCTAAGCTGTGAGACAGCTGAGCTGTCTGCATACTGGAGGGCTGATCATGGAATCACAGAATGGTTTGGGTTGGAAGAGATCTTTGAAGGTTATCTAATCTAACTGCCCTGCAGTGAGCAGGGACATCTTCAACCAGGTCAGGTTCCTCAGAGCCCCATCCAGCCTGGACATGAATGTTTGCAGGATCACAATGATTCTACAGCCCTGCACTACCTGGAAGTGGGGAAAGTGGCCAGGAACTGCAGAAGGATTCTTCTTGTGGCCATAAGGGAACATGGTCGGGTATGAAAGAACAAAGCTGTACTCCAGCTGAGGACAGCCTAACAAACCCTGTGTTTTGGTCTCCTGGAGACCAGTCACCATTTGTAATGGTTACACTCACTGCACCTTTCTGAGAAACCTGCAAGAAGGTTCATGATCCTGTGTGACACAGGGAACCAGGGCACACGGGTCTGGGGAGTGCACAGTGGCCCCACACCTGCAGGTGCTGGCTTGGCATCAAACCCACTGGTGAGGTGGAGATCAGACACTCTGCTCAGTGGTGGTGGCCCTTTGCCAGCAAAGAACTTGGGTCAAGTCATGCTCCTGCGGACCATGGTGGGGGTGATCCTTTGGCACTTACTGAAATGAAACCCGCAGTGAAGCCAATGGGAGCTCTAGCTCTGCATCTTTAGCCTCGTTGCCTGTGGTACACTACAGCATCAGCCTGGCTGGGCAGCGCTCTGTGGTCCCTTTGCTAAGCACTCCTGTACAGCCACATTTCTCATTACCTGTGTACTCAGGAAAGCAGATACTCAGTGGAGATTTCTTAATTTTCTCCTCAAATATGTCCTTCTTGTTTAGAAACAGGATGATAGATGTATCTGTGAACCATTTGTTGTTGCAGATGCTGTCAAAAAGCTTCAGAGATTCATGCATGCGGTTCTGCAATAGAACGGAAAGATCACATCAGGCCAAAGCCAGTGACCCAGGGATGTTCAACATGTAGGGAAATCTAAGACAACTAAATTAAGGAGGAAAGCAACAAAAAAGAAAGTCTACAATATACATAATAAATTTATGTATACATACAGCTGAACATATACATACACAGATGCAATGCCTGTAACATTCGACATACAATTAGTAACTTAAGGGCATTTAACAATACAGAGCTGTTTTGATTTTGCATAACATTAATTTACAGGATCCCAGCTCATAGAAATCATCATGCACCATGCATGGATGGAGAATTATTTTTGCCCTTTGATCAGATTTATGTGTTGGTGTAGCTCATGCAGATTTTCTAAAACATTTTCAATAATTTTTCTAAAATGTTTTTTCCACTTTCTTGAATGTGTGCGGCACACAACTGGTTGGATACATTAACCAAGGACTGGTAGATCCTTGAATTAATCTAGAGTTGGAAGCAGACATCAAGGTGACATAATTTTGGAAATGACCTTGCCGTGACCTTTGCCTGGTTTTGTTATTTTGTTTAGTGTTGTCTGTTGTCGGGCTTTTAATTTTTTAATTCTTTGTTTTAGTTCTCTTGGAAGATGGCTCAACAGAAAGTGTCTCGCAGAGAGGAAAAAAAGTGAAAAAGGAAGAGGAAATAGTATAAAAAGGAAAAACATAACAAAGAACATCTAAGAACAACCAGACTAGAAGTCAGGCAGCTACCACTGGTGTTAGCTCATGCCTCTAGAAGAAGATTAGCTACTCGCCAGCAGAAGAGCCATACATCTAAATGTACGTGCAGCGAGAAGTCAGCTTTTTGGTTATAGGTCATGCAAAAAAAGGACACAGAAAAGGAGAGAGATAAGAGGAATGAAAAAACCAGACCAGTTAGAGAGTTGCAAACTCCGCCACATGGGTTTATGGTGGTGGAAAGAGCTCACGGCAAAGTCAACCAAGTGTCATGTTCCCCGCTGCTTTCAACTCTCAATTCAGTTTTTCTTTTTTTTTTTTCTCGGTTCAAGAGAAGCTTCATACCTGCCAAATTTGGTTGGTCTCTCAAATGCTCATTTTTTGGCCTTTGTTTGGCTAGATAAGGTCAGACGGCCGAGGAAAAGCTGTGGAGGTGCCGAGGCTGGCGACGTTTGGCGCCGAGGCCGACGCCGGAGCGCGCACGCCGGTTGCGTGGCCATCTCTCAGCCGGGAGCCGGGTAGCGCAGAGAGCAGGCGCGGTGAGGACGAAGCACACCCAAGAGTCAGGGGGTTATCAAAGGCAAAGCATGGTACAGACCAGACCGGCTCCTCGGCTTTTCCCAGCGGGATCTCCTTGGGACAGCACTCCCCAAACCCGCCAGTGCGCGTAAGAAACCGGTTACAGCCATCACCACAGAGACACTGGAGAGAACAGGGCTGCACGGGCTTGTTACTGGAGGGATTTCTGGGGTGGGTGCAGCATGTCCTGTTGCGCCCAGCCCTGGATTTGGGAATGTGGAGTGGTACATGAATCAGCCGGGGGCCTTTACCCCTCTCTCACTCCATTTCACACCTGTGCTGGCATAAAGTGGAGCCCAGCACTTCACTGATTAACACATTCCTTTTCATTGATATTCTTTAGCGTCTACTGACGCTAGTGTTTTATATAGATAGAAGAAGCTCCGTGGATGAAAGAAGCATCTGATCCAGCCCAGAGTGAAACAGGACGCGTGTGATTTGCTGTGCCCTGTCTTGAATGACCGCGCATTTCCCCACCGTTTGTATCGACACACGGGGACGGCGCGATCACGTACAAACATAAAAATGCATTTGCTCATTGGGTCTCAGTTGCAACACGTTGCTTATGTGGATCATCCTGTGCCTGGGGGCTGTTTTTTGCTAACCCATTTGGTACTGGGTGGTGTGGGAGCCCCTGGAGCAATGCTCCTCTTTTGCTACTTGTGGTGCCAAAATTGTAACCACACAGAAACCTGGTGTACAAAGGTTTTGTACAGGAGATCCTTGGATATCCAAAGCCTTTGGGAGGAAAGAATGAAGTGGAGGGTGGTCAGGGGAACAGAAAGCAAATACAATTAACCATTTTTCAAAGCAGGGTCCCTCACAGAACATTTTAAATGACATTTTTATCATCCTTGCTGATTTAAACTAAAAGCATGGAGAAACACGTGAATGCTGCTTGTGGGCTAGACTCACAGCTCATCTGCAGCAACGATCAGCCACCTGGGCAGCCTCGTGCCACGGCTGCCACACTGCACAGCCCTGGTGGAGAACAGAGGGGTGAAACTGCTCTTCATGGCATGGGGAGGACCATGGGCAACATTGAGTTTGTCTAAGAAACAGAAGCTGAGGACTTCCGAGCTGGGCTTTGTGGTTAGGTGAAGCCAACTTTTCTACAGTTGTAAGACTATGTAAGGATCCTACAGAAGTTCTCCTACTTCTCTTATACAGTTTGATCAATTTGCATTAATGCATGTTAGGAGACGACACTGTTTTCCCAAGAAATAGCGACTCTTAGTGTTCAGTCGTAACCAGAATATAGAAGCACAGAATCATATATACACAGCGCGAACCAATACATCCCTCTACAACATGAGGGTTACACTAATTGTCCTCTATTCCTTTCAGATTCCAGAAACAAGTTTCAAAGCTTCCTAAGGCTGTCTGACCTGGCTTTCTGATCTCTACATGCTGATTTTTCCTCCAGTTAGACAAGTAAACATAATGAACTACTCTGCCCACTCATCCTTATTTATGTGGGAAATGTTTTGGTCTTAAAACCCACCTTTTCCTTCCCCACCACTAAAGAGAAGATGACATTATTCCAAAGCCAGAAGATGACATTATTCAAAAGCCATAAATTGCTTTTTGTGTGTGGCAAAGGTGCAGAGCAATATTCTGGTGAGCAGGCACAGACGCTTCTGTTGTCATACCTGGATGCCATATGGGAAATGCTGTTGCATCCCAGGAGGGCTTCTGGGAGCCCATGCATGGATACAAGCTGTCCAGGTGCTGGCTAGCATCAGGAATTCTCACTATCTCCCTTTCCTTTCCCTTCTCAACTGTTAGTAATTCAATAGATGTTTGTAGGAGCCCTCCAACAGCTCAGGCAGACCCAGGTGCAGAGGCGAGGATGAGGAAGCAGTGTCTGGGGACATGTTAAAGGACAGACTGCTGCTAAAGGAGGAGTGAGAAGTTAAATCCCCCCAATAATCTCCCTCCTCCCAGTAAATCCACAGTGGAAGACCAGTTCAGTCCCTTAGAGCTTGCCTGGGGCCCTGTTCAGGAGTGCCTGTACTGCTGTGATGGGGCAGATCTGAGTGCCTACTCTGCTAGGAGACACTAAAGGTTACGCTCCTCATACTTTTAGATGAGGTGACACAAATTACTTCACCTGCTTTTGGACCCATCATGCTGCCTTTTCTCACTTTGTGTTGGGTCTATCATTAAGGGAAGAGCTCTTTAGACATTAATTTCTTATATGTCACTTCCTATTTCAAAATTGGTATTTCAAATCCTTACGCCAGCAAATATTTCATATCCCAACAAGAAAAGCAGCCCTAACAACCATGTTACAGAGGAGTAACCACTCGCCCATGCATATTCAAAGTCCAGTTAACTTTTCCTGCACAGGACAAGAGACAGAATTGCTCATAGCTGAGTTCAGATGTCATTGCACAGCTGTGTTCCCATCACTGATGTGAAGAGCAAACAGCTTTTCACTCAGCATGAGGGAGAAAGGATGCTGCGGTCAAGACTCTGTCCAGGCAGAAACACACTCATAAAAAGCATCTTTTTTTCACCAGAGCATGAGAGGAGAGCTGGTGATTTCTGCAACACACAGTTGATTCAATACTTTCTGATTTCCTTGGTGATTAAGTGCTAGCTGTCACGCGAACTATAAGGACACTGATGGTTATCCTAAGCACAGCAACTCCATATTCCCCCTCCTGCTTATATTTCCTAAGATGCCCAAGCCACTCTGGCTTGCTTTGTCACTCCTAAGGCAATTTCTGAGCACTACAATTCCATTTTCCTTGCCCAATGACAGCAGAGAGAGCATGCTAACCAGGTCATACTGTGCTATACAAACCAACAGGCCAACACTAATGCACACCAAGGGTTACCAGCACAGAGCCTGCCACCCATCCCATCCTCAGCAATGTGGACACAAACAATACTTGCATGTCTTGGCTAGATATGGTTGACCTAAATATCTTAGCTTCAGAGGCAGCAATGTGCAGCATCAACATCTCCCCCTCTTGCCATGACTCCTTTGAATTTGCAACGTAAAAAACAGAGGATAGTCTCAGTTCCCATGGCAGGTCCCATTCCATTGCTGCTTTTTAAAAAATTCCATTAGGAATTCTATTTAGAAGGAACAATGGAGATCTACCTTTGTGAATCATCTTCTCTAGTTTTACTGAGTGATATGACTGCCCCTCTCTCTTCCCAGATTACAGAGCTGAGGCTTTTCCTTCTGTAACCTCAACATATGAAACAAAAAATAAGTCACCAATGAGACAAAACAGCCTTGTTATGCAAAGACATAACCCAGGGAGGTGTTCTGCCAGTTAAAGCAGGATGTTCCCACTGTGTACAAATATGGCAGAGAGCCTGGTAGCTCCTTGTGAAGGACTTGGTAAAGGCACAGGCAGGTGTCATACCTTGAGGGCAGTGCCTTTTGCGTTGAATGGGCTGGGCAGAGGGTGCCATTTTGCCACATGAGCTCTGGCTTGGGCTGTGGCTGGCAGCAAAGGGACTGATGAAGGCACTGCTTGAATCTCTCTCATGCCTTGTTCCTCTCCCCTGGGAGCTGGGCACACAGGGACACGGTTTAGATCTGCCAACAGCAGCATAAGGTGTTGGAAGCAATGGGAGAAGTTGGATTCAGCAGTACTGGGAGTTTCTGTGAAAAGTGCGATCTTTATGGGTGTATGGGCCTAAAAATCACAGATGCAGAAAGTTTTCTTTATTTTCTTTATGTCTTTCTGATCTGGATATAGGGAAGTACTTGCTTTCCTCGACTCCTGCTGTGTGGCTCTTTGTGACAGGGAATTAGAGAGAGAATACATCCCTTATAAAAGACTGCCTGCCCTTAGGGAGCAGGGACAGCTTCAAACAACGGTCTTGTTTTAGCGGCTGCAGGAGGATGGGTGCTCAGTCTTTTAAAACAAAGAGCACAATAACCCACAAAACAGCTTTACAAACATAGAGCTGTGTTTGACTTTTAAGGGCAGGGACAGGTCAGAGAGTGTTTCGCCCAGCCTTGTTTAACCAGCTCTTTGGAAAGGATTCACAATAAACCTGTTTGTGAGCTTTTTTCAGTGAGACAGGCTGACCCTACACTTGTCCCACCTGGAGCTTACCAATGTGAGCCTGTCCCTGGTCCACGTGATGCTGAGTGCATCTGAACTGCAGTTTCCTCCACCTGATGTGTGGTTTGACTTAGAGAAGTGCAAAGAGCACCTGTGAAATCCTGTGCTCATTGACAACAGGGTGCTGAGTGCAGGAGGAAAAGCCATTGTCCACATGCACACAGCCACCCAGCTTTGGAAGGGTTTTTTCGGACCCTGATACGCAGTTGGGCTCTTTCCCTCTCATGGCTCCATGCCAGCAATGAAAGCTCTCTACAAGTCGTTTCATGCTCAAGGAGTCATCTGTACAGCCCCCAAACCTTCAGCGGCTCAACACAGCTGGAAGTGCCTGGACTGTAGTAAGCATCTCTAGAAAATGAAGCTGGAGGAGCAGCATCCAGCTCACTTTCTCAGCTGCCTCCTCTTTGTGCTTTCCAAGTGAGAAGCAATAAAAGCTGATTGACGTCATTAAAGCTGGCAGATGTGATGGATGCAGACAGCAAATCAGCTGACTGAGGAGATGCTGTTTTACTGCTGGGTTTTTGGAGAGGCACCACGCTACCAAAGAGGGGGCCAAACGCTTGGGAGTTCACCTGGTGGGGGTCAGGGTCTGTGGGTGCCACGTTTTTCCATCTGCCATTTGTGACAGCGATATAATAGGGCAGGCAAGATCCAACACCGCTGATTTTTGCTGATTGCATTGGCCTTGCTCAGGGTTGTTTATCTGGGTTAGGCAGGGGCGTCCTGCCGGCGTGGTGGTGGCGATGCCGAATCCTTTCCCCGTTTATGCCGAATGTGTAAATGAGCAGCAGCTGCCTCTGCCCTCCTGTTGCTCAGCATCCCCCAAAATGTGTTGTGAACAGGGACTGAAATAGCAAGCAAATGTCAGTGCTGTGCCAGAGCTGCACCGGGCTGCTCTCCTGCTGCAGAAGGAAAGTTGGAGATGCATAAATCCCAGTTTCTGCAGCGCGGCACTTCAGGGGGGAGGCTGAGCTGGCTCCGGGGTGGTGCTGTGTGAGGGACAATCACTGGCAGGGCTCTCCCCAGGAGAGATGCTCTAACCTCCAGTTCAGAGGAGCAGAGTTAAGGCTGACATTTAAAAAATGGCACTGGCATTCAGGCCATTCCATTTTGTGCTCCACGGCTTTGAATCACAGGCTCTGACTTGTGTAGATGGGCACCCAAAGGTGACCCGTATTAAAAGATGCCTTTGGCTTCACAATTTGGGTGTCACAGTCCAAGTTATACCTACAGAGCACCTTGCTCTCTGCTCATATCACAGCTTTGCTCCCTATCCCCTGGACCTGCCCTCTCCCTGTGTGTTCTTCTGTGTCTCCTGGCTGATTTTGCTGCCCAGCTGCAGAGCTCTATAGTGTTGAGCTAATGGCTGGATTTTTCAAATCCTGTCTGGAGATTTTGGTTCCTTCCCAGTAAATCCTACAGGGCTGAGCATCCTTGAACATACCAGGGCCAGAGTCAGAGGGAGGAGACAACTGGGGATTATAAATAAGTGGACATGACAGGATGTAGAGTGTCTCAGTCAGTCTGGAGGGACACAGTCATGATCACAGAATCACAAGGACCATCAAGTCCAGCTCCTGGTTCTGCACAGAACAACCCCAAGAGTCACACCATGTACCTGAGAGCATTGTCAAAATGCTTCTTGACCTCTGTCAGGCTTGGTGCTGTGACCACTTCCCTGGTGAGCTTGTTTCAGTGCCTGATCACACTCTGGGTGAAGAACCTTTTTCTAATTTCCAGCCTAAACTTCTCCTTGATACAGCTTCATGCCATTACCAGTCCTATGACTGCTAATGTTAATATCACCTAGAATTCTGGCATCAATATGATTCAAACAACCGGGTGATTTCATCAAGGAGTTTGCTAGAGCTCATAAACCTGTCTCAGAGGCTAGAAACCACAGTCCTCCCAGTCTTTTTGGGACAAGACTAGCGTCACCTAACAGCAGTCTTTCTCTCGATTCCATCCTCATCCACAGCTTTCTGCAAGCCTGACATCTTCACCAGCAGGAGAATAAAAAGCCTCAGAGAGACAGAGCTGGCAGGAGTGAGTCCTCCATGCTGCTGCTGCTGCTGCAGATTGGGCACCGATGAAATAATTACTGAGTCTGAGTATGGCTTCCAATTCCTTTTCATTAGACAAATGTAACTGGGTGCCCACAGCAGTTGTCATTAGTCCTAAAAACATGCATCCTCATCATACTGAATGAATGATCAGAATACAGTAATGAGTCTTACTGCATCCTTTTTTGTGTATTCAATTCACTTGCATTAATTGCACTCTAATACCAGGGAGCACACAGGTCCTCACCAGCTTTACTTCCAGATGGTATTTTGAGCCTAATGTCACAGTGGGAAGTCATAAAAGCTCTCCTAGAGCAAATTACCTGAGGACTCAAACAGTTTCATTCTCACTAAGGAAAACGAATTTCTGTAGCCTGAAGAAATAGGTTATATTCCTAGGCTGAGCCCTGGGTGCGCACTGTTGTCCTGCACCTCTGCACCATGGCCTGACGGCTTCCCTGTTTTAAAGCCCACCCAGCTGTATCCTCTTGCTGGATACAAGGTCCTGTAATGCATTTTGAAAACACAGGTTGGCTAGAAAGGAGAAGCAAACCACTATGACTTTACCAGTGTAAGGAAGCATTACCTGGGCACGCAGACTTCCTATCAAAGAATGTGGAGGAGGAGAGATCTCCTCAGGATTTCAGAGTCAAGGGGGAGCAACGGACAAAAGCACATTACTGTAGCACCCCAGGGAGCATTCGGCGATCTCTGAGGAGTTGCTGGCTATGCAGTATCCCATAAAGAGGTGTTGGGGCCTCCAAGACCCAGTTAGACTCACCGTGGTTTCGTCTTCATGGAGCACCTGGTCGTAGCCACTCAGCGCGACACAGAAGATGATCGCTGTGACGTCCTCAAAGCAGTGAATCCACTTCTTGCGTTCTGACCGCTGGCCCCCGACATCGAAGAGCCTGCAGCACAGGAGAGGACCATCACCACCCACTCCTCCCTAGTTACCAGGGAACTTTAGCATTCTGGGCATTTTCTGACTGCATGGGCCCTGGGAGGCTCCAAACACAAAGCAGTGGGTCTTTCACTGCTAGCTTGGTCTTCTCCTCCAGAGCCTGCAGCCGAGGAGGACCAGGAGGAACACTTACAGACAGGGATGTGGGGATTTGTGTGAGAATCTTAGCAGCGTGCTGCATCCCAAAGGGTCTGTGGAGGTGGAGACCACACACTCTTGACCTTTATATGCTCTAAATACTGTTTGTGCGTGGCTTTCTTGGCTTTCTGTCTTTGTGCCCTCTTCTCTCTACTGGATGGCATTATGAGAGTCAATGTATTGTGTTAACTACATGTGACTGACCCACTTAAGAGAAAAAATTTGGCCAAATACTTTTACATTTATTAGTCTTGATCAAATTTGGGGGTCAATCTTGTATTATACATTCCAACAAAGAGGTCTTGTTTGGGTTAGAAGAAGTTGCCATGAGCATCTATCTTACAGGCAGTGACTTTCAAGACAGGATTACCAAACATTTCCCACTGTTGACCTTCCAAAATGCTGTGTCTTCTGCAGTGGGAGCTGTCCATGCATTAACCAGCAATTTAACAACTTCTCCTTTAGGAACTATAGGGAAACCCTGTGATAAATAGTTGTTCTGAAAATTTACTGTACAGTTTTAGACTAACCTGAAGTGGAGGTTTTTGAATGTGAAATGGGTTTCTACGATGCCAGTTGTTTTGACCCTGGTTCGGAGGATATCCTGCTCCGTGGGCTGGTAGTCTGCAGCTCCAATTCGATCTAAGCTGTCTAGGTAGCTAAGAGAAGAAGGGAAAAGAAAAAGAAAACAGCTAAGAATAAGACACACATTAATCTTTGTCAATCTCAGATGAATCCTTCAGTTTCCTATTAATCTTTTTCAATCTCATTTTTCATGGCTGAATGTATTGTAGCTAAAGGAAAAAAAAGTCCTATTCTGAGGAAAAACAAACCTTAGTAAGCTAAGCATAAAATCTGATAGGGAACTGAAAGCAGGAAATTAAGCATGGTGTGTTGTGAGTCCCGACTGCAATCTGTGAAAATACAGTTTTAATATTAACTTGCTATTTTTATTCCCTGAGGGACAAGGGTCCCAATTGGTCCATTGTGCTGGATCCTGTAAGCACACATTCTCCTGCAATGATTTACTCAGATAAGAGTTTGGAGCATGCAGGTCTTGCTCCCAGAACACACAGGTCGAGTCCCCTTTGGACATGCCTCTCTCTCTGTGCTGGGAAGGGGGGGACATGCCATGCCTTGCTTTCAGTCAGCTCAGATAAAGGGAGATGAATCTGCACGGGTGAGTCACTGATTCAGCTTGAAATCCAGCATAGGGTTGGGGCTGCAGGAGATGCAACTCTTGGAAAGAATCCAGGACTCCACTTAAATGGTGATAATCTGGGAGAAAAAACTGGGGCTTTGGGGGAACAGAGAGGAGATTTAACTTTCTAAAACACTTGCACAGTTTAAAACATGTAACTTTATTCTGCTTTAGGCTTAAAATCTATGAACACAGGCAATGCCTTCCTAGGCTGAAACTTGGGGTAGGAAGTCCTGCCTTTTGGCATGAAACATTTGTGTAGAGGAACCCAACAGTTTCACACATATGACCACAACCCAGTTTTCCATCCACATTCAAGACAATTTTTTAAAACAAATTATAAAGAAAAGAGGAATCTGGATTACAATTTAATATGAATTATAAACACAGAGCTGCATCACACAGCATAGTCTTTCTAACCACTATTAAGGCTGCATGCAGACACTCTAGTTTCTCTTAAAAGGGTTTTGATGTGCATTACAGGGCATAAATGCCCACCTCTAGCCGCAGGAGCATCAATCTAATGCACTGAGATGCTTTCAATATACTGTGGATATAATAGAGCATGTCTGTGCATGAACAGTGATCTTTTCCTTTGATCCCCGTGCCTGGATGTCACCCAGAGAGGCAGTGGGGCAGGAGGTGACCTGCTGGTGGCAGGACAGGAGGGTACCTATTCAGGTAGCAAAGGATGGCAGCTTTGCCCATGGCAACAGGCAGAGAATAAAGAGTAGTTAGAGGAGCTGCACAGTTGCAGAGAAGGAAAAGACTTTGTTGTCTCAGGTAAGAGTTTGCTGGTGAGTGTGAGATGGTATGAGCTGGAACCATTCACTCAAGACAGGCGTGATGTCTGTGCTTGACTTTCAGTTTAGCTAAATGCAATTTTTTTTAAACAGAGAATGTCGATTTAGTCCTGATGAGTAACCAAACCAACCCTCCTCATGTCCTTGCCACAGCACATCCTATTTGGCCTGAACTTGGCCCTGATCTGCTGCTGGAGACAATAGCCCTGCTGCATCCAAAACCAGGAACGGCTTTCCATTTGTGTCCTGGAGGGAGTGCACTGAGCCAGGGCTCTGGAGCAGGACACCTGGTGAGCCAGGGCTGTGCATTCTGCTACCCAACAAAACTCCCCGCCACTGTCTCTCATGCCTACCCCACAAGCCCGGAACAACAAACAGACAGCCAAACTCTACACTAAGGTCAAATACAAACCTCACCTTGCTCGTATCACGTATTTTCTCTACCCATCATATTTATCATTTATTTTTGCTAAACAATTCCAAGAATCACGTCACCCAGAGAAAAGTATAAAAGCTAAGCAGGCTTGTTTTTGTTGTGCCCTTTTTCAAGCATTTAAAGGCATTGTGGTTTTGTGACAGATGCTCCTTTAATAACTCTATGATGGGCACTGGATGGATGAATGGGGCTTCATTCGAAATCAGATCCTTGGCTGTGATGGCTGAAGCCACGATCACTCATCTATTCACAACTGGTGTCAACTCCTGTATTTAAGAGACAGCTGCATCTCTTCACAGGGCCCCACAGACCAAGGCAGCTCTGCAGTGCTGGTATTCAGAGACTCAGGCTCTCCTCTGTCCTCAGGAAGAGAGTACTTCAAGGTGATGTTAAAAAGTGGAGGTGTAAGGGGGGGATTTTCTTTTCCTCTTGCAGCTCTTGGCAGTATCCTGAAGTCCTTTATCACTTCCTCCATCTTAAATTTCTGCATTTTCTGATGACCCAACTCTCTTCAATTTAACGTTCCTCATTAATTATTCTTGCTTTTGAGATCCTCCTTTTATGCTGGGAGTGCAGCACATGAAGAAATTTACCGCAAACCGGCCAAAGGACTCAGGTCCTCAGCAGCAGAGTGATGGAGAAGCTCGTTACTGTAACCGTTGCCTTCGACCTGCGATGATTTGCTGATGAATGGCAGCATCACTTAAACCCTGGGTTGCGTGCTGGGATTTCAGGACACTCTCACTCCCACTACAGCGTGCCCAGTCCATGGCTCTTCCACACAGCATTCCCCTTGCCTGCCTGACAGCAAGTCAGCTCCAGATTTGATTTGATTCTGCATTCAACCTGGCTCTAAGGCTTGGAAAGCCTTGCCTCTCTTCCCTTGTGATGCAGCCTCATGTGTGTGGCTCCACCTGAGTTCTCTGGGGGATCAGGGGTTTGGGGAAGCTGGTGCAGCCTGCCAGCCTCTCGGGAGGGCAGGATGATGGTGATAGAGAGAGGGGAGAGCCAAGCAGGATCCATCCCATTTACCCTCTCCTACCTGACAACATCCAGTTTGTGATCCCAGCTGGGATATCTCCATAGGAACCTCGGCTGGGGGCCCTCTAGCACCTGCTTCCCAGAGCTCAACTGGTGCTGTGGCAGATGAATACTCAGTACCTCCAGTACTCAACCTTTTCTGGCTGCAGGTGAGCTGAGCTCTGCAAGTCTAGAGCCTTGATGTCACTCTCACACCAATGACTCCAGCCTGGCTGCTGGGCACCCCAGCTCCAATACCTGCTTGCCAATACACCCTTTGCCTTTTCTGTTAACTCCTCTCTTCATCTCTTTCCTCATCTCTAGTCTTTTCCAGCACTTTGTGCGTTTCTTAATGACTTAAATTCTTTCAGTTACCTGGGTCTGCTTTTCATCTGTTCCTGGGAGTCTCGATGGGGGTCAGCCATCAATTTATATGAAGTTATAAAACATTTTCAGTGCTGGTTTTGAGGCTGCATTCCAAAACTGTTTAAATCTTTGGCTGCTCTCCCCTAGAAAGAGACTCTGGCTGCAGCAGATATTTTTTCCCCTGCCCTTGGCTGCAGCTGAGCTGGACCCTGTCGGTGTGTGCAGCCTGTGAAGCTCAGCTGGAGGAGTGTGCCATGGCATGACTGCCACACTAACACTCCGTTATGGGAACGGAAGGATCAGCCAGGCTGCTGTTTGGATGCTGAGCTGATTTTAGCTGCTGCTTGTTCTCCTGGGTTTCTACTGGAGGGATTTCTGAGGTTTCACCGGTGTGCTGGTGCTCCCTGCCCGTGCTGCTTGGAAAGACCTGCTGGTGTGAACCGGAGCCGGGGGAGGATGGTGTACTTTGGGGGTGCCACCTCTTTGGGAACAGGGAAACCCAAGTGGGGACAAATTGCTACACATGGTGCTGGATGGCGGCACTCCTGGTATGCCATTTGAGCTGAAAATCTCAAGGCCAAACTGTTGTGGGAGATAATTAGTTGTCACAGCCAACAGGCTCTATGACACATAATCCCCTCAGAAGCTGGCATCTGTTTAACCAGCAGAAATAAGAGCACTTTGGAGGCCGCAGAGCGAGAGCTTGGCTCCCCCTTCCACGTCATCGGTGCTGGCATCAGAGCTCTTCCATTTCCCAGCTCCAGGGTTTGCACGCTGGAGTGGAAGCATATCTGAAATGACACATCAGCTCTTACTTGCAGCCTGCCTTGCCCCAGGTTTGCAGGGGTTAAAAAAAGCTGAAGGAAGGTTAGGTTTGTGAGTACATGAGTAACCCTCTAGCATTTCTGCTCCTGAGCCGAGTAGCTCCATTACTGCTTATATATTTTATTTTAAATGCTTTGTTTTGAAGCAGATTGCAGGTTTCTGAGTCACTCAGTTTACCATGCTCAGGGAGGTGAAGCCCAACTATATTATGCTGCTAAAAGCAAAATGCAGAGGAAATGGCAATTCACAAATACAGGGAGAGAAGATCATTGAACAGAGGCTAAGAAAGGCAGGAGCTCTATACAGGCTAGTTGATAGTGAATAGCTATACACTGTAGTACTGCCCCTTCGTTTGCTGTTTCCAAAAGCATCTGGTAGCAGCACTGTTGATGCCAGAGACACTGCATGGAGAAAAGGAACTTCTGTCCAAGTGTCCCACAGGAACAGCTCGGCGGCAGCAGCCTACGTGCAGTGCGGGCACAGGGACCCCTCCCCAGGCTCTTGGCTACCACGGGAACCTTCTCCCAGGACTGTGCTGCCTATCCCAAAAGCTCCACTGGCTGCTTTCTTGGATGAAGAAGTGCAACTGAGGTTGCAGGCTGTGGTCAAGGCTGGATACCTGTGGTGAAGCTTACACAGATGGACATTCATGTCTGTTGAGCTTAACGGCAGTAAGATGGGCAAACGTCCGTTGGGTTTTTTCTTGCCTTGAGGGTGGCACCTTGGCAATCTTTTTGCATCATCCAGCTCTCCCTGTGCACACCCAAGGTGCTCACACCGTGCTGATGCCATGCTCACATCCTCAGTGCTCAACGAGCTCTGATGCAGCAGCAGCTATAGCTGGGTCTTGGTCTGGGGCAGGTCTGCACGGAGTGGGAGTTAGGGCTTCAAGACAGCAAGCCTGGAGGCAGCAGCATCTTCCCATTGGCTCCTCCATCACGGCTGTCCTGAGTTCTGGCTATGTCTCCTCCGTGAAGGAAAGGTCATGTGTGCGTGGGATACCCCAGCCTCGATTTGTTGGCTTGCGCTGTATTTGATGAGGAAGCAGATCTCCATTTGTCAACACATGCAGCTGAGTCACTGCTGGGTTGTTTTGGACTCTGTGTACTGAGGCACTCAAGGGGCAGCTTCAACACTATGTCCTGGCAAACACTGAGTTTTTAATCAAGGTTGTCCCAAGCAGGGGTCCACCTCATTTAAATCTAAATCTAAATGCTTATGTAAAGATGGCTTTACCTGAGCACTCCTTCCTTGGTCATGGATGGAAGGCTGCATGTATCTGATCTTACCTTCCACTTTATCTTCTTCCTTTCTTTCAATGATGAGCACACAATTATATTTGAGGGAAAGAGGAAAATCAAGCACAGCCCACTCTCAGAATCCAGCACCCATCCAGCACACATAGAGGTGATATCACAGGTGTCTTAAATAATCATCAGTTATGAAAGGCTTGAAATGTTGCCAAGCTGTGGCATTGTGTCCCTTCAGGAATCAATCCTGTCTGAGGGCAGAGACTGTGCAGAGCCCTCCTCTCCCCCTAACAAAAGCCAGAAGGTGGTACACACTGTTCCTGAGGCATTTCCAGGTGGGTTATGGCGGGCAGTGAAAAGACCTTAGGGGATGAATAACTCAGCTGAGGGCAAGAACATTGTCTGGTGTTTTCTCAGTCCAGCCTAGAGAAGGAAGGTCTTGGGTATTTGCTCCTGGACTTTGCATAATGCATTTAGTGTTTCTGGCTGTGTTCCTCCATCAGCCAGTCCTGCCTCCATGGCAGTCACATGAATTACACGGCAAGCTCCGCTATCTTGCTGCTCCTAATGATAAATCTCATCTCACGTCCAACCAGATGAGATACCAGCATGAAAACTCCCCAGCTTCCTTCCCCTAACTAAATCCAACCAGTGACAAGCCACTTCTGGTGCCTGCTTATTGCAAGCTACTAACAGCTGGAGTGATGGTCACCAGGCTCAGGGATTACTGGGGTTACTTTCCTGAAAGAACCTTGCTGGATGCCATGGGTTTTCATTACTCTTCCCTGGGGAGTGAGGAGGATGGTACCTGCTATTAAAGGAAGGTGCCAAATCTTGTCAAAAAAGATGCTGTGTTGTGATGCATTTTTTATTTTTTTGGCCCTGCACTGAAGCAAGGCTGTACAGGGCTTGTACATCAAGATCAACTTGACAAGTTGATATTAATACTAGTGATAGGCTGGAGGAATGAATAAAAGCAGGTTGGAGTTTAGCTGTCCTAGTTAGACTTGCAGTTTTCCAAGGCATGACTGGATCCAGAATAATTTTTAGCATCACATGTGGATGAGCAGAGTCACTAAATAGCAGCCGTGTAACAAAGGTACTTGAGGACATGAGGGGTCTCCAGGTGTAAGTGGTGGCTGGCTTTGCTCACAGGTGGCAGTTTGGTCAGCTCTGACCATGTCTCTGCTCCTTACTGCTGGAATTAAAGGCCACTGTGTTATGGTTTGAGTTTGTGATCAGAGAGCTCTGGCTGGGGGTGAGGTAGGTTTTGGAGGAAAAGCAAGCATGAGCAACTCACCCAGAAAGGATTTTGGAGGGGCCCTAGAAAAGGAGATGTGGGCTTATCTTTCTCCATTGAAGCTTGAAAATTGGATGGGATGTAAGAGGGGATGATAAAGATATTTTTTGACATATCAGAGCCCTTACAAAAGAGAAAAACAATGTGTCTGGGTCAGATCAATGACTCACCTAGCTTAGCTAGTGTCCAAGAGCAGCTATGTCCAAAACATGGGGCAAGCATGCAATATTCAGCTTTCCCAGCCTCCAGTACTTCACATGGATAACAGAGTTTCAAAGTGTAATATCGTTATATTTATTACCCCTCAATGATTTTTCTTCCAGAAATTTGTCTAGGCACTTTTTGCAGCAATTTAAACTTCTAACAACCACATCTGCAGCAAGGAATTTCCAAGCTCAGCTACCCTGTCTGTGAACAAACTGCCTCTTTCTGGTTTTCAAACTGCCGTGTCAGAGTTTAACTTTGTTAATTTTTGAATGGGAACAGCTGTCCTCTCTCCTCCCTATTCCCCACTTGTTTCTCTGTAGACATCTCTGAGACCTCCGCAACATCCGCTGTGCAGCATCTTTACTCTGCTACCAAGACATTACTGCACGGAAGCACTTTGGAGCCTTGTCATATAGGAAGGGGTTTTCCTCATCTCCCAAATCCTATCTGAGATGGAGAAAGGAGGGAGCCATAGCTGCCTTGTTCTACAAGTAACCATCTGTTTTATGGTCACTGAATCTGATGCTACGTGGAGAACCAGGCAGTGTAACGCCAGACCCCCGGGGCTGTTACACGCAGCAGATTTGGTGACCACAGTCCACCAGCAATGCTGCGATCCCTTTTAGCAGCGTCCTCATCTGGGCAATGCCGCTGTTTTATGTGAAGTCTGTGATTTAAATTGTTTAGCACAGAGCTGCTGACCACAAGGCACCCTTGCCTTTGTTTTATAAGCAAAGGATTTTTACAGAGGCTGGCTGTGTCTGTCCAGTGGCTCTGCGTAAACCCGGGATGACGCATGGCTCAGGCTGTGCAAGGTCTTCTCTCCTGGTGGCCCTGCACGCAGGTGTCCTCTGCACAGCAGGGCAGATGCAGGCACTGATCGAACTTCAGCTGAAGCAGAGGAAAGCTCAAAGCTCCAGCCTTGCTCCTGCTTTACGTAAGACTGCTTCCTTCTGACGCCCAGCTCTGAAGGACAGTAGCTGAGCTGGAAAAGGGATGAGGAATGGTGGGACTTGGAACCCTGGAAGCGAGCAGGATCTGTGCCTAAACCTTTATGCAACGGAGTCAGTGGGTTTGAAGCTTTTTTTATTTGCTTCAGGACTGCTGTTATAAGCTGGCTGACAGTGGAGCTGATGGTTTTCTATATTGTAAAAAGAAGAAAGGAAAGAAAAAGAGGGGCTAAAAATAAGCCCCGGGGAGTTTAGGATAATGAAGGGCTTGTTCTGGGAAGGAGTCTTGCTCAGAGAACGCAGGCCCTGTGCTGCAGCGAGGCCCCTGGTGCATTCACAAGCATCTGCTGAGCCCAAACAGGGGAGAGACATCAGCTAACCCAGTTTGCTGCATGCACAGCCCCCAGTGGGCACACCAGCACAAGCACGAAGGATCGCTCGCCCCAGTGCTCCTTGCATTGCACAGCAGACGATTCAATTTGGCCCCAAGGCCAAATGAGCTAATTACTCAGAATTACTCCAGCCCTGGAAAGCCAACAGCTGGGACCACAGATGAAACCAGTCCCACAGACTTTAACCTTTTGATCAGCCGCTGGCCAGAGATATTCATCAGGGTGTGCACAAAGGCCTGGGACATCTATTTACACACTTGTTGGTGAAGTAGCATTAACATCTCAATTTCTAAGCTGGAAGAAAAGAATTAGATATAGCTGCAGTGTTTTGTAGTGCTCGGTGTCTGTCTGCAGCAGGGATAGCACTGGCGAGGGATTTAGATCTGATGCTGTGAAGGAAAGCATCACTTAATGAGATCTGTGTTCTCGTATCAAGTAGCTGAAGGATGCCCATGGCTGGATGATGGCACAATTACGAGGAGTGGGGTAAGTCTGTTGGGAGCTGACTTCAATCAGGGGCCTCATTTATCCACTCACCTCGCTGAGGAAGATGTGTTGCCAGTGGTGGAGTGGGAATCATATCTCTGGATCTTCTCATCTGTCCATTTTCCTGATCTATTAGCAAGCTATGGGAATTTCTGCTTTCAAATGTCATTTAAGCATCCCTGCTGAAAACCATGGGTACCAAAATTAGCCAATGCTCTGCCATGGACAGATGTGACTCATAGGTAGCAAGAGCAAAACCTGGAAATTTTACCCTTGGCTGAACGCTAAAAATATCTTAGTTATCCCAGACATCGGTGGATCTCTTGGGCGTGTGAAATCTGTGCTACGCAAATGGACTTTCTGGTCCTTCTCAGCAGCTGTCAGGCTGAGGCTCCTTCGAGAACAGTTTTGCTTGTGGTATTGCAGCATTTTGGTTCCAGTCCAGGCCGGATCCAGAAGCAGAGACACGTAACGGAAAATTCATGGAGTTTCTCATCCCTTTAGAAAATGTTCAACCGAATCATTGTCAGGAGAAGATTTGTTTATCCTATATCAAAATAGCTCAATTGTTCTCACCAGGAAAGACTGTCACCTGCTGGCCCCCCATTTTTCCTTTCTCCCTCTTCTATTGGCACAAGCAACCTCAGAGGTCTATTACAATAGTCTCCTGTCACCACACACCTACCCCTAGGGTTAGGCTCCTGCAGTCTTCCAGACAGTGGTTTGGGTTACTCTCAGGTCTCTGCAGGAGTGGGCTGATCCCTGTGCTCAGCTCAAGATGCATCAGGGACATTTGCTTGATAAAACTGGTTTGGGATACTCTGTATGGGACAGCCCAGCCACAAAGCTGGTGTGGCTTTGTGAAAGATGAGCTGAGGACAACCACCTCAGAGGCATGTCCCTCCATGAGGGCTGGGGACAGCTGTCTGCACTTGAGCTTGTGCAGACTTTCCTCTGTGCCGTGGGTACATGTCCCTGCCAGAAGCAGCCTCTGCTGCCTGCCCATGGACCTGTCAGTGACCACATCTCTTGGGAGCAAGCCATGGGCCAAGGTGCTGCAGTAAGCCAGGTGGGCGGACCAGGAGTTCCTCTTTGCTTGTGGGAGAAGTTTGAATTGACCCAGGAGCACTTCACTTCCAGTGGGAGGATGGAGCTGGGCCAGAGAAATGTTAGGTCTGGAAAATATCAGTTCTTCCAGACACTGTGGACTTTATTGCCAATAAATGCCTTTGGTGTGCTTCCTCTTGACTGCAGGAGGAGAGGAGAGCACCTCGAGCAGATGGCTGGTTAGCAAAACATTGCCCCTGCTCCCTGCTGCTGGAGCACCTCAGCTCTTGCCGAGCAGGATTGATGTGTCCTCCCAGCCTCCCACTGGAGCAGGGAAATACTATTAATCGCACTTGCTTTAGGAGGAACAGAAGTATTAAGGGTGATAGGTGATTTGCCTGAGGACATGATGGGAAGTCTGTGGTGGCACTTGGAAGTCACTCTGGGTTCCCTAAAATGAAGTCAGAAGCTCTGACCACAAGACATTTCCACATTGAGTTTTATAACCCTCAAGCAATACTCTCCCATGCTTTTAGTAGAGATTTTGCCCACTTAGGGGCAGGTACTGCTAGGCTGGTAGAAACTGAACATATATTAAGACCTACTAACAGAAAGAAATATATTCCCTACATAAAGAGCAGCTGATAAAATGGTGTTACAATTGATGATTAAATCACAATTTAACCCAAGAATTTGAATGGAGATAAAGAAATGCTTTCTTCTTTTTTTTCTTGGTGAACAAACAGGCTGAAAATGGATGTTGTCATGTACCTTTCTGCTCCATCCAATGTAATTTCATGCATTCCCTTATGGATTTTGATGAGTTCTGCAGATCAATGACACAGCACTTAAACACAAGCTAAGCAGTAATTACAGATGCATGCAAGATTTATTAATCTGGTGGCACTGCACCAGCTGATGGAAGGATCAGCCGTATCCAATCGATGTTTGAAGCTTCTCAAAATACAGAGGGTTTTTGGCTCCCACTGCAAAGTGAAAATAGAAATAACCTCCTGAATCCCAGGAATGCCTCCTTACGTCCATACAAGGTAAGGCTGCAGGATGGATCTGGGTCATATCTGCACTGTTGCTTGTCCCTTGCCTCTGCATCCCCATAAAAAATTTTCCTGTGGGGTCTTCTTCACGTGCTCACTGCATGACCCACTTGCCCCTAGGGCTGAGGACTGGATTGACGCGATTTAAGGCATAAGCAAGGAAAAAGAAGAAGAAGCAATGCAGAGAAAAGGGCCACAGAGCAGGCATGTCCCATGTGCCCAGGCCTGGCGTGCACAGGCAGGGAGCCAGTGTGACGTGTCACGCTGTGGTACGAAGGGAGCAGCTGGGGGACTGCAGCCGAAACCACGGAGGTGCGTAATGTGGCACTGTTGTTATGGGAACACGTGGCAGGGGAGGCAGGGTAGCATGTGTAAAGAAAGAAACTGGAGTTTGTCCAATTTTTCTTCAGGCTTTCCCTGCTGATGTGAGTTATACATTCATATAGGAGGTCTCCCCTGCCATGGAGCAAAGCGGCTTGCTCCCCACTGTCACCACGGGATGCCCTGACAAGCCGGGGAGTCCCATGCTGCAATGATCTTTGCTGGGACTTCAGAGAGGGTGCTAATCCTACACCTTGTACTGCCAGCCCTGAGTGCAGGTGGGACTGGATTGAGACTGTGGATCAGGAGATGCAGCTCTTTATCATGTGTAGGAGAAGAGGCTCTTCCATCCCCAGGTGTGGACCCCATGGCAGGGTATAGGTAGTTGAGCTCCTGGGCAGAAACGTGCAGACTTTTTTCCTGAATTTGTTTGTAACTTCTGCATTTGTGTCATTTCTTTGTTTATGCATTTTTGTTCAGAAGGTCCTCTTGGGATTTCTTCATGTGAAGTTGCTGCTGTAACATTAGTTTAATTCGAGCAAAGGTTTTCGGACTCCATTATCAATCCCCAGCTCTCAGCATCTGCTAAGTAGCATCAGCCACCTCTGTCTCTTTCTTTCTCCCACTCCTGCCCATGGCAGATTTGGCACCACTGCTCAGCACACTGGTGCAATATTTCTCATATTGGGGACTGCAAGACCATGGATCTGTTTAACTGCAAATGTTTAAACTGACATTAATGATGCTCAGTGGGATGTACTGGCTGGTGTTTTCCTGAAGGAGGATTTGGAAACAGTTCTTATGCTATTGCCAAACCTTACATACCAACAGCAGTACTGAGGGATTGGGAAATTCTGGTTTATACCATTAAAAGTGCTGTAAAAGCCTCAGAGCTACGGTGTTTCATGGACCAGGCCTGCAGTTTTATAGCACTAAATTTCTTTTCAGTGCTGGTGTTCCCAGCAAACCTGCTGCTCAGCACTGGGGTGACAATGTAGCCCAGCAAGGAAGGGGTTACAACAACACAAAGTGCATTGTAAATCCCCAGCAAAAGACTTGGACTAACCACCAAAACCAGAGCTGACACTTCCTTGGCATGGCTCCATGGTGCGGTTTGTGCCTGGCTTCCCTCTCCGCTGTATCTCTTCTTTCCCCTCCCAGCAGCATAGAGTAGATGCCACCCTAAATCTAGGCTCAGAACCATTTCTCCTCTTTTTTTCCCAATGAATTCAGCCTCAGTAGAGTCTCAGAGTGCCAAGAGACTTTTGAGGAGGTCCCTTCTCCAGGCACTCAAGCATTTGAATGCATTAAATGTACTGGAGGTGGGGAGGGTTGTAAGCATGAGGATTTTGGCACAACGATAGGTGTTCGCTCTGCTGTTCTCCAGTCTCCTTCTGCTGTCATGAACAAACTAAGCAACTCTGCCCAGAGCCTGTGCCCACAAAGCAGAGTGAGTGTGTGCCTGTCCCCGATAGCCCCTGCAGAAATACCCTGAGAGCCTGAGCTGGGCAGTGGGAGAGGCAGGCGGGGGGGTTATAGGGTTTTCTGAGGGGACTGACAATACAGGAGTTTTGGGTTTGGATCTGTGCAATATGTCTGTGGTCTGAAGGCAACGAACACATATGGGGAAGATGAAACAATAGTTCATAGACAGTCTCTGTTATTTTTACTGTAATAGTGTAAAAGGTGTGGATGAATGGACTGATATGAACCTAGCACTAGTCTCAAGTAGTGTGTTGCAGGGGCAAAAAGAAAAAAATACAAGAAAAGGAAAAAAATCTGTCTGCAGTGTATTAGGCCCCCTCTGCCGATGGGGCTCATGCCCAGCTCGTACAGTAGAGTGACACGTGAGCAGTGCTGTGGCAGCATCACATTTACCTGCTTTCGGCTCTGCTGCTCAAATCAACGACAGTCTCATCTGTGTGTGCTCTGGGGAAAAACAGCTACGAACAAACCCCTTGACAGGTTTCCAAGAGAGGGAGGAGGCAGGAAGGCCACCCCTGGCACTGACTCAGCCCTGGTGTGCTGGTCTCCACAGGGCTGCACTGAAATCCCAAGGAAAAGCATAGACCCCTTGCCACCTGCACAGCTTGCGCCTAAATGCCCCTGGGTGCCAAGTTTCTCCCAAGACACTCCCTTTACACACCACACACATGGCACTGGCCATGTCCAAACACGTGCCCATGCTGCTGAGTCCTGGAGAAAGGACCCCATATTTCCCCTCTTCCTATCGAAAATGCAGCTTGATGGCTGGGGTTGAATGGTGGCTCAGCAACGGCCTGGATAAGCAAGACACAAAGTGCTGTTTACTCCAGGGCTAATTAAAGCTATTGTATCAATTAGTCTGTGAAAGAATCAGTGCCCTGAGCTCCACAGAGCGAATCCCAGCCCATGGAACCATCTTGGCCAGGTGCTGGGACTCTGCTCCCGTGGGGCTCCCCCAGCCCCTCCCTGCCATGCTGTGCCTGCCCAACCCCACCAGCTCCTGCCTCGCTCTGCTGCTGCCTCTGCTGCTCTCGCCAGCGTGGACGTCAGCAACTCATAAACAGCAGTGTGTTATTGTCCCCACCGGGGAACTGAGACAAGGAGCTTCAGCCTGCTGGCTGACAGGCACCACGGGCTCCCAGGGGGCCCGGGGAGCTCTGCTTTCCTAACAGAGGCTGTGCCACCTTCCCTTTATGGACACAGATCTGGTGCTTCAAACCCATCATTGCTGAGTCCTGTGATCTTGTGATTTTATGGCATGTCACAACGTTTGCTATGTCTATTTTTTTCCCTTCCTTTTCGTACTCTCAAGTCCCTCAAGGCTGGATATTAGATGGACTATTTGCTTAAGGAAATAAAAAAGGGCTTTCCAGCTCTCCTGTTCACAGACAAAAGGCTTTAAAGTACAAGCCAGAAGGTTTAGGAAACAGCACATAAAAGCAATTTTCCAGTGGTTGTCTTAATATATTCTGAAAAACAGGGAGTTTTAACTAAGCTTGTGATTGGTTTTGGATTTAACTCCTAACCTTAAAGTTGGATTTTGGATAAAACTGCTAACCTGAGCATGGGGATGCTGCATTCTTCTAGTGGGAAGGGTGCATGTGTGTGCACTGTCTGGTCCCCAGGAGGAGAGGGGGGAACGAGTGGCAGCAGCCACACACCTCTAGAAGTCACTCAAAAGCTTTTGGAGCTCTCCTGCACTGTGGGGCCTGATGAATTGCACCATCCTGGCACAATGGTGCCAGAGCCCTGAGCAGGGCACAGGATGGGGAATGGGATGATCCATGGAGGAATCGGAAACTGTGAAGGAGGGGAAAGGAAGATAACTGCATCCTGAGCACACAGAGCTGATCTGTACTGCTTGGCAGGGCTTGTCTTAGGCTGGAGTGGCTCCTCCTGGGCTGTTTACCCCATGCAACTCTGCCCCAGAGCTTCCCCAGAGGGAAGGGGGGGCACAGGCGACTGTGCAGCATCTCCCCATCACACTGCCACCACTGGTGCCTGCAGACCTGTGTGGAAGACAGCTTGCTCCATCCTGGAGCCTGGCTACAAAGAAATTCCCGTGTTCCTGCCATTCTTTGCCATTTAAGGATTTCAAACGGATAGCAAATACATCGGGAAACCACATGGCACCGCCACGCTCACCTCCCAGCGTCACAGATGGTGCCAGACCTGACGCCAGCCGTGTGAAGAGCCTCGGCATGGTGGTCTCCTGACAGATTTTCCTGCAGACACACTGCAGAATCAGGAGGCTGAGAGCAGACGGATGGTCTCCACGTGGTCACACGTGTTGCTGGGGGACAAGGCTCAGAGCCCCTGGTGCACAGAGCTGGGTGCTGACTAGCTGGCATAAAGCAGGAATCACACACACTGGGAGACATATGCCTTGCTAGAGCTATCCAATTCCCTAAAGAGCTTCTAGGAGCCATAGGATGCCCTGAGAGGCTCTCTGGTGCACCTCTCAGGAGATACCCCATCTCCTGCCCTCAGCCCATGTGAGTGATGCTGTTTGTCTTGCAGGGCAGGCTGTGATGGTGGAGCTGGGGGTGCACGGTATGTCAAATCTCAGGGTGCAGACAGGGAGAGGGAAGCTTGGATTCCTTGGCTGTGCAGGGGGAGGAGGAGCAGGGGCTGTGGGCTCCCAGGAGAGTCTGGACTCCCTGGCTGTGAAGCTGCGTGCCAGCACTGCCATGCCCCGGTGTGAGGAGGAGGTTGGGGTGAAAGGTGAGAGACACAGTGAGAGGCTCACTGCAGGGTATGAGTGCTGCCTGTGGAAGGGCAGAGCTGGTGGGAGAGGGGGGCTGCAGCCAGCAATAGGGGCAGCAGTGAAAAAACAAACTGAACGGAACAAAATAAAACCACCAACCCTTGGTGGCAGCCTGCCAGCTCCAGCTGGTTTCATAAGGACATTTCAGCCTAAAAATACACAAATACTCAGCCAAAAAAAGTCAAATCTTTCTGCGCCGAATCTGTCACCCACAGCCCTTCACAAGGCAGGAAGAAATTCCTGTTGGGTCTGTCAGTCGGAGATGAGAACAGATTATCCGAGGTTCAGGACTACAGTTCAGCAGGTTTCCTTGGGGGGATGCCCTGTGCTGTGTTTATAGATGGTGCTGGCTGCTCCTCATCACTAAGCAAAATGTGAAAGGAGAAGAAATCGTTTCCAAGTTCTTGCAGTGTCTCCTCCTCCAGGCGGTGTGAACTACCTCAGCTCCTACACTTTTGGGTGTGAGCTTTGCCAAAATGGGGACAGCCTTGATCTGATGAGCCCATTTAATTGTGTCTCATTAAATACCAATTTACTTAGTAAGATGTCAAGATTTTACTAATCCCAGGCCAAAGACAACACAGTTACGATGCAACACAGAATGAAATATGACAGGGAGGTGGCAAGTACTGCTATGCCTTTGTCCTCAAGGAATGAACTACCTAGGTAGCTTCTCTGCTCCTCCTTGCAGGGCAGTCTGCATCTCCTGCGTCTCTTCAGAGCTGTACCCTAAAAGAGAGTGGGTCTGGTGGAGCTCTGCCTCTGTCCTGGGGTCTGAGAGCGGCCAAGTGGGATGGGCACTATAACGAGATCCAATATCTTATGATGAGGCTGTGTTATGCAGAGTCCTGCAGACCTCTGCCTGTGAGTTTTCTGCCAAAGAAACTCAATTTTCATGCTCTCCTGTCAGCATTTGCTGAGATAGAAAGGTGAGCATCACTTAACACCCACTGTCAAGATAATCTGATGTGGTCTCCACTCTGCTTTGGGCCAACAGAGGCAGCCCCTGGAAGAGTTTGTACCCAATTTTGGTGAAATTGGGTGTTACAGGTGGATGAAGACTGAGGGGGAGATGCTGGAAAACATCCAGCTGATTTAAAAATCAATGTCTTTCCTATTGTGCTCTTCCTCTACCTCACACTCAGCCCTAGGTGAAGCCATATAACAACATCAATTCCTTAATTTATGAGGATAATAACGAAACCTAAGACCTCTACCAAGCCCAAGCCCTGCTAGACTATAACAGGCTGAAGCTCAGATTGCCCATGTCTCCCTCACCTTGCACTGACAAGAAACAGCCCCACTCCAGAGCCAGCACCAGCAGACATTGCAAAGCTGCTCCTCCCTGGAAATAGATTTGCATCTCATTTGTGGAAATGGAGCAAGGTTGGTGATTCCAGTCAATCAGCTCTGGCCTTTATGGACTGTTTTGTTTCGCTTGTCAAAGAGGAAACTCGATTATCCAGAGTTGGTGGGCATATTTACTTACTGGGGTAAATTAAACCATAAATTCAGACAAATGTACCTACCTCTACACTTGTGATGTATTTTTCCTTTCTGCTTTATTGGGCTCGAAGACACAAAGGTGGATTGTTCAATAAACAGCGCAATGCAAGTCATCCCAATTAATTGGATTGTTCCATTTATGCTGCTACTGCCTCCAATTAAATGCAAGGGAGCGCAAGTGACAGGCGCTAGTAAGATGGGTGTGCAGAAAACCATATTCTAATGCAAAAGCTGTGATGAGAAAATGGAATCCACACACCTGATGGGAATATTAATGCAAAATCTTGACCTATAATTTTTCTTTCTTCAGTCTGAGCGTGCCAGAAAACAGTTGCAGCTCATTAAAATGGATCATGTCCTGACAGTCATGCATAATGACCAAGTCCCACAAGTCCCATGGTCTAAATGTTTGCCTTGCTGGTGAAGCCAGCAAGGTAAATGTTTAGACCATGGGACTTATGGGACGTGGACATTATCATAGAGCTGCATGGTCCTGCATGACTAGACACAGGAAACTGCAGCAAACCTTGAAGACCCTTTCTCTCTTTTAAACCCAGTGTTATCAGAGTAAGAGCAAAGGGAAAAAAAACAAACCCAAGAGTGCCAGTGTGGTTTGGACCTCTGGGGTTCATCTGGCCCATCCCCCTGCTCAAAGCAGGACCAACTTCAAAGTTGAATTCAGTTTGAAAGTTAGCTCAGGTGGCTCAGTGTTGAGCACTTCCAAGGATGGAGATTTTACAGCCTCTCTGGGCAGTCTGTTCCAATGCTACCTTGTCAGGGCTCAATCTGGAAGCTATTCACCACATCACAACAACATCTGGCTCTACTTTCTTAACTGCTTTTTTGATGCCAAGTGTGTGTTGGCATGTGGGATGCAGTAAGTATCAGTAGGGAAGGTGATAGCATCATGCAAAGACAATTCTTTTGCAAGGAAAATAGATCACAAAACAGTCCCACACAAGATGGGGTGAGAAGGAAGGCACTGCAGTATTTTATTCTGAGTCTGGTGCCGTTTTTCTGTAAGGCACTGCCAGACCAGTTGTTGAAGATGGAATAACCAAAATCTTGTCCAGTTTGGGCTCAGTATTTGGCACAGACTTGAGATGTCAGTGCTGTGGTTAGCTATGGTAGAGCAACAAACACAATTGCATCTCTCTTTCTCCACTGAGCAGTGAGGTCTGTATCCCTCTTCAGAGGCATCTCTCCCTCCCTTGGCTCCTGATGGAGGGAGCCAAAGGCAACAAGCTTCCTAGCCCTGACACCTCTGATATGTGTGAAGATGGATGGGTTGAATGCAGGCCTAAAATATTTCACATTTTCACGGTAGTTTCACAGCCCTGGCATTATCAAATGATCTTTCAAAGTACTTGGAAGCAGGAGGAGAAGAACTTGAGATAGGTTCTGGCTTTTTTGTGTCTGTGTACTTGCAAACTGTCTCTGCCTACACATCTTGCAGGGCTTGTTCCTGTTTGGAGATGCACTCAGAAAATCAGTGCTAGTGTGGATGCTCTGTCTGCTCCATTTCTCCCCCTGAAGTTTGGAGGCTGTTCAAAGCAGGTCCCCATCTCCGGGTGGCTAAGATCAGACTTGCCCTATGTGCTGCACTCCACTGACCAGCCTAGTTAGGAACTCGAGGCTAGGAAACACAAGACAATTTTAAAATCTGAACAAAAGTAGGAGATTAAGGAAACCAGCTGGAAACCTCTATTTTGCTGATTTTGAAAGCAAAATGTGGGTCACAGATGTGCTTCTACAGACAGAAACTGGCTGGAGAAGAAAAAGACATCAGCAATGCCCAGACTCTTTGATGATCAGAGGTAGATTTAGCTCCTAGGCATAGAGACAAGAAAGGAAGAGGAGACTAAGTAGGAATAAAAACATAATCAAGATATTAGGAATGTGGAACGCAACCCACCCGTAAATTTGCCTTAGGGAACTAGGAAAAAATGCAGTAACAAAAAAAGATGAAACCAATTGCTACATCTTACTCTCTTCCCTTGTCTTGCCTTCCTTATGGTTTTGCTTTTTGCAGTCCAAGACACAGGGGGTCCATTATAGAACCCTTCCTCTTCCTGGATCACTTTTTTCTTTGCAAAAGTGCTGTTTTCTATTGCTCCTTTGCAGTAGCTACAAAATCCTTGCTAAGGACCAGCTGACTGACCCAAAAGAAACAAAGCTTTGCAGGAAATCCATACCATCTGCATGTATCAGAGGCTAGAAAGCAATGTACTCTGGCCCATCTTTGATAGGAGGGAGCTTCTACTCACTTCTCGTTTTAGTCTGACACAAAAGTCTAACTTATTTTCAGTGACATTGATGACAGACTAGTAAGAGTCATGCTGCTGACCCTTGCAGGCTGTTGATTAACCTTGACTTGGTCTGCCAGGGACTGCAACAGAAGGCCTGTTGTTCCAGCCATTTAAAAAAACTCAAGGTAAAGCACTGGAAGAGCAATTAAGGACAAACAGCAGCACTGACTCACAGAAGCCCAGGTGGTGGTTCCTTAGAAATAGCCAAGCAGTGGGGGGAGGTTCTGAAAAGCATTCAGGGGGTTTGGCGGGTGGTTTCTGGGGTGAAGGGAAGTGCCAGGAGCACTCCTGAAGGTCTCACCTGTGCTGGCCACAACACGACCTGGTCACTTGGTGCCTTCAGGCTTTGTGACATGTGCTGAGCAGCCGTGCAGCACAATCTCCAAGTCCTGCAGGAAACTTCCCTCCTTCCAGCAAAATGCCAGTCCCTACGGCTTAACACCAAGAGAAGCCTGAAATGAAATGCTAGGCCAGCTCACTGCCTGTCACTGGTTTTCAGACTTCGGGGAACTTAGAATTCAGTTCTTGTCTCAAATTTATTTTTCTCAGCCCTAATGAAAACACATTTTGTAGTTGTTAGTGTTTTAAATCGAGTATCAGTGTCAATAAAGATAAGCCTTTTCCCAGGGTGGGAAAAAAAATATAAAACTGTCTCAAATCTTTCACTCATACAAAAGTAAACAACCCCAAAGCATTGAAGGATTAAATAAAATACATGCCTCTTTTCACCGCAAGTCCACTGGGCGTGAATAAGTGCCAACTGAGCTCTCACTTGCACCACCATCTCCTGTGCTGGCACCAGGGCCTAGAGGTGCAGCAGGACGTGTTACCATGCCCTGCCATGTGACAGCATCTCTGCTCCCAGTGGTGGAACCACCAGAGGCTCCTAAACACCAGCAGGGCTGTACATGAGAAGGTCTTTGTTATCTTCAGCTTCCCTATCCAACCTAGCCCAGAGAAAAAAGGGGTCCAGCCACAGCACGACTCACAGTGCAGCTAAGGAGAGAGGCAGCACAGCACTCCCCTGGCAAGAAGGGTCATCCATCCTCATCTGGATGCAAGAGATTTTGTCAGAGACACCAGAATTCATTTGGCTGGGCTGCAACCCCAGATTGAAATTGCTGTGAATACTACAGCACAGAGCCTCTTCAGCTGATGTCTAGAAGCTGCTTGTGGTTTCAGAGCTCTTGCTGATGAATTGCCCAGCAGCTGGTCATACTGGGAGGGCTCTGCTTATTATTTTCAACTGCTACCTTGCATGGAAGGAAAATCAAAATTCTTTCCTCTAGGTAATTGGCTCTAAAACAATTGAAGAATTTTCCACAAGGTTATAATGCAATTAGGACTGGCATTTTAGATAATTTATATCTCTAAAGGTATGTTTATGCCATCATACCCTTATTTTGTGGGGGAAAAAAAAAGAAAAAAAAAGAGGAAAAAAAAGCTGCTGGCAAGAGAAAGCTGATTTTGCTATTACAGGCAATGAAATATAGATTAAACCATCATCCACCTAGTACTGATTAAAAGGCAGCAGAATGCCAGGATCATCTCTGAGGTGTGATCATGGTTGGATAGGATGCTGTGTCACCAACCACACATCTGCAGGTTTCCCATTCAGTTTTCCATCAATGCCAAATGATGTGTCATCACTTGCCTTCTGCTGCAGTGCCTCAAGAGCTGCGCTCCCCAGCTGCCCTGCCAGCTTGGATGGGAGCAGCTGGTGCAGCTGGGAGCACCAAGCCCACCACACAGAACAAAACCAGCAGTCATTCCAGTGCCTGGGTTCGTGTTTTGACAGATATCCAGGAACACCCCAAGCAGAGATGCCAAACAATCCAAACACGCAATAACAACTCCAGAAGTGCATGAAACAGCTGGTGGTGAACTTGTTGATACGGGATATTGTGAAAGCCAAAAGCATGGACGTAGCATTGCCGTGACACCATTGAGAAGCCTCTATTTCCCTGACTACCAAAAGGTCCAAGGGTACAACTGGGGAAATGAACACTCTGTGCCTGCCTGTTCCTTATGTTTATACTTAACCACCTTTGGCTGACTCTTGCCCAAGACACGGTCCAGGGCCAGGGGACATTTTGCCTGACTGAAATAGATGCTGTGATTGAACTTATGAGATGAAAACCTTTAGTCTCCTGGCCTAAGTGGAAGCAAATGAATTGGATCAATTACCATTACAAATGGGTCTGAACTGAAACTGGGGAGACACTCAATGTCTCTTCAGAGCCACAGCAGCCATTTATGGGTAGATGTCCTGTCCTCATGACAGTATGAACCAAAGCCATGGATTCAGACAATCACCACTGAATGACATCTGGATGTGGTCCCTAAATGGTAGAGAAGCCACTGACTGTATTACAAGAGTAACTCAATGTCCCAGGAAAAGTAATCATGTCCCTTACCCTTGGTTGTAACCCAGCTGACCTATCAGTACACCGTATAACTACCAGAAAAGCAAACCCAAAGTACAAAGCAGGTGATCACACACCCTTCTGTTCTCAATCAGATAGAAAAGGAAGCCATCAGCCATGCCCACAGGTTGATCTGTCTATATTCGCTAGATCCATGTTTGCAAAAACATACCTTGAGCCATTTGGGAGCAGTTTGGGAACCTGGCCTTGGGGTCACAGACCTGACCCCAGACTGGCCAAGAGGGGACATGAATGTCCTGACTGATCCTTTGTGCTTTGCAGCGGCCTGTGACACAACACACATCCCAGACTGTAAGCAGAGACACATTCAGTTCCACTGCAATGAGGTCATTCACTTCAGTTAAAACTTTAACAAAACCAAATGCAGCTTCTTAACATGAAAGCCTGTGGACAGGGATACTCACTATTGGGCTGAGTCGTTAAGTTGATATTCCCGGGACCGGTTGAAGCATTCTTGGATCCCAGAGTCTGCCCAGAGCCTCATCATAGCTGACAGCAGCTCCGGAGAGAAGGGCTCTGTGTCCTCCATCCGACTTACGACATCGCAGACCATCTTGGCATCAGCCTGCAGAGGAAAGAAACGAGAGGTCACATAGATGCTGAAGGCGGAATTTGGAGCCAGAGATTTCAGAAACAGTTCACCAAACCATCAGGAGTAAAGAGGCTGTGTTTCTCGGGATGGGGCTTTAGTATCCACACTGTGTGATCCAGCTGAAATGGCAAAAGGAGGATGGAGGAAGGAAACCACAAGGAAAAAGGTTGTTTGTGCAATCCACCTCACATCAACAAATATTTCTATTCAACAGGCAAAGCAGTCTGCACTGCATATGTGCGGAATTTCACAGGAAGAAAAAGAAATTCATACATGTACAAGGGTATTTAAAATTGTTACCAACAACGCCTGCTTTAACTGAGCGTGGAACCCTGCTAAAGTGGAGACTTTGTATCAGAAGGAACAGTAGAAAGACTCCAGAAACAATTTTTTCCAGATGCTGGTTTATTGCTTTTCCCAAATTCTTGTTCTTTGCTATGAGCCTCTGCTATGGGGGCTAATTCATGTTAATGCAGACCACCTTGGCTGGCTGTGGTGCTCTGTGACTCAGAGAGAGAGGAATCTCTCATGGTTATGGAGTACGGCAGTGAGGGCAGGGCCAGCTGGCCATTTTCAGATGGAATCTTTTTTGGTGAGAAAAATGAGATTCACTGAGACAGCAACTTTTCCTGGAGGATAGTGCTCTGACACAACTTGGGTCCGGAAGATGTCTCAGACTTAGGATAGGAATGTCTAGACAGCCTTAGAATAGCTGAGTTCAGCCCTACTGTAACAGTCCACAGTGGCTGATGCTTCACTTGTTTGTGAAGCAGGACACTCAAATTCATGACCCCATCTGCTTGCTTTGCAAGAAGTAAATGTCCCACGCCACCCACAGACTCCTGAAACCCTTGGGATGTTGGCTAATCTGCAGAGTTTTTCTTACATTGCTTTGAAAATTTCTCGTATTTCTACTAGCTGAAACCAACCCAATTCTTATTGCTATAATTAATTGGAAAAGAGGAGCTCTTGTTCGTTATGTGTGTGCAGCAAACTTGTGAAGACAACCTCCTTGTTTTACTACCTTGTCTCTTGTCTGCTAGACTGAACCCATTCTTGGCCAAATGCAGGTGGAAGTCTTTGCCTTCCAGGGTGTTTGATCTAAACCAGCAAGTGCAGACCAGAAACACAAATCTCGAGAGGGGAGTGAAGGCTCTGCCCAGGCTTTGCTGGGTACAATTAAAAGTGCCATCACTAAAGTGCGTCCACAATAACATTATTATATGGATGGGAATGACAAGTGTATGACAGGATCTGCATGGTCAGGATCAAAACTCTGTAGCCTCTTTGTTGAACACTGAAATTGTGGAAAAATTGCAGGGTACCAAACCGAAAGCACTGGAGACTGAAGCTGCTGGAGATTTCAGTGCTCAGTGAAAGAGCCTCAAGTCCCCTGAATATCCAGCCTTTATGGGCTGAAGAAGTCTCAGTACTGTATGTCTCAGTACTGTATCCCATAAAACTTAATGGGGTGGACTCTATGCTTTGAAGGCTTTATGAGCATAAAATCTTTCTCACAGAGCACTTAACTTCATATTTTAGTGCCCAGCAATACTCCCAGCCCTCTATACAGACTCTGCTCATTTTGAAGAAAAAGTATTGGTGACTCACACCTCAAAGCCAAGACAAACGAAGAACCTTGAAGACTTCAGTTAATTTCAGAAGCTTGTTTTCTGCCCCGGAGTGCTTTGTGAGCTGAGTGAATATTCATAAATCATCTGTATGGTTTGCCTGCCATGCTGGAGCTGCAATTCTGCTCTTTTCACAGACTCTAAATGACATAAAACCCGCTAATGGCTGCGGTCTTCCTTGGCCCCATTATTTGTGCATGGGTGATGCAGGAAAAGCATTCATGCTTCCAGTCAGGTAACAAGATGCCTTTCTATGTTATCTTGACTACTGGGGAGGGGTTAGAGGTATAAGTCACAGATCTGTCCATCTGTCTGTGATGGCAAAGCACATTTGAAGCTCTTCAGCTGTCATGGGCAGGGGCTGGGCTTCTTCTGAGTTTTGTAGATTTAACCGCAGGCTGCTTTTTGCAAAACATCAAAGGGAATGGCACAGTTGTCGTATTTTCTGTGCTGGGAAATAGCTGCATCACCTTTTCAACTACTGAGACTTGCGGCAGTTCCCTGTGAATAAGACCCAACACAGGAGGGTTTGAGCAGACGACAGAGATGAACAGCAATGACAGGGCAGAATGGGAGTGACCAGGCAGACATCTCTGGCTGTGGTTATCTGTAAGTCTGTTGGGCCAGAAGTGGGGCTGAGCACGTAGGGCAGGGATTACTTTGGTACATGCTCCTCTGCAGTCACTGGAAATCCCTTTTGGGGACAGGAAAGGCTGCCCTCCCACAGCATGGACACCTGCCTGCAGGGCAGACTGAGAGTCAGCAGGCTGAAACAGGGGAAGAACTCGAAGGAAAGTTTATTGCTCCTGCTGAACAGTAACAAGAATATTCCAGACTTAGTTTTATTTTGCAGTGTGAACCACTGAACTCTTGGTTTTACAGACCCAGAAAAAGCAGGTGAAATGAGTACTTTTAAAAATACCCCTTCCCCTTGCCAAGGTTGAAGTCCCTCTGTCAAGGAGCATGGGGCCATTCAGGAGTTCAGGCATTTGTTAGATGATTTAATGAGCAATTAAGGATCCAAGAAGAGAAGATACCCCTTTCTTTTCTCACTCTCCAGGCTGCATCATCTCAAGCTGGGAATGACATTAAAATCTCCAACTCCCCCTGGGCCCAGCAGGTAGATTTTAAAATACTGCCTGATTGACTTTTCCCTGCCTGCCTCCCCTGGGTCTGCTGCTCCTGCTTTTCCTGAGGTGAGAGGAGCCGAGCCTCCTGCCACGCTCTGCCTCTGTACTGCAGCCAGCAATTAAATAAAGCAAAACAAAACAGGCCAACCAGCCCCCCACTCCCCTGCCTTGCAGTTCCCCTCTGACAGGGTTGTTGTTAGTGACTATCACGGTGGTATTTCAGCTACCTCAGGAGCTAAAAATAGGCAGTGCTTGGCCCCTGGGATTGCTGGAAGGAGCTACAAAATGGTGCAGGGCTCCTTCCACCACTGCTGCCTCTGCCTTTCCCACCTTATCTGTCTCTCGTCTCCTCAGAACAAGACGTCTGGGAGGAGGATAAGAGGTCAGGCTGGTCTCCTTCACGCTGGTTCTTCTCCAGCAGGAGCATCCTAGTCTATCTCTGCAGCATTCCCCCACGTCCTGCTGCCACTCCCCAGTAGCTTGCATTTTCCATAGCAGGTGAAACCCTAACACGTGAGCTGAATGCCCTTGGGCTGTTCATTATGGAGAGTGGGATTTGTCACTTTGTGTCATTCCTGAATGCGATTCCAGGACTATTAAAGCTGGTTTGGAATGGCCTGGGGAGACAGCTGAGCTTACAGACTGTGGTAAAGTGGAATTACACATCCAGGCTTTAGGTATCAAGCCAAGAGACCAAATAACTCTTCGCGGAAGAACAAACCTCTGCTTTGGTTGGGGAATGGGGAGGGCTCTGTAAGGCCACGTCGGGGTCTGAAATCCACAGGCAGATGTGAACAAGAAGCTTGTAAACACAGCAGGAAGCCGGTGTGTGTCATTCCTAACCTCGGGTTGTGGGCCTACCTGTGCACCAGACTTTTGGTATAAATCCAGTTCAAAAGGGGATCTATTCTCTCCCTAACCTGGGCATAACTGCAGTTATTTAATTGTCTCCCATATGTCACTGTCACCAAACTCACAGCCTGTGCTCAGCATGCAAACTTGTGATTTCACTTGCAACAGCCACACAGCCCAATTAATGTGTTACCTGGCTGGAAGGGAGAGGGGCCCCTCCCTGCAGTCTGACACTACTGGCAGTTGCGTTTGTCTCTGCAAGAAAGTTATTTTCCATCACACCGATACAGACCACCCCTAATTACTTGTTCCTCACCACCACCCATGACTGGTGCCCACAAAGATACCAGCAGAGCTGCACTACGAAGGTGCCAGCAAAGGTGCTGCTGCCCTGGCTGCTGTAGAGTCGCACTGGAGTAGGACCCAGGTCCTCCTCTCTGACTAACCAAGGGTAAATCCTGGCTCTGATCCTTTGAAGTTGCCTGGAGACTGACTAGGAGACTTTAGTTTTGTTTCGTTTTTTTCTTTTTTTCCAAAAGGAATAGTTTTCTGGAACTGGAAATTTAAAGGAGAGGCACAACCTTGTGTGAAGCTGTGTGGTACAAATCTGCTAAACCCTACAGAGCTGTGCTGTGTTACAGCCGCTGGAAAGGTGAGCTGGTGTGCCACACTGTACTGTCCTTTCCTTTTGGTGAACTAAATCCTAGTAAGTAAATAGATTTTTTTTGCTGTTATTTACTCTGATTAATGATACTTGTCACTTAGCCTATCTCAAAGGTTAACCCTGGGGCAATTTCCTCTGGTGGCTGGCTGGTTGTACCAGGAGCTGCATCTCAGAACATTTCAGAAGATCCATGCAGTGGGGGCAAAGATAAGCACTGCAGTTTGGCTGGTGGTAGAAGGCAAATCAGCACAGTACTAGTCATCAGCAAGCAATCTCGTGAAAATAGTGGCCATCACGAGTCATGAACCTGGGGGTAATCAAACTGATATCTTGAGACCATCCAGCATCCAAAAAGGACGTCCTTGGAAGGGAACCTTCGTGGGGGACCCAGATCCTGACCTCAGGGAACAGCAGTATGTGCCTCTGCTACTCCAGTGAGAAATGATGTCTCATAATTTTGAGGCAGAACGTGTCTCATAAACTGAAAACCTCCCCCTTCTCCTTACAGAGTGTCTCAGAAATATGGACCCAACTTCCCAGCCAAAGTGTGGTTGCATTGCAGCAAAAGCCAATGATTTTCACAGCATTTCAGCCTGAATAAATCCTGGAAACAAAGCATGGCTGGTGAGTATGCCTTTTCCAGAGACATCCAGGGCCTAGCTCCAAGTCCACAGAAGTTTTTGTAGACACTGAATAAATAGGTACATGTATGACTCTCCCCCTCACTCTCCCTCTCTTTCTCACACATCTGTGTTTCAGAGCTGACCTCTCAATCTGTGGAAGTCTGTCTGGCATTAAACAGCTGCTGTACGTCGTGGGAGAGACAACCTTCCTCCTGCACCCTTCCATCTACCCTCAGAACATTTAATTGAGGCCTCCCACCTCGGCTTGGCATTTGGCTTGCTGAGAGATCCTGGAAGGCACTGAGCAGGTAAAAATCTATCCAGTGGCTTATTAATATCTATCCCTTTGGAGATTACCTTGAGGTAGGCACTCAAACTACATCCTCTCTTCACTCTTGTTAGCTAGAGGTGGAAATGCACAACTCTGGGCACAGATCTCAGTGGTCTGGGAAAGCAGTTTACACAAAAGGTCAGTGTAGTGCTCTCTAGCAGTTTGCATTACACAACAGAGCTAAGCCTAAAAAGCTAAGTTGGAGATGGCTGGCTTTCCACAGAGTCACAGTACCCATCTACCCTTGTGTAAAACATCTCACAAAAAGCTTGGCTGACTTGGACACAATGCCAAAGGGCTGCCGTCTGTCTGGGAGCAGACAGACTCTTCTGTACAGAAAACATAACCCGACAGCCACGGTGACGTCCAGATCTTCTCGCGAGCTTGTGCTGCCCAGCTGGCAGTTAGTACAGCCTGGTTTTCATATCCTTCCGGAGCCAAGATGGCACCATCACCTCTGACTGTCTTGGCCAAACAGTTCTGTGTGTCTGGGAAGTGGTCTAGGATCTCTAGCCTGAAACCGTGTTATAGCTGGTTTTTTCTGTCTGCTGCTTCCTGTTTGGGAAAACATTGAACAGGACTGATATTACAGATTATTATGTTTCTTAGAGCAGGCCAACTGCTCTGTGTTCAGTACTACCTTCATTCCCATTCTGTACGATACCGCAGTTGATCAAATAAAATTTGCCAGCCCTTATGTTGGTATAACCCTCTTTTCCCCTCCTGCAACACATATAAAATAATATTCCTGGTTTGCTTGGACTGATGATGATCTGGCAATCCAGGGACTGGATAATGCATGGACTAGGCTAAGCTCTTCGGCGGCCAGCTGGCCACCACCATAGTCAGAATTCCTATAGCTCTACATCCTGTAGAAAATAGTGGTTCATTCACTATTGGAGGAAAACCCCATGACCCAACAACACAGAACTTGACCTGCAAGAAGGACAAGTCATTTCCTGAATTCGCTTTTTTCTAGGAAATGCAGGGTCCTCCTGTGTTCTTGAGGAGCTCAGAGAAGCTCCAGACCTGGGTGAGACAAACGCGGTGGGTAGTGACCTGATTTTTCCAAGCAAGGATGGGAAAGCCAGAAAGCATGTGTTAAATGGTCTCAAAATAGGTCCTGACCCACTAGCTGCAAAGGAACGAGAGAAAACAGCACTCTGTCCATCCCAGTCCCTTCTATTTCAAGAAGAGGGCATCCCCAAGAGACCAAGAGCCACTGCACGCTCCACCAGCATCACTCCGAGAACAGGACGCTTTGATGGGTCCTCTGCCCTACAAGCACTGAGCAAAGGGGCTGCGTACAGGACCTGAAAGCCCAAATGTCATCCCTCACTGAGGAGTTTCAGGCCATGCTGGCACAGACAGCACTGCCCACCAGGGAGGGGATGAGAGAGAGAGTCACAGATGGGGGACATTAGCCGCATGGCTTCATGCTCTGCAGGGAAGTGCTCTGCCGCAGTGCTGAGGAGCAGGCTGGAAACATGTAAAGATGAGAGAGCAAAATCCTTGCAGCTTACTGCCCTTCTCCTCTCTCTAATATCCTCTGCTGTGTAAAAGTCCATAAAATTTAATAGCACTGGAGTATTTGTGCTGCAGTAAATGGCAGCCTGAGATGCCACAGTGAGAGAGCAGGTGGGGAAGCTGCACTGGCTCCTGGCATTTGTAAAATTAATGGCTATTTTCCATTCATTGCAACGTGGACGGCTGAGGATGAACAGAGTGGGAGTGGTGGTGACTCTCTGGGAACCCACTCCAGGTTTGGGAATTCCTGATGGCTTTAGCCCGCACATCTTCCACTCTTCAAATGTCTTTAAGATTTTCCACACCAACATCCCTCTGGGTGACTGTGTTAAGGGCAGCAGGGCAGAGGGGACACAGTTTCATTCCAAGCTTTCCCACCACAAAGGGGGAGAACAGGCTTTCTCTTTGGAACAGAAAGGGAAACCAGCTCCTATGATGGGTGCATTCCCAGGAGAAGGATTTTTTTAACATGTCTGGCTAAATGCCACTTGTGTATGATAATTTATAGGGCAGCACCTTCCTGCTGGGAAGTCGTGCAGTGCTGGAACCTAGTAATTAGTTTAATGCTCAGAGCTTGATGCTGAACGGTGGGTGCTAATCTCCACTCTACAATTAATCTCACAGATTTATCAGTGCTTCTGTGATGAAGGACTAAACCTCTGGGTTACATTCATCTGTCCCTGAAGAAAGAGATGGTGTTTCAACCAGAAGGAGCACCTTTTCATTTTATGGTCCTTTTTTACTTGGTGATCTGTGAAGATATATACCTAAAGGACAATAGAGAGAGGGAAAATCCTTCCCTTCACCCCAACCCTGTTAAATTTCATCTCCCTGTTGCCTCTTTTTTTCTCTGTAACCCATAATTGGGATATCTGGGTAGAGATTTTATACTGCTCTCCACTGAAATAGCTAGAGCAGTCAATGGGTTTGCTGTGCATACTCAAGCTTTGTGCCTGATGTGGGGGGGGTCTCAAAATTATTTCTTGCATTGCTGATGTGATGTTAGGATCACAGCAGCCAGAAAATACTGATTCTTCCACTTGGCAGCAGAACTGAAAAATTAGGTGGTATAAAAAATCAGCTTGGATGAAACATGGATTCTCCTGTGAACCCAAAATCCTCTGAAAAATTTAATTTCACATCCAGCCAAAGCACTTGCCTTAAGTCCTATCAAAATATTTTGAGTTATTTAGGCGCTCAGTATTATTTTTTAGAAGTGTGTCAAATTTCAAACAAAAATTTTGGTTTTGAATGAAAAGTTGGAAAAATGAAAACAAATTACTTTGTCCTTTCAGGAATGCAAAATCCTCTTGAAAAATTCTCACATAATTTTCTCTTGTCCATGACTACATGTAGATTTTGACCAGATTTGTAGATTTTGATCAGATTTTACAAATGTTTTTGGTTTATTTCAGACTGTTTTTTAGCAATTTCATCAAGCATTTCTGTCCAGGTCTATTAATAAATACAACAAGAACTTTCTCATCAGGAGTCCTTCATTCACAGCTTATTTTCTGTTTTAATTTCGATTGTCACTACCTCAAATTTTCTGGTTTTTGGTCCTGTGCTCTTTCACCAAATGTCCTATAAGATGATCACTGCTGAGTTTTCCTTGCAATGAAGGGGTTTTCCTTAGGTTTGACCTGCACTTTACAGGAACAAAATGAGGTTTGTAAAGTCCGACCCCTGCCCACCAGGACACCTGGTGCCATGCTGGCACTGGGGTTTAAGAGCTGTCCCAGAACCTGGCTAAATAATTAATTAATGGGACATTGTGACAGGCAGGAATGGAGTTTCTTCTGCAAACTTAAGTAACTTTTCCTTATTTGTTTAAAGCATAAGTACTCTGGGAAGAAGGATCTCAGAAAAGATAGCAGTGCTTTGCTTTGCCCAGCTTGTCCTAATGCACATTGGTATTTTCTGGGGAACCTCTACAGAAAGAGACAATGGAAGTGTGCAGATGGAAGTGTGCAAACCTGCAGTTGTCATTTAGCTGTCCATTTTTAGGATTGCCACTGGCAGCAGTTCCCAAAGCAAATACCCAGGAAAGGTCCTGAGTAAAGCATGTGGTTCTTGTCTTTGCCTCTGCTGGTGTGGTAACTTCCTGCTTTTTGGTCTCTGGCTGCAACGCAATCAGCGATGGAGATGCAGGGTGACCCCAGATAAGGGGGAAGGACTTCACACTGACACATGGCAGGCTGAGGTTAGAAATTAGGAAGAAATAAAAGTGTTCAAGGCAGGTTGGCTGGGGCTTTAGGCAATATGATCTAGTGGGAGGTGTCCCTGGTCATGGCAGGAAGGTTGGAATAAGATGATCTTCAAGGTCCTTTCCAACCTAAATCATTCTAGGATTCTACAATATTAACATTGTGAAGGGGATAGACTGAAACAAGATGCAATTCATTGAGTGACTGGTTAGCAAAATTTTGCCTATGACTTCTTACTACTACAGTCTTTGTTTAGCTTCTCTCCCTCTTAATTTCCAGGTGACTGTGAACCCTTCTCTGCAAGGAGGACCAGAGATGGGGGTAGAGGAGCATTTGGCTGAGGTTCTGCTGTGACTGGAAGCTGCATCTGATGGGGCCGAGGTTGAGCAGTGACTGGTCGAGGAGTCTATGGCTGCTTAAAAGGAACCACAGAGTTCAGAGCAGACAAAAGACAAATTTTTAGTTAAATCTCCCCAGTGTTGCTGTATTTCCAGCAAAATCAAGACTTGGGTGCTTGTAACAGGCTTGGAGGAGTTCTTCCTTTGATCAGCAGGGATTACAGAGACTAACCTCCAGCAAGTTCCTCCTTACTGGAGCTGAAGCACATCACACACTAACAGATTTGCTCACGCATTGTTTCAGGTTGCTGCAGAGAAAAAATGTCCTATATTTTCCTTGTAAGAGCATCAAGAAAGTTCCCCAACCCTTTGATAGGGGGAAGGTGGGAGAGGAAGAAGAGGGAAATGGAAAGAAGAGGGAGGGGAAGAAACCTGCTAGGTTGAGTGTGAGCATTGCTGTTCCAGGGGAAGCTGTTCTCAGGGATATTAAGAGGAACTTTATTTTTATTAACTGCTCTTTTCAGAGAAAATGGATAAATGGGACCTCAGGTGCATCATTAGGTGACAGGATAGTTCATAAAATAAGGGGCTGGCAGAGAACTACCTTTCCAACAGCTTAACAAGGGTAGGCAGAAATAGGCTGGGGGCTCGAAGAAATCTTTGATGCTGTGGTGTATATTTATTATTTATTCTTCTGGCACAAATATAGCATCAAAGAACATCAAAACCAAAAAAGCCCATAAACTGCTGTCACTGGATTAGTCCTACATCTCTGTAACCATGGCATCATGTAGTTATGACAAGGAAAATCAGCAACAATGGGAAAAAAGCACCCAGCATTTATGACACTTGTGAGGGTGAGGCAGACTTCCTCAGTCTGGTAAGGATGCACCAGAAGGGATAAGAAAATCTTGCTAGCCAAGGCATCTGTGAAGCTCAGCTATGGTGGAAAATGCCACAAAACAATAGAATTGCTCCCTTGTGTGTAAGCCTATCTGATATGAATCGAGGATAGAGGGTAGATCCCCCCCTAAAACACTTCACTGCCACTGCAGGTCACCTCAAGCCCAGTGAACAGGGGGGATGGCACCAGTGCCTGCCTGTAGCCAAGAGTGGAAATGGCTGCACCATCTCAGCACCATGGTCGAGGCTCTCTGTGACTGTGACCTGCTGGTGTTCATCTCTGGGGGTGTGGAACTGCTCCATCTCTCAGGTTCATCCTATTTCAGTACATTCCTTCCTTCCCCTCCTTCCCTGTGCAACCTCTCTCTTTGTGCCACCCTCCCTGGGTCTGCAAGTCCTGCAGCTGCTGCAGTGGGAACCCTGGTGGCTGTACAGAGCAGAAGACTGTGCTGACATGTGTAGCAAGGCACGAGCTTAATACTGTACTGATTATTTCTTGGAAAATGATATTTATTCACTTTTTTCTGGAATACTTTGGCTGGACTGGAAATATTTCAAGTACCATCCGGAGATTAGGGAGCTTCATTTAATCTGCTTTGGTTTTGTTTCTTTTTTTACATCTTTGCAGAAAAAGGAGTAAAAGCCTACTCCAAAATGTCCTCTATGGAGGGATTGAGATTTGGCAGTGTCATGCAGTGATGCCAGTGGATAATGGGATGTGAGAACAGTACAGCCTGACTGCCTCCCAGAGCCCCTTTGCAGAAGGGGTCAGACTTCTCCCGCAGACAGATTTGGGGCAGAAGTAACCAGCATTCTCCAGCCATCCATCTGGGAGCAAAGCTCAGGCTTGGAGTCTCTTTGTGCTGCCCTGGACTTGCCCAGCAGCACAGAGCAGAATTGCCAATAAAACCTTGGAGCAGAGATTTTCACAGCTGCCTAATGGGTCTAGAAATCTGATTTCTTCTAAAATAAGCAGCCCAGGCCTGTAGTCACCATGTCCATCTTGGCAGCAGAGTGCACAGTGGGTCCCTCCATGGCATAGCCAGTTAGTTGGAAAGTGAGAAGCCCCAAGAAATCAAAATTCTGCGATTCCTAGCTCCTCTCCATTTTCTGTTCTTTGTTACTTCGGCTTTTTCTCTCCTGGTAAGCTTCTCTCCCCAGTACTACTGCAGTTCTGCCTGCCTGCAGCCATCCCAGCCCCAAGAACAGCCCTGCCTGTGCAGCACTCTCTGGAGATGCAATTTCTCTAGCAGGCGTTCAGCCCATGGTGCATCGCAAAAAAATATCCCCAGCGGAGTGAACGATGCCAGTAAGACTCTTGCCTTTCCTTCACCTCCCAGGGCTACTTTCTGCCTTGGCTACGAGCCTGCTGCATCTTTGTGTGGTTAATAAAAATAACCTAAAAGTACTCGGGAGCAGACAGAGCAATCCCAGAGACTCCAAACATCTAAGGGGCTTTGTTTCCAAGGCAACATCTTGTCTCCTAGCTGCAAAAGGCCACGGGAATGAAGGCAGCCTATGGAAAATGAATAGCTAAATGACAACAACAACAAAAAAATCTGCTGGGGAGCGTTTCAGAGAGGGAGGGGTGTTCGTAGGGGGGCCAGGAAAGAGCGAAGCTGAACAAGCCAGGAGTAGCTGCACAGAGCATGCAAAGGGACAGGGTGCAATTTATCTCATGAGAAGCTCAGTCCTGCCCCCATTGAAATGCAGAGCACCACTTCCACAGACTTAATGGGAGCAGGGGAGCTTGCACAAATCAGCTATTCTTTTCTTTCCCCCCTTTTTTAAGCTACAGTGTTTGAAGATTGGAGCTAGTTAAAAATAATCTATTGTCCAAGGCAGAGACTTCCCCGGTCCCAGGAGCTCCCCAGCCAGGGCTGCAGCTCACTATTGATTTTGGCCACCCCAGTTTCCCACTGCCAGAGCTGCCTCCTCCCTCCACAGCCCGGGGCAGTGAGGCAGGTGGGAGGTGCCAGAGCACCAGAGCATCCCTCCAGCTCTTCCAGGAAAGAAACATGTTCTCACCCATTTTCCAAGGTTCCCAGAGCTGTGCAGTGTGTTAGTATCTGTGTGCAGTCCAAGCTGCAGTCAGTTCTTTCACTATGGCTGCAAGGATGGCTTTGCTCTTACAGCCTTTTGAGCCAACTGCCCGGCTAGCAGATTTGGAGCATCAGGCTTGGAGAAAGCACAGCCCCCTCTGCCCCCCATGGCCCCTGTCTGACACCACCCTCCCTTGAAGAGGGCAGGCAGGCAAGTCTGGGGCTCCACCATGGTGCATCTAAAGTGCAAGCTGCCCTTACGTAAGTGACTGCTGCAGTCAAATGCCCCCGGGATCATTTATGGGATTGATATCAGACAGGGAGGGGAGAGGCTTCCCAGCGCCGGCTGAGATGCCTGCCTGCAGATGCACTGCTCCTGTCTTTCCTCTCCCTCGTGTCTCATGGGAATGCCTAAAAGCTGAGCATCATAATGCCAAGTGAGCTGCCAGAGCTTTTCCTCTATGTCCCAGGAGGTGGCACGGATGCCCTGGGAACATGACAGGCGTTCGGTCAGGAGCTCCTCTGAGCTGGCTCTCAGCTCTTTAGCAGCACAACCTACACAGAGCTCCACTATGCCTGAAGTGGGCTCCCGACACAGTGAGGGGAGGAGGAGGGAGCCTGGGGATTTCTCTGGGGTGGCCAGGAGGGATTGAGGACATTAGGGTGTGTTGGTGCTGGTCTCTGCCCTGGGCTAGAGTCAGCCTCAGGCTCAAGTTCTCCCTCTCCTTTTCCTCAGAGACTTTTTGGGATGATGAACAACTCGGCTATTGATGTCCTGCCTGATGTTAAAACATTTTATTTAACTAATGTCTTTTCTTTGTACCTTCTCTCAATCAATACCATGTGAGCAAGAGGTTCTCAGAGGGACAGCTGATGGGAAATGCTCACCTCACACTTTTTTTTTCACACCCTCTGCTGTGGGCAGAGCCAGTCCATCCACATGGATGGATGACTGCTATTTATTATTCATCTTGGTATGTGGAGCAGAGCCTCTGTCGGAGCAAGTTTTGAGATGATGAGGTTTGCTTCTCACTCCTCCTCCTTGAAATGGTTTTAAATTTAGCTTAACTTCAGGGAATTCCTCTGAAATTGCCCTGGAGAAGTAAGGCTAGAATTTGGTCCCTATAGCTCTGCCCAGAGCTGGAGGGCTGCCATGGGAAGCCTGCCTGCAGGGAAATAGAGCTGGCCTGTCTGCTGTCACCACCGCTCCCGACAGCAGTGCTGGTGTGTCACCCTCCCTGACTCCTGGAGAGCAGTCGGGTACATGCAGTACAGGGCCAGGAGGCACTGGCTGCTGGAAAAGCAGGGGACAACCAGTCTGACCAGTCACTCTGTTCCCCCTCTTCCCAGAGGACATTCAGTGGGGGAAAGCCCAGGCAACAGGGAGTTCCTGAGGCTTGAGGATGGACCACGAGGGATGAGATGTGATTTAAGAATAGGGAGAGCATGAGACTTGGATGTTTGTATCAAAACCACCACAGCCATTTTACCTTCTTGTCCCCATTTCATCCTTCTTGCAAGTACCCACTGAGACTATTGTGCATTTAATAATTTTCTATCCTAAACTCCTTTGCCATGTTCCTGGATCACCTTCCACTGCCATAACTTTCGTGCCTACATGGCTGAACTTCACTTCTACATGAAATGATTCCTACAGATCACATCGAGTTTTCACTTGCAAATACTCTTGGACCACTTTCAAGGCACTCACCCCCACTTAACCATGAAATAAATTGTGAGGTACTCTCTGTACAACTGGCTGTCAAAATAGTTCAAAATATTAATACAGGAGTTGGAATTGTCCAAGGCACTTGGTATTGACCTAACCTGATTCACACTGGGCTCGACTGTAAATTGTTAGCAACAGGGAACAACGAATATTCCTGAAAATCCCATCACTTGGACATAATGATAGAGAAAATAGACTTTGCAGGATACCTTATTACTGGCTTGTTAAAAATTCTCACCTAGATGTCTTTAAAAATGCATCTTCTCTGGTCGTTAATGGCATTTGCATGGACAGTCTTGTCATTATGTGTGAATGAATAAATAGTATTGATTTATACTACAATAAATTTATAGAATAAATTAGAGCTAAAATACAGCCAACTGGGTGGCTGTATTATACTTCTTTGTAGTATTTGCTGGCAAACGTCTCATGTTTTGGTTTTTCAAGAGGCCTGAACAGGGGACAAAACACCTGTTACCCTTGGTCCTAACATGACCAGGTGATAAGCATCTGTTGAGCAGTCAGGGCACTCCAAACTCCTCCTAAAAACCTGCCTGCCCCTTCATTTTCTGTGCCACCCTTCTGCTTCAGGTGGCTTAGCTCACTGACTTGGGCTGGACAGACACACTCAGGCTGGCATCCAAACCCTCAGCAAGGGATAGACAATACACGCTTTCATCTCCTCCACAGATAAAAACTGTCAAGCTTTCAACTTGCCTTTGAGCTGGTATCTTCAGAGTAATAGGTCAAGCTGCAAATGCATTTCCAACCCGTGTCTGCCTACCAGAAGCAAGCTCTCCTTCACTCCTTGCCGCTCCTTATGAGCCACAGCACTCAGTAATGAGGCCATTGATGGAGCAGTGGTATGTTCTGTTGTCCCTGCCAAAACCCTGCTCCCTCCTATTCAACTCAACAAGATGTGAAGCCCTGGTGCTGCCAAGTGTCTTTTCAGCTGCCAAAGGAAAAGGAGCTAATCAAACGAGGAAAAGAGCCCAAGTACCAGTCTCCATCCCCAGCTCAAAGCCCGTGGATACAATACCCACCAGCTGGACCGGTCGGCTCTGAGCAGCTCCTGTTCTGCCCGTCCTGGGGTGAGACCCGTGTGCTCTGCTGCTCCCGGTCCGCATTACTGCTGCCTCAGTTAGCCCGCGTCGGAAAGCTGCTGCATTGATCCCTCTCAAGGCACACCACAGCCTGTACTTGTTAGTGCTTTATTTTTTTTGTAAACTCTGTTCCTCAGTGCCAGCTTCCTATCTCTCCCCTCCCTATTTCCCACACAAGGAGAAAAGCCTCATGCTGTGCCTTTCATGTCCCTCGGCCTGTCAGTGGACAGTACCTTTGAAGTCATCTTTTTGGCCTCTGTTTCGAACTCTGCAACTCATACAGTTTCTCTGTAAGAAACGGGGGGAGGCTGTTTGTTTTCAGTATCAATATTTGAAGCATCGTACGGGTCATTGTCCCGTAGCACTGCTCGGTCAGTGATGCTCACAGAACTGGCTGGGCAGTGGCCGTCAGCCGGTACCACTGTGTTGGTTCTGCTGCTGCTCCACATCGAGTTACACCAGATGAGGATGGGCTTTGTTTTCGGCCGCATCCTGCTCTCCACAACATTCTTCCATCTCTTCTTTTTTAGCACTGACATTAAGTATTTAGAGCATAAAATGACTAATTTGCCTCTGCAGCCGCTATGTTTTGAGGCCGTTTGGGAATCGCTGAAGTTATTTGCCACCTACAGCCCAGTGAGTTTTATAAAGGGATCATACGTTTCCATACTACTTCTTCCTTCCAACTGCTTATTTACCACAGAGCCACCACTGTGATGATGACTGGGGGGCAGTCTCTGCTAAGGTTAAGCGTAGAGGTTATTGAACAGCCTGCTTACCACGCACAACAGTTTAGGATGGGAGGTGAAAATGCTGCTTTGCCAAATGAATAACACCAAGTTATCTGTTTCAGCTGGAGCTGCTCCAGCGCTTTTGGCATTTCTAGAGCTGATGGACACTGCAAAGAATATTTAAGGAGACAAAAAGTAATCTGCACGCTTTGGAGGTTGGCCACGGTGTCACTGTAAATGCCTCTCTGCTCTCGTAAAAACTGCCACAGTCCCTTCAAAGGTCACGGGCGCTCAGCTGCTCAGGGTCACATCTCTCCTGCCAACATGGGGCCCCTCACACTGAAGGGAGAAGTAGGCCAGCTCTGAGGTGGAGAAGGATGCAGTATGCTCGGCAGCCCTGCATCTCTCCTCTGACGCTCTCCTCCTTCACTGGAAAGCCTGCTTGAGCAATCTATCCTTGGGTGCACTGATCCTGGCTTGGCCAGAGTCGCTGGAGGAGGGGGCAGCCTTAGCACAGCCGTTCCAAACAATCCCAGGCTGGTGATGTCACTGACACAGTGCTCGTGAGACAGGGAATAGTGCCATGGGGCCAAGCTGGTGAGCAGCACAGTGCTCCCCAAACCCAGACACAGCAAATACACACAGGACTGGTCAGTGTCAGCAATAGTGCTGGTGCCATATCACAGAGGAGTCAGCAAAGCCACTCCGGATGGACCTTTGACTGCTCATGCTGAACACTGTCTCATGGCTACTCCATATGTCACTCATCCACAGCACCAAGGTGCTGGCTCTGATGACCTTGCCCTGTTGTGATGTGAAGGTGGCACAGGGGCTTTCCAGCAGCTCTGCTCCCAGCCTCAACATGGGAGGTGAAGTTGGGGACATGCCACTTGTGAGCCCACGCTCCCTTCTATCACAGCCCATGATCCCCACACTGCAGATGGGCCCTTGCCACCTGTGTTTTGGCTCATTCTTTAGCTCCAGAAAAACCTCTTCTGCTCTCTGGCTGGGCTAGGCATGGTCTGGCTGCATCTGTAGTGAATGTCTGCTGAGGGCCCAAGACATAAGCCTGTGGCCTTTCTCTAGAGGCTTAGCTGAAGGGATCATGGTCTACAGCAGGCAATATTTTTTCAACCCAGTTTCTGTTTATTGTCATGGGTGTGCTGAGTCTTGCCTTCAAAATTCACCTGTGAGCTCTGCATGTTGCTGGATTAGGGATAACAAACTCCTAAGGAATGGTGTTTTGCAGGGAACATCCTTCTGAGCTGCTGGGTCAGGTGCTGGTGCCCTTCTCTGTCTGACATCTGTGCCCTGGACAAAGCCTTGCTTGCTCCACGTGAGTGGCGTCTCCTCACCTTTGGCCATGCTACCTTCACCTGCCCATCCATAACCAAACCAGAGTTTGTGTGATGTGGAATCTTACCTGCTTTCACTGCACCCCAGCAAGTTTTCTTTCTCTTCTTCATTTCAACGAGAAGCTGTACAAAACCTGCTTCAGCATTAGGGCCTTGTCAAACAAGTGAGTAACGTCCATGCATGACCTACCCCACCAAACTTCCCATCCCACTGCTGCAGGCCAGCCTGATGGACTCATAACCTCACAAGCTTTTCCATTTTAATGTGAATGGTCCTCACCCCCAGCTGGGGTAATGAACACTGGTGGGAATTTTCTGTGTTCGTAAATATTTCCCTGCTACTGTGAAGAGGCTGTTTTTCCCATTCTTCGTATCAGATGAAGATGGCTGCTCTGCCAGCTCACCATGTAAATTTAATAGCATTCCAAAACCTCTGTCCTACATAAATATGAATGTATTTCATCCAAGAGGAACCTGTTATTGAAGGAGCTGCATTGCTAAATCATTCAGAAGGTTATTGTTTGAAGTACTTGCAGTCAACAGTGTCTTGGCGTTTACAGCTCAAAAGGGGAGGGAGAGTGGAGGAAAAGAATGAGTGGGGATCATGGAAACCTCTTTAAATGAGGAAGCTTATGTACCGAGATCATCAAGGTATAAGCAGGGCATTGCCAACCAGCAGGTCTGGCCCCAGGAGGATGGGCCAGCTGCAAGCAGCTCTACAAATTATTCACTGGCAATTGCTTTCTTGCTGCTGCCCTGACTTATTTACACTCCAGAAGATTTCTGAAGTGTGTTTATTTAAGAAAGATAAATCCAGAGGCTCTGGAAGGGGAGAGGAGCTTTCCAAAGGAATCAGGCCCTGGCACGACACAATTCATTTCACTCATTAACCCCTCCTCACAAGGAACACACTAAGTGCTTATGCATTATGCATCATCAGGAAATTCTGATTTGATGGAGACTGAAGGTTAAAAGGCATTTCTGTGCTTTTCCTTACTCCTTATTGTCATGCTGGAAGATGGAGAGATATTGTGGAGGTGGGGAAAATTGGGGGAGTAAGAGCCCCTGTACCCTGACACTGAGTGCCACAGTGCAGATGGGAAAAGCTTCATGGTTGCTGAAGGAAATGTGTTCCCCTGACGTTAATGTCTCTTACTGAATTCAAACATTTCCACCCCCTTTAGTAAATTCCCTACTTTCTCCGAACAGTTTTGTGTCATCAGTACACAAACCCACCCAAATCCTCACCTTCAGCCCTGTTAAGAAACATAGTTCTGTGTACTGCAAGAACTTGGAGAAGGCACAAGGTCCAAATAGAGACCTTGTTCAGGCACTGCACCTTCCTAAGTTTGTAAACCAGCAGCTGGCAGACCTCAGAGCTTCTAAGCTGATTTGTCATTTAATTGATGATGCAACTGTAGATATCTACATCTCTGTCCTTTACTTTTTACTGATTCATCTGTTCCTCAAGCAAATGTTTAAAATGAATTTGCTTTCTTACACCTGCAAGTTGCAATTGTTGCACTTTAAGATGTCAGCCCTATCTTCTGGAGGGCACAATTAGGCAGATGTTTATCTGCCCATGATGAGTTGGGTGTGTATCACAGGTAGCTGTAAGAGATAAAAGCCTTTATACTCTGCAAAAGTGTCCTTTGGGAGCACGTGCCTCACAAACAGGAACCCCCACTAGCATTTCGGAGATGGGCATCACAGCCATCGTTCTCCTGGTTCTGGTGCAAGGCATCTAAGACTGAGGCCTGGAGCAGCCCAGGTCTCTTGGGTTACCATGGGATGACAGTGCCATATCATTTTGCTGTTGATCCAGCTCCAGACAAGAAGTGGTTATTTTCCCGTTGCTTTGCTCCTCCATGTGATGCTGTTCAGACCTTTCTAATAGCAAAGGTTAGGACCCCATCTTGTTTCTACTTAGGTTCAGCTGTATGTATAATTCATATGAAGTGCTCACTCCCAGTGCTGCTGCTGGAAAGGCACCTCTGACACCACTGGCCTGGCCCCACTCTGGCGCTTGAACAGCATGTACTCATTTTTATGATGAGTGAAAGATGTCTTTCAGAGTTCTGCTGAAAGTTCTGCTGAGCTGCTCAGAGTTCAGAATTTTGTTTGCTGGCAATGGGCTTTCACCGTTAGATACTCCTCATGCATTGCAACAAGATGAAGCTATTAAAAATACAATTTAATTTTGGTCTCTCTGCTGATCAGTCCAGTGGGAATTCTCACTTAATCAAACTTTAATGTTTTCCTTGTAAATTTCAGTAAAATCAGTAATTGGTCTGATAATTGAATTTTCAGATCATGTGTCAAAGGAATAATGGCATACATGGGATAAGCAGCAGTCTGCCTCTGGAAGCCCAAACATCTGAAATGGAAAATTCTGCAGAATTTAGATAAAGATTTGAATATACTGCTGTGGAGCTAAGAATAGACCATATTATTTATATCGTCAAAGGAAGCGGCAGAAATCACAGAGATCTTCAGAGACTAAAGATGCTCAGACAGTTATGCACAGAACTGTGCTCATGGAGCTGATGCGGAAAGTTACTGACGTCTCGGCACAGGCACACTGCTCCCAGAGGGCCCCATGAACCAGGAAGCATTTCATGCAGAGGAGAAATTCCAGGCTTTTCCCTCCTGGAAGACACACTCAGGGTATCTTCCAAGAACCTAGGCAGAGTGGGGAGTAACGTGCCCGTGGCAGAGATGTCTTGTGCCCCACCAAGTGTATCTCCCTTGCACTGAAGTCCCTGTGTGCTGCATTGTGTCCTGTGTTTCCAATAGAGAGCTTAATTTCAGGGATTCGTTAGTGTTTTCCCACTGAGTTATTCTCGAGGTCCATTCCTTAGTAGGACCTGATTTCTAACTAGACTGGAGAAATAATGAAACAGCTAATGAGAAAAATTCAAAACATCTTTTCAATTAAAAATAAAATAAAATAGAGGCTTCATAGCCATAACAGATGCCTGCATTTCTCTGAAGTTCACATACTTTAAGAACTGTGCCCGTCTCTCCTGGGACCATGACAGCAACACTCAGTTTTTCCCATACTTCAGATGCTTGATACTTCAGATACTTTGAAGCTTGGAAGCATTTCCAGAAGTACAATAAATGCCTCCTTTCAGCCCTTGTTTAATTATTCTTTATTTTCTCCGAAGCATGTTTCTTGTCTCTTCACTGACACTTTCCACCTTCTCCTCTAGTTCACCATCTCCCAAATTCAAGGTGACCATCTCCAACCCTGAAAAAAATATAGATGGACAGGTCCTGTTTCCTCTCCCTCCCAGTTTGTACTTTCAGTAGCTTTGGTGAAATTGCTTCTGTTCACATTAAAATACAGGAGAGGAGAATGACAGCCCATGAGCCCACTCCTGCTGCGTCTGTGTGATACCTTCTTCCATCCAGTCAAGGCTACAGGGATGTGTGAGATGAAGGTTGGAGCGTGCCCATCTGCAGGGGTAGGAGACAGATGCTGGGTGGGAAGCACGGCTGCAGCCCGCTCCGAGAGGCTCAGGTGCCAGATGAAGGATCTGCTTTCCTGGGAGGAACAGGCAGTGCCAAGCACATGCTTCATCCAGGACTCTCCCCTGCAGAGGAGGGGAGCAGGGGCTGTTCTCACACTGCCTATGTGGGTGCCACCAGCCTCTTCAAGGAACTGCAGTCAACACTTGCAAAGAAGGTGATCACTCATCGCTCTCATCAGCTTAGGTGTGGAGGGAGAGATGATGTTCACACTAATTCAGGCTTAATTTTCTTTTTTATTTTTTGACATGAGATGTGGCTTTGCCAATCTTATGTCCATCAGAGCCAGCTGGATGCTGGGGTTTCTCCTCAGTGCCGTGACAAGAACTTACACTGTTCTTTGCAAAACAAACGTGCCAACAGATTTTGGCAGGTGGTTCTCTCCATGCCCTGTTTGGATAGTATTAGGTTCTCTCATGTCAGCAGTATCAAATGTTTGCACTAGAGTAATGGCAAAATATTCTCTTGTGTTTTTTTCCTTAAATTTTAATTTTCCTCTCACTTCCATTTATCAGCTAAGCATTGCTATTGCTATGTAGCAAAAATTAAGATATTCAAGCTGTTCTGCTCAGATTTTCACTGTCAAATATTCCAGCAGAACCATCTTCCCTGAAAATGGTGGATTTTGAAAAATCTGCATTTTTAGACAGAAAATTACTTCCAGGGAAATAAATAAAATTGGATAAAGTACATGTACTGGCATTAGCTCAGCTCCTTCCATCTCGGGGAAGGAGAGTTGTTTTAAAATTCAATCACTTGGATGTGCAGGAAAAAATGGCTCTGATTTGTTTTGATGATTAAAATGTCCAAAAATATCAGTTTCCTGTCCATCATTCAGAGCATGTTTATGTCAGACAGCAAGATGAAGGAAAGTTTATCCTTGAACAGTAACAGAAGACCAAGAGACTGGCTACCTCCAGCTGCCAAGGGCCATTTGCCACTGCTGGCCTTGGTGGTCATTTCCACACTACAGCCAACCACTGTGTCAAGGTTAAAGGTTTACAGAGTTGTGAACACATTCATCTGCAGACACAGAAATCTGTAGGTAATTCCTTATTAATAGCTCCTACTGCTGTAAAGACCAGGAATTCTGTGCTAGCTGATCCATCAGGCAGGTTTTGCTGACAGCATTTAAGCAGCAGAAGTGCTCTCACCCTGATGGTGAACACGCCCGGGTAGCACTGTGTGGTTTTGCTGTGGGGATAGGAAGCAATCCCTGGCTTCATCCTTCAGCATTACATCGGTGATGTTACCTACATGTTACTGGGAAGAAAACATGGTTCATCTACTACATTTCAAGTGTGAGATGGGCAAAGAGAAGGGGCTCTGTAGTGGTTTAACAGTTCACAGTATCCTCAAAGGGTGATGGCCATGCTGCAGGGCCAGGAGAGCTCTTGGGTTGCTCAGGTTCCATGGTCACTGCTGGTACCAGGCATTGTGGGAGGAAAAGAAAGGATTGTTGTCTAGCCCTGAGTTATACATGTGGTGACTGTGAGATTGGCAGCCCCTTCTTCTCCAAGATGTTGATGAAAATCTAGCCTGAGAGGAATTTTCAAAAGGTAGGTAAAGCTATGGAGAAGTAGGTGGTTTGCAAGCAATGATGAAGAAGTGGTGGAGGGAAAGAGTGCTCTCAACAGCAAATTACTTTCCAGAGTCATATGTGTATGATCGCACCCTGGGCAGCACCAGGGATGTGTCTTTACCCAGAGCCAGCTCTTCCCCCATGCAGTTCACACAGCAACCATGCTTTTCCAAGAAAATGTCAGGGGAACATACTGCTGTGATGGCCTAAGTTGCATTCATTCCTCATACATTCCTGGGGAGTCTGGTAAAGATAAGCCCTCCTAAGTCAGTGGGCAGCACATACGCAGGGGAGCACTCTTGCACTTCCGTGGGGCACACACAGCGAGGCTCAGCGGCTGCCACGCAAACACACCTCACACGAAGCCAAAGCACTGAACCCACCTTCCAGAACCCTGCAGGCTCACTGAACGAATAGCAATGGGAGAGGCACATGAACAAGCATTAACAAACTGACAGATGTTTCCAGTAGCAGCAAGTTGGACAGAGAGGTGTGGGATCCAGGAATCGTGTCTGTGGGTGAGCGCACATCAGAGTCAGGTGGGCTGGCGAGCAGACCCTGTGCTCACAACCAGTAACACCTACAGCAAGTCTCAGCCTAAAGATGGTCTGTCAAATATTTTGGGCCCAGTCTGTGGAGAAACTCTTTGTCAGGTGATTACACAGCCAGTACTTCTCATCTGCTAATGATGGTTAGCAGAGTCACATAAATGGAGAGACTGCTGTACCAAAAGGACTTCAGCTCTCAGGGACTGAGGAGTGCAGGATTCTGCAGGGCTGAGCAGATGCAAGGAAAGCACCTCTCTGTTGTTGTCTAAGATAAGTCAAGGGCTCTATGCGCTGGAGAGGATATATCATGTTCAAATGTAGCAATTAGGGCTTCTGTTTGAAAATCCATACTCTGCTTTAAGGGACTTCTGACAAGAAATAACAGGAGATTAGCAGAGTACAGAGGGGCTCTGAAGATCCTGACAACAGAGTGATTAAGATGAAGCTGTTGATAGGCAACCAAGTTACAAGTTTGAAAGATACAGCTGATGTCTTCTCTTTCCCTTCTCTGTGATCCATCTCTTCCAACCCTTTTAGCTTCTAACTACACACAATAGATGCTTTAAAACAGTCACCTCTCTAAATCTGGAGAGGAAAAACTGCCCATTTTTTAAGGGTTACCCAAGCTATCTGCCCCTGGTCAATTCTGTCTGGAACCTGACTGCTCCTCTCCAGCCACTTGTTTGTCTGGAGGCAGCTTTGTGTCCTCTGAGCACAGAAAGGCCCAAGTCATGGCTTTGAGACTAAGAATTTAAGTCTTAGACACTTTTCTTTGGGAGAGAAATAAGCTCAATCACCTTCACAATAAAGGCTTTTCTGGACTCTGGCTCAACTGCTTGAGCGTTGCAGCAGTGTAGGAGGAACTTCTGGTTTTAGGGTTTCTGCAACTGAGAGCAGTCAGGAGCTCAGCTACGGAGGAGAGGGAAACCCAAGAAGTGTGAAATCTAAGCCCTCATATTGCTTTTTTAGAAGTTCCTAAAGAAGTGGAAAATAGCAAACTGTACCACAAACTTGGAGGTTTGACCCTTGAGAACTCCTCTGACTTTGACTTCTAAACACCTTTTCTACCTCTTTGCAGCTTGTTTTTGCTCTTATTTATACTATTCAGATCCTGCTTTGTGTATGTGCTGTTTCGCTGCTCACCATCTGGAAATGCGAAACTGACTTGCCACTCTAAGGCTGTTCAGCAACCCACTGGTCAGATCCAGCCACAAAACCTCTCCATCAGACAACCCCATGGTGGTGCCCAGTGTGCCAATGGTAAGTGCCACAGGGAGCATGCAGGAACAGCAGATTTCGATCTGCTGTGTCCTAACGTCAGGCGTTGTACAGTCTGAAAGCCCTCTTTACTCACTTAAGCTTAATTGCACAAACCATAAAGGCTTCCACCCTTGGTCAGTGGCAGCTCTGGAACTGACTGATCCAAACCCTAAGTGCTTCTCAGCCCTTCCAGAAATATAGAGGACAGTGGATTTGGATTCAGGTATTGGAAGTTCCCAGCTGGCAAAACATAAAAGCTCTTAACTTTTAAAGTCTAGTAGGCTGCTCTCTTTCAATGCCTGTGTATGAAGGGTGTGAGGCTTGTTACTTGTTGGTACTGAGTCACTGGGATGCAGAACTTGGACTGGAACACTGGGAAAGTTCACAGCTCCAAACTGACCTGACCCCTGCGATTCAGGGGATGCCTGTGTAAGCACTATATGAAATGTAACTTTAAGGTCAGGTTCAAAACCTTAAGATTCCAGCACTGTGAGAAATAACTTGAAAGAGTTTGGAAGAGTAACTTGCAAGAGTTTAGAGGACTAATAGGAAGTAGAGACTTAGCTAAAAGACACCCAGCATCTTTGAAAGCAGAAGAATCTCAGGATGTGGCAACTAAATGGGCAAATATTCCAACAGCCTCAGATACTGAGATTTTCTCACCCACTACCAGGCAGATGAGTTTGGAAACATTAGCAGTGACCCTGTAGACCACCAAAATGGAGTGTTCTGTGAGAGACCACTTACAGGGACAGAAATCCCTGAGGTGCTTCAAATCTTGTTTCAAGTTCTCAAGGTAGTACAGCAAAGGCAAAAGGGAGTGGTAAAGTTGAGAGATGTGCAGGACAAAAGGCAGAAAGAAGGATACAAACCCAAGACAAATAAATATTGAGTATTGTCTCACTTCTGAGTTTTCTTCAGTGTACAGAGCATACTCTGCTGGACTTTTTCTTTCCCTGCCAGTCTGGCATAAACCCAAGTTAAAACTAAAGCATATTTTTCACAATGCAGGTTTTTTCCCCCCGATCTCATCTCGTTACTGGTACTGGACATGGGTAGCTAATATAATCTAGAAAGTAAGCACTAGAGTGAAGCTTGGAGTAAAGATCAGGAAAGCAAAGGTTATCGGAGGTGAGAATGGTCACTGGATACTTGGACAGCTTGACAAGATTGACCTCATGGGGAAGAAAAACCTAGAAGAGAAGCTATAGGGTGTTGAGGGAAAAGAAATAGCAAAGGAGGTTTATTGTCTGCTTGCACACATGCACAGCATTAGGTGAAAACACAGAAATTGAGATTGCATACCTCACTATTGGTTATAGGTCAGGCTGTCACCTCACGTTAAATCCTCTTCCTCAACAAGCAAAATCTCTTGCTGGGTAACTTTTCCCCAAATGCTCAATTCTTCTTTCTATCAATTTTTCCTACAACAGTAACTTTCTGCTTGAGGAAAAGCTGATGTTTATGATTACACTTCCAAATGCCAAAGTTACCCAAGAATCAAAACAGACCCATGATTACCTGACAAGTATACTATTTTAAAATCTCTTGCAGCAAAAAAATTTCGATGGTTAGGCAAAAGTATACATAAATAGCAGTCAGCTTGGTGTCATTATCCCAAATACAAAAAACATTTGGGGACCTCTTTTATGTGCTGAATATTTCATTCAGTCCTGCAGTGCAGTGACTCCCTAAACCTTCTCAAGCTGAGCTCCGCTTTTGAGGCTCTAATTTGCTGTTGCCATGACATTGTTAATGTCTGAATTGCTTTTTTTAACCACTTTTTCTCCTTTTTCTCGATCTCTTGCCGAGGCATTCTGAAATAGTGGGCATGAGCTGATCTTGTGGAACAGCCTGTGTGTCCTCAAAAATAACAGAAGAGTGTTCATTTTTACAAGCTTTTTGGCTGATAGAGTCCTGATGGATGGATAATTACAATCCTGATGGATGATAGCTTTTTAATTGGAGAAACCACAATGAACATATCTGACCTAATTGAGATCATCTTGGCTTTGGTGGCGGGGGAGGGGGAGAAGGGTGCGGGGCTATTTCGTCTCTGTTTTTTCTTAAATAGCGACAGTCAGAAAAAATGTTATTAATAAGAAGAAACATCCTTGTTCTCTTATGCCTAATCAGGCTTCCAGAGCGAGTGGAATGTACAGGATAACATTAAGTTTCTCAGCAGTGAGTTTATCAGCATACTTGCTTCCCAGATCCAAACGAGAAGGGCGAAATCTCTGTCAAGGTCAGCCTTAGCAGAATGGCATTACTTGCTGAGGAACATTTTTTGCAGGAGATGTACTTCCTTTAATGGGGAAATACTTTCCAATTGCCGGGCTTCTTAATAATACAGCAGCATTTGCTGTCCAAGGGTTTAAAGAGGATGTTTTCAGTTGTTGTGAAGAATAGGTCAGCTCAGCTCAGCCTCTCTGGGCTTTGAACCTCCTTCTCTCTGATCAGCCAACCTGGATACGCCCATCGTGCAGCCTGTCCCGTTGAGACTCAGATGGCAGCAAATGCTCCCGTTTCACCTGTAACAGCAGCTACCCCAGACTGGCAAATACCCCTCTGCCAGGGAGGGCGAGGAGATGGAGCCCAGGCTGTCTCTGCCACTTTCTTGAGGGGCAGATCTTAAGAGCCTTCTGCGCCTAAAGCTGAAGTGACACATCTGAGGTCACCTGCTGTCAGTTCCTCCCAGGAAATGTGTCCAGTACTAATCCCAGTTCCTGTTCCAGCATGAGACTGAGATACACTCCAAAGAGGAAAAGGTGGAAAAGGGAGAGACAATCCTCTGTCATCAGTATTTTACCTTTGGGGTATGTCTCTGATTACCAAGGCTAGAGAAGTAGGAAATGTTTAACGAGGGTCTAAACTTTAAAAAAGTACCAAGCTTGACAGAATGAACAGCATATTCCTAGTCATATAATTTAGTTTTAGGTGGTCCTGTGAGGAGAAGGATGTTGGACATGATGAACCTTATGGGTCCCTTCCAGCTGATACTCTGTGATTCTCTGATCCTCTAAAGGCACTATTAGGATTGTAGATGAAACTTTAGCAACTGTCACGACACAGCAGACAGGCAGGAGGAGTGCTTGGAGAGCTGTCTCTGGCTGTCAGATGTGGACCCTGCCAGCTCCCAGGAAGGGGCCGATACTGGGACACTGGTAGATCCCATGCTTGTGAGCTGGGCTGTACTGTAAGGTAGTGAGTGGCATGTGCAGTACTGATGCCTCTTAATGGCACTGCTTTAAATTCTGGTGTATCAAGCAGAGATCCAAACCAGTTGCTCCCAAATGTTCACTCTAACAGGAGAGGTGGTTTTTCCTCAATGCCCTGGCCAGATGTGGTTGGTATCTTTTCAGTTTGATCTCTGCTGGTTGGCTCCAACCTGGGCAATTTCTTGAGCAAAGACTCCTCTCTCTCAAGTCAGTGATAAAATTCCTATTCAATGAAAGAAGAACAGGTCCACAAATGTCTTCTGGGGCCATACAGAGTGCAAACCACTACTCAAAACCTAATAATCCCATAATGGCTCTAAATATTTCCGTGCTTCAGTCTCAGTTTTTATAGGTACATCTGAAAATAAATACTGCTCTTAGAACGCACTGACAGTGATATCTGAGTATTTCCAGGAACCTACACTATAAAAATGTCTTCCCACCACTGAAAGGAACACAGATCGACATTTTAGATAACAAACAAATGCCTTTGATTTTCTCTGTGTGCCAAGGAACACTGATATTGTCTCTGTCTCCTGGGCATTCCTCAATGTGCCTCATTAGAACGTTATGAAATGTTGCTCTATTTGTTCTGTTGTAAAATACCAAAACAAGCCCTGGGGCCAGACTGACTCCAAGGGAGCTGGATGTGCTCAGGCGGAGGATTGGCCCCGTGCATAGGGATGCTCGTGCCTGGCATGGCTGGGGCAGAGAGGGCTGGGAGAAGGGGGGGAAAAGGGAGAGACACTCCTTTGGCACCTTCCTGCTGTTTTCTTCCAACAGCTCAGCTAAGGAAAGCCCTAACCTGGAGCTGCTGCTCTCTTTAACGTAGAAGTTTGGCAAGCCCAGTTTTGCTGTGTTAACACACATCTGCAGGATTTCAAAGGTTTCAGTCTCTAAGAAAGAGGTGGAGGCAAAGGCCTTTTAGAAATGGTTGTTTTTCTGAAGTTGGAACTCTTAAGCTAAACAGATAGCTGAGAACATCTGAAAATATCACAGGGACTCTACAGTCTCACTGTGCTTTTTCACTTGATGAATACCAGGAAAATGTGTTTGGTTCTTTTTTTTTTTTTTTTAAATAAACACTCGCAAAGAGCAAACCAGAGGTCCAAGGTTAAAACATGCATGGAAAAACTTTCTATGGCTAACTTTGCCACTGCATTTAACAAGTCTTTGGTGTTCACACCTACTAAGGAGTTTCTTAATGATCCAAAGTGGTTATCAGATCTGCACAGACAGGGTGAACAGCTGTACAAAGAGAGTCACTTACAGTACATAGAGAATCAGCTCACATATCTTCTGCTATTCCAAATGCCAGTGTATTAATGGGGAATGTCTAATCCTGCTCTGTGCTAATCCCATCACGTTTGCTTAACTACATTAGTCCAGCTACTCCCAAGATCTTTCCCTCTACAATGAAGAATCTTGATGCTCAAGTGGCAAAGGCCCATTTCCATTTTAAGAGATTTAAACGTCAGCCACAAACTTAGATGTAGATTGCTCTGGAGATCTACCAAATATGGACTCTTGAAAATTCAGTCCTTTCAGAAAGGTCAGAAGTGACTGGGATTGCAAAATCTCCTCCAGTCTGGCAAGCTTGCTCTGAGTTGCCATGCTTTGGACTAAGCAAACCCTGACTTTGGACAGAGCTTCAACAGTGTCTCTTAATCCTGGTATTTCAGACGTCATGATGGGATGTTGCCATGTGGACTCACATCAGCTTTATGTACAAATCAAAGTGGCGTATAACTGCTGGCTTCAAACCCTTGAAGAGTTTGCCTTGCATGATACAGTTAACACAAAACTCGAAAATACTGTGATGGAGCAAATTAGAGTGGTGCAAAATAGGATTGTAGTTACAACATCTAATTAGAAAGCACTGTGAATTATACACTTTTTATTCTATGTAAGCTGGTTATAAATAGGACAGCAAGACAGACCAACAAAAAGTTGCTTCTTGAAACTTGCAATGCAAAAGAGTATTATAAGATCAGCTCTTTCACCAGAAACCAGAGCACTTTACGGTCTTCCTGTCTCCAGCCCTGGATAGATGATTCCCAGGATAGCAAAGATTAGTTTTTCTGGTTTCACATGCCTAAATTAAGTATTTCAGCTTATGTTTTCTTCTGGGTAGAGACTAAGGGGTCGTTGACAACATTTTTAAAGTTTCTGGTTGAAGATGAGCTGCTTTCACTGAGGAATCATCTCTCAACCTACTGCACCTGTATCGGCCTAGCAGATCTAGGGGGTTGTTGATACAGAGGGTTCCTGGACCTAATGCTCTGTTCATAATGGGCATGGCTCTACTACCTGTTTGAGGACTTTCCCTCTGGAGCACCTGGAGATGGTGGTGGCAGCAGAACCTCACCATGTAGGCTGCCGAGGTTTAGCACAGCCTGCAAATGTATCCACCTTCCTCCACCTACACATTAAGATAGAAATGGCTTTGCTGAGACAGGTGTCTCAGAGCTGGCTAGCTCTAGCATCCCTGGACTGATGTGTGAAGAAGGCAGGATGGCGGCTTCAGAGATGATGGCAACGTGCAGCCCCAAAGGAACTGTCCCTTTCCCCTCTGGCACTGTGTGTTTGCTACAGGACCTCTACTCCTGAATGAACACCCAGAGAGTCCCTGTGCTGCCATCTCCATGTCCTGGGATCATTTCTGTGAGACACACCAACTCTGTTTGACATTTAATAAACTGATTTGGTTTTAGTTTTGTTTCTTAGTTGCCAATAAAGTGCCTTATTGCCACCGCAACAGAAGGACATCCATAAAGCATAGGAAAAGCAGGGCTGGAATAGCCTTGTCAGGCTATTCTGTGCAGAGTGGCTGTCTGTCAGTCTGTATGTCTGTGATACCAGGACTGTGGGGCACTTTGCTGACTCGGTATGAGAGAGAGAAAACATACAGGCAGGCCTGCCAGTGTTTCTTTCCCGACATCTCACCTTAGAGGGTGGAAAAAGAAGCCTAACTCCAGATAAACAGCCTTGGGCAGTGTGTACGGAACGAAATGCTTCTGGCTTCTGCCTGTGCTTTCAAAGGGATGCTGACCAGCAAGTCTATGCTCAGGGTGTGTTGGCAGTGAGCACAACGGCGTTGCTGTCTCTCCGCAGAGGGGCACTGCAGCATTTTGAAGCCCAGGGATGAAGGCTTGGTGGTGAGGATGGTCCACGTGAGCCATCTGCCCTCTTGGGTTGCTCCCTGCCATGTTGTGTGTTGTATCTGCAGAGGCAGAGCCTGCTCTTGGAGCCAAGCCATTCCCAGCGATAACGGACGGGACAGCTTTAGCCCTGTTTATTTCAGCCTGTCCCAGCCAAAAGCTCAACTTGTGGCTGAAAGGAATAGCTGTTCACAGAGCTAGGAGAGTACACGCAGATCTGACCTTTAGAACAACCTTTTGCAGTTACAGAGATGCTACGTTTATCACTCCACTACTTGCTATTCTATTTAGCATTCAGCTAGAATCTACTGCCCCTTTCTTTCCAGTAAGAGCTGGAAACAACCATCTAAGGATCTTTGCTGGTGGTCCTGCAAGTGAAATCGGATCTCCTTTCCTTCCACACATCAAGCCCTTTATTTCTGACTGCTCCTAGGATATATCCATCCAGATTTAGGTCCTGGTCACTGCTTCAGCTGCCCTGGATTTACAGCTGTAATTTTCTGCGTCTGCACGAAGGTGCTGGCGGTTCAGCAAATTGTTTCACACAACATTGTGATATCTGGTTCAAGCCCAGAACTATGGTAAGCCTCAAGTCTCTGTGGCTCTGGAAGAATTAATCTCTCAGTGCTACCACCTTTATCACAGGCATTAATAGGCACTTTTCATTAGCAGTCTCCCTTTCCAGGCCAACCACGAGGAAACAGAAATGAAGTTGATGTCTCCGTGTGACATGCCTGGACTTGGGCTACCATTTGCAGAGGGTACTTGAGCAAAGCTCACCTGAATCCTGCCACTTGCCTTGAGAGGAAGCAGTGATACCCATCCCAGCCCCTGCCCCAAAGGAGAAGAGCTGTCTGGTTCAGCAAGGAAGATCAGAGTGAAGTCAGCATTGCCTCTGCCTACCTGATGAGACCCCACTCTTTAGCCCATAGATGATCACTCCTCCTCAGCACAGCCAAGAGAAGAATGCAGTTCAGTGCTGGTGGGGGGGATTAGGGATGAACTGGAAACTGCCCTGGCACTATTAAACCTCCTTTGTGGTTTGAGTGTAGCAAACTGATCAGTAACTCGTGGTCTGAACTAGGAGCTGCATAATCAGTATGAAGCGAAATCTGATTTTTCTGGCTCAAGGAACTTGCTGGACTCATTCTTTCCGATCCCAGGCAATGCCCTCCAGCTTCTTATAGAAAAGAGCTTAGAACTGCACGGTGTGCTGGTGCTGCCTGAGGCGTATAATAGCGCTTGCAAGGGCTGCTGGGGACAGCATCTGTTTACATCTGGAATTTAGCTGGCAGAAAACTGGTGCTTTGTGGTGGACTTGGCTCCTGAGCTCAGTTCTCTTCCTAAAGGGTCACTGAAGACTCTCGAGCACTGGAACTAATTTCTGGAAGTCTCTTGGAGGATTTCAAGGTAAGTTAGATAATGATAGTGTGGACTGATATGCTTCCCTTCCCCATCAGCCTTTGCTGTTTATTTGCTGTCCACTCTTTCTTTGCAAAGTTGATGGCAAAGGAGAAAGGGGCACGGTGCAATAGCCTGTTCACTCTCTCCCATCCTTTGTGTTCTTGGATCGGCCTGGAGATACAAAGCTGAAAATGCATGCTGGCAAGCAGCATGACCCCAGAACTGCGGTCTTGCCTGCCCAGGGTTTTAGGGGACAGATGATTAGTGGTGAAAAGGTAGCTCAGAGCTGCTGCTGCCTGTGTGGATTACTATCAGCAGCCCTCTCCTCATCATCTTTCTTCTTTTTACTAATGTATCAGTTGATCATGCTTTCTGGTAACTTGAAATGTGGCGGGCATGGCTCTCTCCTTGGCCGTGCTGTGCAGCAGCGCACAGGGAAGGAAAGTCGGAGGTGTCTGTGTGGTGGTGTGGCTGGCTTGTGGTTAAAGGCAGGTAGGGGACACTGAACCCAGACACTGCCTGAGTGGGGCCAGGCTTTGCACCCTACAGCTTCTTCAGGAATGGGAAGAGGAGAGCCAGAAAAGGGGTGTCACTCCAAGAGGTGGCTTTTAAGCTGATTCAATGTCTGTGCATACAACCTATGACTGAAATAAGCAGAGCTGTGGTTTGGGTCTGGTGCTTCTTGGTTTCTGAAACCTCATGGCCTGGGGAGCCTTGATGCTGAAATTGCTCAGTCTTCATGCTGGAGGACAGGCTTCCTCCTCCTGGTAAGCGGTGCAGGGCTTTAGGGTTGGCATTGTTTTAAAGGTGTAAATTTTTTGCTTGCATCACCAACAAGAAATAGAAGATTCTCAACACTTGGTCTGCAACAACATAAAGATCATCTGACGCAAAAGCTCAGCCCTGCAAAGCCTTACATGCTGCTACAAATCGTCCTAGAGCCTTCCCTGAGGTTCTGTTCTTGAACAGAAAGCTGAGGAAATAAGGATTTTTGCCTACTCACTGGTCACAAGACCTGCCTGGACTTGGCTCACAATCCACTGTAATGCTGAATATGGTCTTTTCAGCCTCGGTACAACTTTTGCCTCTGGAGCAAATTAAATAAAGAAGGCTGCAACAGTATCATGCACGCCCCAACTGCAGACAGCAGATTTAACCTTGTGCCATTTCCTGGGTGAAGGATCTCACCAGTTGAAGTGAGTGTGGGAAGACTCAAAAGCCACAGCAGCTATGAGATGCAGAACTTGAACTCGCTAGCAAAAGATGTCCATTTTGCTGGGGGCTGCCTGTAATGTGCATTGAGGGCAGCTGGAGTAAGACAAAAGGCTATTTAAAACCAAGGGACTCAAATAAGGACAGCACAGATATCACCAGTTACAAATATGCCCATGGCGGAGGAACTTGGCTTTCTTTTCAGAGAAAAGCTTTCTGAAGCTTATAGGACCAATAACAGCAATTACAAAGAATAAAAGCTGGAAGAAAAATGGCTGTGAGACCTTTGGCTAAGGTGCTGGTGAGGTGGTGAAGAAAAACTAGCCTAAAATTCCCCTGTCTTTGACACTCACAATGTCGCACTGCACCTCCAGATAGGCTGTGTTGCAAATCTGCCCTGCAGAAAAGAAAAAAAGTTACACAAATGCGATGACATGTAGAAGGGAGAAACAGAGGTGAGACCTGCTCCTCACTTGGAAGAAATGAATTTGTAACTTTACAGAACTAACTCAGACTCACTGGATGGTGGCTACTGGCACCTCTTTCTTCTCAGAAAAAAAATCTTTTATTGCCTGTAATATCATCTACCAGCACTAAAAGCTCTCACAATTTTAAATAAAAACTCAGTAAAATTGGCAAGTCAAACACTCTCCTGGACTCAGAAAACTCTACTTCTGTGCCATTGCCTCCTTTTGCTTGGCTTTGATGGCACAGACAGAGACACGGATGGGAGCAGGGCCGAGCTGTGATCCAAAGGGAGCGAGCATGGTTGTGTCCTGCTGTGCCCTTCCTGAGGAGGACTGGGCAAGGAGGTTTCTCCTCTGGAGCACAGCAGATGCTGACAGTTAGGAGGGAGCAGGATGGGACTCTTTTTCCTTCCCAAACATGAAAAGGGTTATTTTGGAGATGTAAGTCTGTTTGTATCCTCTCTCATTACTGGATGCTCCTTTTCCTCTGTGCAGTACAGTCCCCTCACAACCCTACTGGCAAAACCTCCCCAAACCAGAAGCAATTTCTCTGGAGGACAGTCTTGCTCCAGTTTTATTGTCAGACTAACTAAGGAGTAACTGGTTGTATCCAACACATGACCCGACAACCTGGATACTCAACTGAACATCTGTAAGGTGTATTCAGCAGCTAAGATTGACTTAGTACCCCCCTTCAAGTAAAGGAACAAACATCTGCCCAGGGAGGTTCCAAATACAGAAAGGTGGGTGACAACCATGTAGCTACCCTGAGCATTTACTGTAGGATTGCTCCTGTGTATCACTTGATTCTCCATTCCCATGATCTCAGTGTAAATCAAGAGTAATTCTCTTCTAGTCAATGGAGTTAATCTAGTCTTAAACCAGTCTGTAGGCAAATGAGGACTTAATTATACATAGCCAACCTAGGGGAATTATTTCTTAGTAAGGAAGAAGTATCTAGCAACAGTCACACCATCAACACAGATACAATGTGTTGCAAACCAGAAACTCCTACAGCCCTGGAAAACGAACAGCACAGCAAAAAGGAGGAAATGTGTTCAAAGCCTGTGGGTGAGATTTTCTTTGGCTCCTGAGTGGGTTTTGACACTCGGAAGGGATGTGCTGTGCTGCCTGGAGCGATTCCGGGGTGACATGACGCAGATGTGGGTCTCTGCTAGGGAAGAATGAGCCGTCCTGGGGCCCCCAGTGACTGTCTATCAAAAACCCTAAACCAGACACAGTCTAATTCACGTATCCTGCACTTTTTTCCTCCACATTTTCTCTCTCTGACTTTGACCACAAGGCTAAACATTGCCAAGGTGCAAAATGATACTGTTTCACAGCAGATCTTGAGGCTTTGTTGTTTCCAACATTCATCTGGAGCTTGATTCTTTCCTTCCTTTCAGTGAAACACCAAGAGCTCCTGCCCAGACATCTGCCACAGCAATTCTGACCTGGGCGAATGGCATCTTTGAGCTCCTGCAGCCCTGGGTGAGGCTGGTCCCTGCTGCACTGCCAGGCACCCTCACATCCGACTCAGTGGGTGAGGCTGAGGTCAAAGCAGTAATTGTAGCTGTTAAATTAGTTCCCTCATGGTATCTTTAATCAGTTATTACCAAGGTACACAATACTGATTAATAGCCTCAGTAAAACCTGTATTCGGGTAATAAAGTCTTCATGTGTGGCAGACATTCTGCCATCCCCGTGATTGATGCAGTGCGAGGGACACGTTTGAGGTGCCACCATCCCACTGTGCCTCTCTATGGGGGAAGGCAGCCATCGCATTCTCTCCCTGGCTGGCTGATCCAGCCTACAAGAAGCAGCTGCTCACTTTGGAGGGACAGGGTTCCCTTTGGGTGGTGTGGGGCTTGGGCACAGCATTGGCACATTTTAGCTTCCTTAAGGGCAGCAATCAGCTGGGAGCTCTGTCTCCTTGCCTCACCAGTGCAGCAAAATTCCCCTTTTGGAAGGATGGGACTTCACAGCCACAGGCCATGAAATGGCTCCTCTGCTCCAGTGTGTTCCCTTGTCTGGGTTCATTTCAGGGTGTGAAGGAAGCAGGCTGTCAGTGAGGCCTTCACACACCTCCCTGCTGAAGCTGACAGTGAAACCTGCTCTCACAGAGCGCGATGTGGCCGAGCACCTGGGTTCAGTGTGCCCTTGGACCTGGCGCTCCTGTGAGGGCACCTGACATGTCCCTTGGGGGCTGAATTGCTTTGGGGTCTGTGGCCAGAGCAGACCATGGCAGAATATTGTGTCCTGAGTTTATGAGCATCTGGTGTAAGCAAGGAACATGTTCCATGTCCCTCCTCTCCCATGTGCCCAGGCACAGCAAAGCAGCTGCTCACACTCTCCTTCCTCCATCCCAAGCTGTGTCAAGCCCAGCCTACCTGTGCTCCTGCCATTTTGGAGCAAAGAGTACCCCTCACCATCATCCCTGAACAAGCATCATACAACAGAGCCAAGGGATAGATCCCTTGTTTTATGCCTTTTTGTGAGTTATGCATCAGAGATCTGTTTAAGGCCAGGAATACCCTATACAAATGTTCTCACTTTACATCTGCAGACATTCAAATAATAGGAACATCATAGAAGGCATGTAGAAAATAAATATTTTTAATGGCATTCCTAAAACTGGTGAGTAAGCAGCGTGACTCAGCAGTGCTTCCCAACATTTCCCAGAAGAGATGGAAATAAATCTACTTAATAACTGACATGTATTTGAAATGTGCTGAGTAGTTAGTAGTTGTCTGCAATTGCTGCTTGGAGAGCTGACTTGCAATCATACTTGAAGGCAGCATCCTCCTTGCGCAAGGCTGCGGCCAGATGCAACCTGAACTTCAGTCTCAAACGTGGTGGTGACTTTCTGGAAGGACTTCAGCGAGTGCCTAATCACCCATACAGTCAGAAACATGTACAGGCATCTTTGAAGCCTCTGCCATGTCAGTGTTTAACTTCAGTGCCTCCGTTGCAAGTACATCAAATACCTAGATGTATTTTCTTGTCCTGGCTTACAGGCCCTTCAATCCCTTTGTGGACAGAAAGGCTCTAGTGAAGGACAGACAGTATCTGCCTGTGCTCACCAACACCAGATGCCACCCAGGGCAAGGCCACTGCCACCTGCTCTGTGGGGACTGGCTGTGCTGAGCCCCTTCAGATAAGATGGAATCTGCCTTGGCCTGGCTGTGCCATCCACCAAGAAGGAGTGAATGGGGTGTGCAGCCAGCTCTCTCCTGACTCTGGATCCAGAAGCTGCCAGGAAGCCCCTTTTCAAGCAACAAGGTTTTCACCTTCTCAGGGCTCTGCTCCAGCTGCCAAATATTTTTGAACAATCTTTTGTGCTGTCCCACTTTGGTGCTTTCCAGGGGCTCCCAGAAAAGCCGTCTTCCATCAGTATCTTGCGGGAATGGAAAGCAGCACTCCACCTTTCATTAATTTGCCGCAAATGTTACAGTCCCATGTCTGCTTCACCCTCCCCTCTGTGCCTCTTCCCTGTCACACCACAGTCCTGGTAGCCCTAACTGCGGCTGCATTTGAATAACAAATCTCACAGGGGAGGGCAGGCAGCCCTTCTTCCAAGGAACAGGAATTGGTGGGATTTTTTTCTTCTTTTCAAACTAAAAATATTCCCTGCATCATCCAAAAAATCAGTATCAAACACATAAAGCTCATGGAGGAAAAATACATGCCTCTCAGTGAAAAGATAGAGCTTGCACACAAGGAGGAAAGCCTAACCTCCCTATGGCATGGGGTCTACCTTTTCATAGGTGAGCAGGGGTGTTGGACAGTTTTAAGGGAGGTGAGGATCATTTTCAAGGATGCTTTGGAGGACTAGTGTTGTTAATTCCTCAGAAATTAAGCCTGAAATGGCAGTTGATGGCAGAAGCACCATGAAAAATCTAACATCTCTAAAGATGGATTTGCACCTGAAGAGGCTGTGTCTTCCACCACCCAGGGAGCAGACAATGACAGGAGAACTCATCAGAGATGCTTTTCTGCTGGTGGTTGGCTGAAGAGGAAGGCAATACCCATAATTTAAAAATTACCTTTTGGGTATTTTCTATTTTCACCGATCCTCCCATACACAAATGTCCTCAGAGCTCTCTTATCCCTCCACTCATCTAATACCCAAAGGGATGGGTAGTCCTTCAAGTGCAAATTGCCCTGATCTCTCCTGATGCCATGGAGAGACGAGGGAAAGCACTATGAGCCCGAGCTCATCTCTGACTGTAATTCTCTCTCCTGGCACCAGTGACTGCTGCCTTGTCCTCTCACTGCGTCTCTCTGGGAATACTCTGGCACCATCTTCTTTAAAGCCTTCTTAAGATGGTGAAAGATGTGATTAGACTCAGTCTGGAGCTTGGAGTTGGAAAGAGGTGACTGTGGTCTCTCTCTTATCAATGATCTCCTGAGACATCTCTTTATCTTCTGCTTTTCTTCAAAAGAAAATTAAAAGGCTAGTTTTAACTGATGGAATCTGTTCTGGTCAATGCTTTTGTAGGACATTTAGCTATAAAACTCATCTCAGAATTAGGAAGGCAGCATGGACAGCAAGTATCACCAACCTACAGTGCCTGCCTGATGCCAAGTGTTCACCAAAGAAACAGATCTGGCATTTTAAGGTGTGACCACATCTCTTGTTCTCATCTGGCTCCCTTAGAAATGACGCTGAAGTGCTTCACAATACTTTTTTTCCCTAGAAATGTGTTTCTTAGGAACAGATTTCTGACTGCACAGAGGGACTGGAGGACCAGGTGAACTTCTATCCCACCCTGTGCCCTGATTGCTGCCCATTCACCATTGGTATCCAGAAGAACCCAAAAAGCAGACCCAGAGTTTGCTTTAGAGTGAGGGTTGCCATGCCAACACCATGGCTATCATCCTGAAACAGGACCAATGTGAAAAACATCGTGCTGGCACATCAACGCTCAGCGAGGTGGCACCTTCCAGCGAGCCGCCTTCCACACGACACGCGTTCCCAACGTGCTACGCGACTGCCGCCCACTCTCCCCTGCCTCCTTTTGGATCCATTTCAAGCGGTCTTTTTTCATTCTTTGAGAATTTTAACTAAAACTGGTACATTGGGCCACCCTGGGGAAGTTTGGGTTTTTAGAGCTCTTGTGAGTGATTGACAGTCTTCTGCTGAAAGAAAGGTTACTGGTACAGCCTCTGGTGCAGCACTGACCACGTGGTTCAGTCACTTGCCTAGAGCATCCAGCTGTTTCTACTATTACTACTACATTTTCTGGCCATGATATGTTTATAGCCATGACTTCAGCTGCTTTTGTCTCCCTTCTGATTGCTATCTTTATTAGCAGCATGAGTACAGCAAAGCAGACAGTGGTTCTGGGGGATGTTTTTTGCCATGTGAAGATCACTGTATGTTACTGACTTGATGATCACGACTTCAGCTTTGCAGGAGCACAGGGACAGGCTGTGCTGCTGCTGCAAAGCAAAGCAAAGCAAATTCTCCCGGGTCCAGCCACAGGTCTCAGCTGACTTGGCTGGGATCCCTCCTGGTGATGAGAGACTCTCCCTAAGATGCAGAGCAAAGGCATGGAAGTAGATCATTCCAAACTCTTTCAGCTGGCACAAAGGGCTATCATAAACTGCCTTTGTGCTCTGCTGTTAATTTACTGCTATCATTTATTAGGAAAGATCTTGTATTTTCAAGGGCTCAAGGGGTTTTCAAAGGAGGAAAATATATTAGTGGAATGTAGAAGCTGCTGCTTTGGTTAGAGAGACTCCAGAAGTGGTGCTGTGGGGCACATGGGTCATGCCCTGTGACCACGCAGGCAGAGCTTACTCTGGGCTTTCCCTTGTTCTTTGCTGTCTCCCTCTTTCTCCCACACCCTCATTTTGCAGCAAAGATTCCAAATACATTGGCCATCTTGGCCAGCAACCAGAAGCGTCTCTTGAATGAGCCAACCATCTCCCTGGCAACAAGGAAGGCTGTGACAATAACAAGTGCTTTCCTCTCTGTTTCATGTTTCCCACCTCTCAAGAAATGCCCTGCCCTTTATTTGTTCCCCACCCCTCAGAAACATGAATGAGGCAACTGAAATGCGCCTTGTGGACGGACCAAGAGGGAGATGTGTGAGAAAGACAGCTTCAGCCTTAATGGAAAAGTGACAGACCTTTATGAAGGGCAGGCTGAAATATTTGTCCTAGACTGTTACTTGGGTATTTGTACTGGGTCTGATACAGTACAGCAAATATGATTATATGTGAGCTGTGACTATTGCAAGTAGGCATTGTCTGCAGCTGGATATCCGGACAAATGCTGACACCAGGTAAAAATGGCATGTCTAGTGCCACCTCTTTATTCCATTTCCCCTTTTCTTCCACTCCATCTTGCTCTTCTACAAAAGCAGCCCTAAGTTCCCATCGCTCATAACAGCAGATCAGCAAGGACTGGCTGCATCCTCAGTCAGGCAGCACAAGCCCAGGAATCCTGTGTCCATCCCCTAGATCACCCACGTAGCTAACGGAGGCTTCCTACCAGCATAGCGGCGCCTGATTAACCTCACCTGCCCTCCCTGAAATTATTGGCAGCCTTTTTGCATTTCTGAGAGCCTGGGTTAGGGACACAGTAGGAGCCAGCTGGTCTAAACAGATACCTAACTCAAACGAAGTAGCACAATATCTTGAGCTGACAAGTGCAAAAGCCAGTTACACAGGAGCAGATCTTATGAAAGAGAGGTCCTCCCCCACACTGCTCCCCTCCAGCGCCTGGAAGACAGCAGGTGACGCGCCTGCGACTTTGCTCCCGCCACTGCCAAGCAAGAACGAGAGGAAGAGGGCAGCTCCTAAAATCCCCTTTTGGCATGTGCAGAGGGGTAGGGGCTGGAGGCACCAGGATTCTACAGGCACCTCTCTGTTCAGAAGCAGATTTGACGCGGACCTCTCTGCCAGCCACCCCGGGTGGGCTGTTCAATTACACTACAGAAGGGTTTTTTTAAGGCTACTAGCCAGTATTTTAAAACGTCCCAGCACAGCTTTGTTTGGCTCACAGGAGTTGCACACTATACACAGCAGAAGGTCACCACAGACACATTTTGCTACAAAGTCCGAAAGAAAAAAAATCCCTATCAAAATAATTTAACACTTTAGCAGCTTTTTAGTTTTCCTTTTCATAGCTGAAGCAGAGACATGTCCAGACGCACACTGGGAAAAAGTTCAGTGTGAAGGTCACTGCCTGCCACCTCTGGACCCCAAGTGCTAAACCTGTGACCTCTCGCCTCAGACACTTGGATCTGAGCCATACAGCTGATATTTGGATTCTCTGTTGAGCACTTTCCGAACAATTTCAGCCTGTGTCTGTCTGGTTTATGAACATATGAGCACGCTTTACAGCTGCTTTCATACCAGCCCACAGAGGGCAGGATGCCCATTGCAGCTTGGGACCAATCCAACCTGAAGACACCCCCCTGGGCCTCCCAGCCTGGCTGCAGCTCTGGCATTTCACCTGAGTGGGACTGGAAGTCTGCATTTCCAACCAGCTTCTGAGGTCAGCATTGACCCACAGAAGAAGAGACTTTATGCTTCTTCTGGCTGAGGTTTCTGAAGCCAGAGTTCGGAACCAGATCTTCAAACAGAGATATGAAAATCCATCCTTACACCCTGCCCTTCCTGCTTGATCCTTTCCAAACATTTGGACTGACTTCTAGATTCCTGGTTTCAAACTTCCATTTCCCATTTGCTCTGCCTGAATACAGTGAAATGGAATCAGTGAGGAGCTTGTTTTATTAATACATTTGCACTTTAGAGGACCATTTAATCCACAGGCTACATGTTACAGCCTGACTCTTTCCTGCCTGTTAATCTGATTATCAAGGTAAGGACTGAGTAGTTCCCTACAGACCAGCTGGAGAGTCCTGAGTAGGCAGGCGAGACTAAGCCTCTGCCTCTCTTCCTGTGTGTAACCCCTTGGCTTGTCAGGGATCCAGATCCAGGGCAGTGGTGGCACTGGAGATGAGCAACACCCACGGATGCCACTTCTCCTGCAGCTGGCTCCTGTCTCCTCACTGACTGCTCCTCTTCCGCCCGCCCTCTTGTAACACGTGAAGGATTTGTGACTTTGCACTTGCACAGCTTTTCTGGAGTTTCAGCCTGACCTTCCATGCTGTGCGCAGTGATAACGTGCTGTGAGCTGGCAGGATGTGCTCCTGCCTCCCGCCCTGAAGGACACGAAACAAGGACCTGGGTGCTGCCCGCAGGCCATGAACCTTTCGTGAGCTGGGCACAGCTGCAAGAAAACCCGCTGCCCTGGACAAGGAGCACACATAAAAGTGAAATCCTACACACAGACTGTTTTGTTCTCAACCTGGGTTCAAGTCCTTATCAGCAGAGAGGGTCAGTGAGACCCGGAGCATATGCTTTTTGTGATTTCTTTTGTCTTTTTAGGTCCTATTTCCTACACTGATTTCGCTTTGACTGCCAAAAGCAAAGGGGTTTAGTCTTCCCCCAGTCTTTTCACTTCTATTAGACTAAATACTGGAGGTACAATTACGGGCAGGAGAAAAATGAGAACAGTGAGAGGATTTGGTTATTTTCTCTAAATAACAACATGCATTTATTAAGTAGGGGAGCGGTTTTTTCACTTTGAACTTGGTCATGGTGCCATTTGGAAGGGATATGGGTGCAGATCCATCTCCCAGAAAGTGGGATGGGGGAAGCAGTAATAGTCAAGTGTTCTCCGAGAAAAACCTGTCCCAGGCCCAAATCCCCTCCTTCCCTGCTGCTGAATCAGGCTGGAGCAGCCACAGCCCTGGCTCCCCTTCTTGAGTTCACTTCTCTTGGGGGCTTAAGTGATGAGTAGGGGAAAATCCCCCACTAAAAGATTTGCATTGGAAACCCTTGGCTGAGGAATGACTTTTAAAATAGAAAAGCTTTGCCTGAAAAGGGATGAACCACATAGCGTAATACTCAACAAATCGCCTGTTTAATGGCCTCTCTTTATAGCAGCTGTGCATTAATAACAAAAGCAGGGCAGCAGAAGCCATGTGCTTCTTTGTAAGATTAAAATAAATACTATTTCATACTAATACCAGCAACTTTCTGTGCCTAAGAGAAAGGAGCAAGTGGAAGATCACAGCCTGAGAGACTTGGTTTCCTTCTCCTTTGTCTGCTGCTGGATGAAGAAATATTTCTGCCATCTATGAAGGGAGCAGATACCCTGGATCACCCTCCCAGACAGCGGTTTGGTTTATAGTGGTTTGTGGCAGGCTTGTCTGACACAATCAGCATGACACCCTCGTAAGACAGGAGTAATTCCTCCAGAACTACATCTTAGGGGAAACTAGGCTGGGGAGAACTTAATCTAACTTACTTTTTACTTTGCAAAGTGTAACACAAGATCCCTACTACCATAAAGCATAAATTGAAACAACAGTGGTTCACACTAGACATAAGGAGAAACCTCTTCGTCATGAGAACTGTAAGAGCACTGCAGCAGGTTGCCCAAAGAGGGTGTGCAGTCTCCATCCTTGAATGATCCCAGACCCAACTGGGTAGAGCCCTGAGCAACCTGGTTTGACCTCAGACTTCACCTGAGCAGGGGTTGGGCTCGACGCCTCCTGAGCTCCTCTCCAGCCTGAGTTATCGTACAATCCTAGGAACATTTGGCATCTTTTCCATGGGAATATGAACGGACACAACATTTTGTTCAGCCCAGTACTCCACCTCTCGTTCCTGGCAGTCCTGATAACAGCTCTCCTCCTCCACACCCTGTACTGTGCCAGGCCTGGCACTAAAGCAGTGATGAGTTTTCCCTCCTCAAATTAGGACTTTAGGCGTTTTTAAAAAAAAAAAAAAGAATTTTACATTTTAAAGCTGTCAGCCACAGACTATTTATCAGACATGGAGAATGATTTGTTTCTGTTTTCCTAGGCATAGGTTTTAGCTGAGCGAGATACGTTGCCTTGCTGAGAGCTGAGTCACCGAGTAATCAACAGATTAATGTATTCAGTTCGAAAGCCATCAGCATTAGTTCTCGGCAAGCTCACAAGAACTCCATTATGGTATCATCTCCACGTTTGGGATGGAAATGTCTCCAGGATTTAGAGTTCCTACGGGAAAATCCCTAGATGCAAAGAAATCAAAGTACCCCTTTGCGATTGGGAGAAATAAGGTACCTCTTCATACAGTAACACCACAGCAGGATTTTGGCATCCGTTCTAGTGAATGCTTTTATTATCAACCCTCAGATAAGAAGTTTGGAGTATGTTGTACATCTGTCATTTGACAGCTACCTAAAAATAGTCATGACAAACTCACTGGCATATACGACTTTGCCTTTACCAGGTCTTTAATCTAAAATTATTTTATTTCCAGAAATCAAGTAGTTTTACTTTGTCTGGGATTGCAGCATGCAAAAAGCATGGTTTTGACTTCACTCTAGGGTTCTGAGTTCCTCTGTGTGGGCTTGGTCTGAGCCAGAAATGCAATAAGGTAAGGCAGAGGCTGGCAGGGGCACCTCACAGAGGAGTTACTGTTTAAAAATAGGGAGCTGATGAAAGTAATCACAGACTAGCAACTGTAAAAGGACAGGCTGGCCTAGGTGTGTGGCACAAGAAGGCTGCCAGGCATCACATAGCTGTTCTGATAAGACGGATGCCAATGCTGCTGGCTAAAAGCCTGTCCATACCAACCTCACTGAAGTAATACATCCCCTTGTTTGCAACCAAAATTGCTGTTTGGGTACACTTAAATGGGGGATGTGTGAGTAGAAGCCAGTCAAGCCCCAATCAAGTTAATCCTAAAAGCTCTCCTACGTTAGCAGACTGTTGGAAGGGCTTTGAATGGCACCAAGACTTCTCCCTGATTCATTAGTCCATGCAGCCTGTGCGTCCAGCACATGCACAGGAGACAGGACACATGTTCTCACTGTTTCCTCAAATCTATCAGTAGCTCTGTCTAGGCTGCCCTAGATAACAGATTATTTTTCTGCCCTGGCCTGACTAGTGCCAGGGCATGAGAGATTGTGGCTTTCGTGACACAGTGGTCCCCAGGGCTAAACTTCCCAGTGTAAGTGTACAAATGGCACATCACATGCAATTGTGTCTCCGCTGCACAAAATGCATGTGCAAGAGGCATACAACAGTGATGTAAATCTCCCCTCCCTCCTTATCCCTCCAAGGTACTGAGATTGTGCAAATGCCTTCTGTTCATGCTCTGGAGTCTCTGAGTGCTCAGCTGTCTGTACCCAAGCAGTGGTGATTTTAACTTACCCGTCGTTCCTTATCACCGTACTCGATGCCCAAGGTATCCATGGCACGGACAATAGCTGCCAGTGACTGTATAGTGTTGCTGTAGACCACTGGCTTGTACTGCTTCACGTCTTCTCCAGAGAAGCCATCCTCATGGATGATCCTGAAGAAAACGCAAAAGACAAAAAACTCTTGAGGATGTAATTTCAGTGGGAGAGACATTTAAAAGACAGCTGTGCTCTTCTAAAGAGCACATCTGCTGGCTTGATTCGCTTAATTTAGTCAGCATTTCTTTTTAAACCTTTCTGGTTGTTCACCAGTAGCGTGTCTGAGCCCAGTGCTGGAATTAGCATCCCTTTTGCTCTCTATCAAGAAAGTTTTGTGCACAGTTGGAGCATATGGTACCTCCTTCCCAAATGAACTGCAAATGCTGGAGGCTGGAGCACCTTGTGTTCGCACGCTCAGCAGTCACAGGGGGGAGGTCTGCAGGTCCTACATTACCTTCCCAGTCAAGGTCTACAGAAATATGTTCAATGCGGACAGATGACCATCGGATCAGATCTTAACCACTGAAACAAGTGATAGAAACCCCCTAGTTCTTGTCTAGTCTTTTTAGTAGTAGCAGCAGCTCCTGGGGTACCTTACAAAAGGAACCAGAGTCAAAATACCCCTGTACACATGGGGACTCAGGCATGCAGGGGGGAAGTGTCTTAGTTATGAAGCACTTAAAGTACTTACCCTCCACACTTCCTCCCCCTTCCTTCTCTCTCCTTTAGAATAAGTGCTGAGATTCTTTTTGCCTCAAGGCATGTTATGCTATCCCGTCCTAAAGCAAGATGGGAGTGTGACCCACAGTCCTACCAGCTCTGCACACTGGATGCTCTGTGCATTGGTCTCTATTAAACTCTGCAAAGGAACTATTTGATGGAGCAAGTTATTGAAGTCCCTTGCTCAGGTCAGAAGACTGACCCCTGTCATTTATTCATGTGTAAGTAACTCCAGAACTAAGTCTGGATATGTCTACAAAACAGCTAGGATTTGCAGAGCTAATTGTGTTTGACAATAATTCTTCTCAGTGAAGACATAAGTTATGATCCTGTTTTAAATGTCGGAAGAGAGGATGATCTGCTTAGCTAAAATGAAATCCTTGTTTGCTCATCCTCAGATGTCACTGGACAACAAAGAGTCCTTCAGTAACAGATCTGGTCTCTGATAAAACCTAGCACCCTTCCTGTAACAGGATTTTTGATTCCTTTTTTTTCTAAATCAGATACATCAAAGGTCCCGAGAAGTGCTGGCATGCCCTGGGAGAGAGGGAGCACTAGCTCACACTGTGAGCTTGCAATAGATACAGTGCTGGGATGGAGAACAGGGCTGGATGCCAGCCCAGTGTTCTTAACAGATGACTACATGAAGAACAAGGCTGGTAGAAACATGCTGACCAAGACAGAGATCTCCTTCCCCAGTGTGAAGCTCACACAAAGGTTTTCTAACATAAGTGACTGACTCTCTGCTGTCCCCACCACAACCTTTGCTTACTCAACATTGAACACTGAGCTCCTGGGAGGAGCTGCCCAATAACCCCTGAGTCCTGGAAAAACATGGCTACAAGCAAAAACAGTCTCAGACTCAGTCTCAGACAGACAATAATTCAAATCATTTAGTGACCAGAAAATTTTTAAGCTACTGATCTGAGGAACTGGGCAGAGCCCCCTGCTGAGGTACCCTCCAGCAAAGACAAATGGTGCTGGTGTGCTGGAAACAGCACAGGGGGCTGCTGGTTCCCCTCACCTAAGCTGAGGAGAACAGGGGTGTATGAAAACCCTTCTGACTTAGTAAGTCCAATTTGCCCCAAAAATTTCGACAGCTTGTTTTGATTTTGATGGAGTTATGGGCAACAGCAGATCTTGTACTCTGTAGCTTTTGTTTTCCGTGAATCCAGTGATTGTAATGAGGTTTGGAACAGTAGCATTTGAGTGATGGGGAAGGAGGCAGGGCAGCAGAGCCATGTATCAGCACTGGGTCCCATGGATCATTTACTGTTACTCAGACAAGTTGCTGAAGTTCTGGCAAAGGTATTCTTTGCCAAAAGGAGCAGTCAGACCCAGAGTTATGGGTGGCACAGGGCAAAAGGATCTGCATCAATTCTGTTTGAATTCAAGAGACACTGTACAGTACCAGTTCCCCCCAGCTCTGAGCATGACAGCAAGAAGCACTGAAGAGCAGGGGTCCCACAGGAGGCAGGCAGGCGGTTCGCGAAAGCATCACCAGGAATAATTCATTCTTTCTGGATGGTTGGCTCGCAGCTGGATTTTGGGGCAAGCAAGATTAAATGCTGGGTTTTGGGCAACTAAGAGAAGGAAACATAAGAGGGGGAAAAGAAAAGGGTGAGGACAGGCACAAGGGGCAGTGTAATGGCCTCAAGAGGATGCTGCCAAAATTCGTTTGGTCCAGCTGTTGGCCAGGCTGGAAGAGATGGGAGTGATGTCCACAGCTTGGGCTGGCTTTGTTTCTGGCTTTCACTGACAGGCATCAGTTCAGGAATTTAGAAGGCAAAAAGAGGGCTGAGCAGTTGTATGGGGAAAGAGGTGAGCTTTGGTTTCTGGTCTTCCTCAGAGTTTAAACCATTTTTAGCTGTGTGCCATGAAGCTGGTGCCTGACATTTTCAGTTCTTAATACTCCAAGCCAGTAAGTTCCCCATCGAGTAACAGGGCTCCTTGTGCTGAAGGGGCAGAATTAAGGGATAGAGAGTGGCTCTGGGATCCCTCAGTGAACACACTGTGGCTGGGCAACGATGCTGCTGTCGTTCGAACACAGAAGTAAAACTGGTACTTTTAAAGGGGGCAGAAAGAGCATAGAGAAAAAACACCCCGATTGTTTCTGTGTGAAATCTCTCTGGGAAGGCAGTCATGGCGACTGAAAGCAGCACTGTGGATGCCAGTATTGAAGTTTTGCTGTAGGAAGTACCTACGGATTAATCAATCATGCAGTGAGCACATTACCTAATATTTGAGTGAGCAAATCTCCCCTGACTCCTGTTCCAAAGCCTGCTAGGACACTGTGAACTGGTTTATTGTCCTTCCTATACGCTTTTCACAAATGTTTCTTTATTTGCTCGCTTTGGCGATCTGATGGCTTCAATCCTGTAGCAGCTTTTTCCATAGTCCTTTGGAAACGCTCATGCTGCTGCTTAGCTGTTTGGGATACACCTTTCTTCTTGCCTGCTATTGTTCTTTACTGTCTAGAGGACATTTAAAGCTCCAACACTACTCCTGGGAGGTATCTTGCTATGGGACATGGCTTGAGCCAGCTCCTGGTGCCACAGGACATGAGAAGCAGTAGGGTTTGTGTGCTGTAGTGAGCGGTGACCATTAAAAACATAGAGGTGTAGGAACTAACAGAAGTGAGCAACACGTCAAGACTGTGAAGTCTTTACAGGTTTAGGCAGGGTGGGCTACTCCTTAAGAAACCTGCAAATTACGGGAGCAGAGGGTTTTCAGCACCAAAATGTGAATCCTCTGTTTTCTAAATGGCATATATTTTTCCCAGTGTCCGAATTACAAAGGAAACTGCTGCAGGCAGGTTCCTCTTTTCCACACTAGAACTGGTTCTCTCCAGGGCAAAGGAAGAAAAGGGATTTAAGAGGATCCCCAGGGGCTGTGGAGGGGGGGAGAGAGTGCTGTAATTTAAAAAAGCGATTCTGAGCAATTAAAAAGCCATTTCATTCACCAAGTGACTAATAAAACACTGTGCTCTGAATGGAATGGTGAGAGGCAACTGAAGCAACCTGATTGCCTAAGGTACCATTAATGCCTGCTCCCCATCCCTCAGCTGCTAACAGCGAAACCCATATGTTGGCATGTTGTGTTGTTGTGCTCATTTCAGAATGGCAGTAACAGGCAGGTATTTGCTGGAGAAAATGGTTCCACCGCAGATCAGATCTTCTGCCATCCCCCAGCAAGTCATTAATCCTGAAGAAGTGCCCAGCGCCTCAGCAATTATTGCTTAATTACAAAATAAATGAAATACTTGGAAACAGGGGGTGCATTCTGCGTAGCAGCTTGCTTTGGCTTCCGTTCAACAAAGCACTTACGTGCCTTCAGCCTTTCACTACACAACAAATGCATTAAGAAGGTAAAGCCAGAGATGATTTTGCTGCCTGTCCCTGCTGACACGCACGGCCCCAGCGGTTGTGGAACAGTGGCTCTGAACAAAGCCCACGACAGCTCCAGTGCAGTAGGGCTGGATCTCAGCTGGGGGCTGATCCCACCAAGAAGCCAGTTTGCGCAGGTCACTCCTGAGGGAAATACTTCTCCATCATCCTGAAAACTTCCTGGAGCAGAGGCTACAGTCATTGTCATTCCCACACATCAGTTCCAGCCAAACTATTCTGGTGCTTTCCTTCCAGCCCTTCCAACCTGAGCCAGGTTTAGTAAACACAGTGATGCTTCCCTACACCTTCTCCAAGCAGGTCCTCCTCCTCATCTTTGAGGCACAGTGCCCCAGACTAGACCCAGTCCCCACCTCCCCAGTCTGCCAAGATCATTTGAAGCTGTAAAGTTTATCCTCTGATGTGCTGAAGCACCTCTCCCAGCTCCATATCACTGCCAGGGGTAAGAAATGATGTATTTCCATCCATTTTTCACTGACGAAAATTTAGAAGGAAATTGCCACGAGCCCAGTGGAGTCCTGGCTGACAGAGTCCTCTGCTCTGACCATAAGCCACTGATAACTGTACACTTTGGGAATGACTTGTGCTACTCACCCATTTTTGTGTAAGACCTGTAGTAGTTTTATCTGCACTATTTTTCCAGGTCACTTTATAAAAATCCAGTGGGACTCTGACAAACCCTTCCCAAAATCTAGATGATATGGCACCAACTATTCCTCTCCTATTTCTGGTGAGAAATCAAATGAGACTAGTTTAACATGCCTCATTTTTGTATAATCCATGCTGGATGTCACTCATCTCCCTTTTTATCTTCTAGGTGGTTGCAAATTATATGATTGATAGTTCAATTCTCTTGAAAGCTTTTAGAAGTTGACTGGTCTATAATTCTTACTCCTCTTTTCTCCCTCTATATTTAGAGATAGGCACCATGTTTACATTTTTTTCCCATCTTCTGGTGCCTCACCTGCCCTCCAAGACCTCTCAAGGAGAAGTGTTTGTATTTCTGAGATGGCGCCTGTAAGTATGTACTAAGAATTTCCTTAAACATGGCTGACCTGAAGGCATTTAATCTTACTAAACTTGTCCTTTCTGTGCCAGAAGGAGGGAATGGCATGCTCAGCAGTGGAGATTTGTGGACACCCCCTTTCGCTTCCAGTGCTCAGCATCCTCCATCCCTTTCACAGCTTCACATGCAGGTTCTTGTGCCCCAACTGACACAGCCCTGTCTCGTCTACTGCCCTTTGTCATCACTCCAAAACCTCAAGCCAATGCCTCTGAAATATTTCCTGCAAAATTCAAGGACCTTTGTGTGGCTTCAAACTGCCTGCATCACCGTGAAAGACATACTTATAAACTTCCAATTGCCTACTAGAGAAAATAAAACCCATACTGTTTCTGTTTTACCTAAGATGATTTACTTTCAATCAGCAAGATGTTTCCAGCTGAATGAAGTTTTCCCATATCAATGCACATCCCTACAATTACAGTGATTTGCTTGAATAAAACCAGGCAAGAAATCACCAGGAGATTATTACACTCAAAGTGTATCGCAAGCAAATACCTTACAAATGAACGGTCCAGTTCCTATAAAAGCAGACCTGGTCCTCACCTTCACCTGGACAAATTAAGGAATTTAAACGCCATTGCACAGCTTTCCTACAGAGTCCTATGCCTTGGTGATGAATTTCAGCTCTTGGGGCTCTGGGACACCGAGATGGTTTGGGCTGGCAGTGGCACCACCCTGTATGGCACCCGCAGCTCCCCTCCAGCCTGGGTAGCTCCGAGCTCCTCAGCAGCATCTCCTTCCACCTCAGGAAAGCTCAGGTCTCCAGAGTGTTCCAAGCCCACATGACACTGTGGGCAGGGAAAACCTCCGGGACAATGCAAAGTGTGTGAGAAGATGCTGGTAGGTGTAAAGTGCTGCTTAAAAGGGAGGAGATGACTCGGGCCATGGCAGAAGGGAGGTGGCTTTATACAACTGAGCATTCGCCCACAGACACATTTTACTCGGGCTGTTGAGAGTCCCATTAGCACATTCACGTTTATGGTATAGACTGATCTAAGGCGGATTTTAGATGGAGAATCTTGGAACAAACACGCAGCACAAAATCTATTTTTGCTCAGCAAACTTTTCTGATTTTTATCCCCTCCTTTCTTCCCCTTTTTTCCTTTCAAAAACAATCTTTCCTGTCTCCTACCCAGAATCAGGCAGGTTACTCTGGTGGGGCTGGGCAGAGCTTGAGTCAAAAGAAAAAACCTAATTCTGAAGAGAACTCTGCAATCTTTGTTTGCAAATGGGGCAAAATATAACAAAAATCTGATTTTAATATGTAGAGAGGAGGATGATCAAATTCTGATGGAAAATCTCCCGCTAATCAGCTACTTTAAATTTATTTTTATCTTGATATGAGGTTAAAAACTTTGTTTACAAGGGAGTTATGAAGCTAAATTCCAGTGATTCTCTTCTCACTCGTTTAATAGCCTGAAATGCGATTAAAAACTCCTGGATTATGTTAAACTAAATCAACGCAGATGCCCATGACCTTGTGTTCAAAGACTGCAAAGGCACAGTTCAGACCTCCATGACAGGGTGCAAATCTCTCTAAACTCTCATTCTTCTTCCCCCGAGCTGTGCTAGAATGCCATGTTGTACATCCTATTCCCACAAGAAATTCCCCGAGATGAAAATTAAGATGGCTGTTTTCCTACATGCCCTTTTTTAAAAAAAGAAAAATAACTTCCTTAGTCAGGATCATCTAAAAACTGCAAATGGAGCTCATTTTAAAAAGCATAATTTTTCCAACCTGGACTTTTAACACTGGTCCAAGAAATACTGATGGGGCCCTGTGATAGACACCCAGCTGGGGAAAATCTCCTTTCTGGAGGAAATACCTTTGGGTCACTCAAAACTGAATTCTTACCACCAAAGTATTTCTTGCATGCAAAGATATTATTCTAACTAACCAGATGGTTCACGTTAAAAAATAAGCAAATCCATCAGGCGATTGAAATGCTGCCAAAATCTACAGCCCTGGAAATGGCCGAGCTTACTCAAATCAATTGCAGAAGTTTCATGGACCTGTACAAGGCAGAAGCATTCTTGCTCCTCTAAGGCAGTTCAGTTTGTGCCTAATGCCTATAAGTCCCTCTGATGCCTTCATGGCGTCTCTTTAAAGCCAGCCATGTGCTTCTGCACCATAACTGCTGGCCAAAAAACTTGAAGACGATATTATAAGAAACTCTCTTGTGTCTGCTCAGAATCGACATTGCTACCAATCTTATTTTTGTCTGTAGACAAGCAGCTATTGAGCTGACAATGATTAGCTTCCAGACATACAAGGGTCAGATACTGCATCTTCCTCAAAACCTTTGATTTCAGATTGTTTTCAGGTGTATAAAATATTTGCAGAATACTCTTCATTTCCAGTTTAATATAGCCCTAAACCAGAAACATGTACAACACTCCCAACATGGTGCTGTGTCCCTGCAGCCCTGTGGCTGTTTGGAAGCAGCTCTTAGTCTTCTTTTAATTATTATTATTATTTTTTTTTTTTAATTGAGTTCTACATCAGTGCCTAATTTTGGCTTTGGGCTGTCTTGAGGGGTGATCTCTGCTTCGGATGAATGTTGTAGCTGAGATGAGAGATGATTGCCTGGACTGCATGCTGAGGTTCCTGTCAAGTGTCCTCCATTGGACTGGGGTGTTGGGTTGGCTTTTGTACCCCACATTTGGGATGCACCAATGACCTTCTCATCTCTGCAGCGTGAGGACTGTTTCAGCATTTACATTTTCAACAGGAAGCAGTGAAGTGAAATACTTTGTTTTTAAGTGTGTGTATAAAACAATTTCAAGAGCGTAAACAGTCTACTGCATCCTGAAAGTAATTAATTAGTGTTGATGAATGAAAGACACCAGTTCTGATACTTCAAAAGAAGGCAAAGCTGAGCAGGCAGAGCAAAGCCAGCTACTGTGCTAGTACTCCACCCAACACAATAGAGACATAGTCATCCTTTGAAATTTAACACTACAAAGTCAGGAAAATCATAGAATTGTTTAGATTGGAAAATACCTCAAAGATCATCAAATCCAACCCTTACCCTAGCACTGCCAAGTCCACCAATAAACCAGGTCCCTAAGTGTCACATCTACATCTACACATCTTTTAAATGCATCCAGGGATGGTGACTGCCACTTCCCTGGGCAGCCTGTTCCAGTGCTTGACAACCCCTTCAATTCCTCTGAATATCCAATCTAAACCTGTCCCGGTTCAACTTGAGGCCATTTCCTCTTGTGCCATGGCTTGCCCGTGACAATAAGCATTACCCACACCAAGCCAAGTTGTGCGCAGTCACCCATACCAGTGCTTTTACTATCTGAGGCCCCCCAGTGAGATTTTTCCTGCAGAGATTGTGGCCATTGGTCCCCACAGTTCTGGTACGCGGATGCGCTACCCTTCTCCCAAGTGTTAATGACTATGAATGAGCTCCTCCTTCCTTGGGAGCTGCTGGTTCTGGTGAGGCTCAGCTATGGGCTAGCTGGGGAAGGTACACCGATGTACACAGGCTCAGGATCTGACTCCCAGCATGGAACTGCAGGGATTCAGTGCCCGGCTCAGCCCCCAGTCCAAACCTCAGGCCCTTCGCCTACAGCACAGATAGGGGATGGCAGTATAGGGTTGTGGTTGGGGGAAGAAAAATCCATCACACTTGCTCATACAGAAGCCACACATGCACTCCCTTTTTCCTGCTCCAAATCAGTTTCCTCTGCTCCTGAGAGGCAGATCTGCCCAGATGGGAAGCAAAGGGTGGAAGCAGGATGCAGGCAGAGGCTGCCCCTGACCCCCATGTCCTGCACAAAGCTGGGAGCAGGGCAGACTTGGGTTTTATGCAATGTCAGGCCATTGGCATAGTTTGGTTTTACTAAAATTTGCAGTTGGTTAACTTTGATAATGTGCCCTCTCCTGGGGCCTTTAATATTAAGATCAAATATTGAATACCCTACATGCACCTAATTAGTTTTAATATGCATCCTGCTCGGCTCAGTAAGAACAGCAAAGAAACACAGTCAAAAACAATTAGATCAGGACTTTTTTCGATTAAAAAAAGACAGCTGGACTACACAGATTCTTGCAGCAGCATTTGCATTAGATGAGATTGCATTTTTCTGTGGAAAAAGCCTCAGAGCCAAAAGGGTTTCAAATAGCACCAGTGGAGGCTGACATCTGCATTCTTTGTTGTACATTCCCAAATAATAATTCAGGGAAGGAAAAAGTGTTCCTGCTCCAAGTGACTTATTGTCTTATCCCATGCAATGTGCTACATAGTCAATCTACTTCGTCCACGCTCTGCCTGAGACCAATGAGATCCCTCAGGGAAAAAAAAAATCCACGGGGCTGGTGATGACCCACATGAGAGAATTCTCATTAATTCCTCAGTAATGTTACATAAGGTCATTTTGTTGAATTAAAATTATTGGGATTAATCCTCTTAAATGTTCTCTTAGATGCAAGGGGGATCCAACTGCAGCTGGATCATCCCACAGCTGGTTCTAGAAAGTCAAAATAGTGTTTTAAAGCCCCATAATGGTTTTGTTAAATTCATCCCCTGAACAAGGACACAAAGCAGCTTTTTATGGCTTTTTTAGATCACTTACAACTTCTGTAAGCTGTCATTAACTATCATCAAAGCCTGAAAAATGAGGCAAATGGGTTCAATGTCAGTTTTACTGCCCAAACCTAAAATAATATTTTTGGTTTCCCATCTGCCTCATCTGTAGTGTTTTGATAGCTGCAAGGTGACTTTGCCTTTCGAAACCTTTTCAGATGTTGCTCTCCATAACCAAATATTCTGTGGACAACAGAGGAAACAAGAGGCATGCACAGTCTCTTCACTGCCCCATGCATTTCATCCTCACAATCCAGTACCACTGCCAAAACCCACAATAAGAAGGCCGACCCTGTGTATTTTACCCAGACATTAAGAACGAATGTACGATTCTCAGTGTATCAAAGCAAGGCTTTGGTAGAATATGCCTGGTTCCTTGCCCTAATGCAACAAACTTGGCTTCCAAAGCCCCTTGTTCTACTGAAATCCACTGGGGTTCAGAGTTCCTCTTCTGTGTCTAGAGCTGATCTTTGCATAGTTGACATATTTTTCTGTGTGTCCTAGCTGTATTAGTGCTCATTAGGAATTGTGTGCTGTCATGAAAACACTCAGCTAAAATAAAAAGATGCTTTAAAGCAGCTTTGCTTTTTTGGGATATCAAATCTAGCAGCAACTGTCTTTCTGAAGCAATAATTGATGTGTTTGATTAGGTCTGGTGGCAGATGGGGGTTTTTCAGTACTTTTGATGTTTCAACATGTTAATCTGAGAAGGAATCAATTCTGGAAAGAGCGATTATGCCATTCCTCGTATCCTGTCCGTCTTCTCTGGCACGATTACAGCTCAGGGGCTCCATCTCCGAGCCATGTGCTTGCCACAAGCCCCTGGGTGTTCTGCCAAGCTGACATTAGCATCCACTAATCTCAGCTCAGAGATTTTCGAGTCATGGTGTTCCCAGTTCTGCAATGTGCTGCCTTTCCGTTAGAGGATGTAATCAAGCAACACACCACACCCCGCAGATCGCAGGCCGAGGGAGAGTATCTGGTTGCTGGGAAAAATCCCTGAAGACTGCAATGGATCCTCCATCAATGGAAAATTTTGCAGTCAAAATGAGGATGTCTGGTGTAGATGAGATACAAGTCTTGGGTGGAGGAACAGCAGTTTGGCCTCTGTCACTCCTGCTGCTGCAGGCAGCAGAAACCCAAACCTTGCCTGTCTAATCGTGCTATTCCTTGCAATGGGGCTGCAAAGTTTCTGCTGTCTGTGTTTACTGGAGCCCCATGGAAGTCTGCCTGCAGCTGAAGTGTGGCTCTGATAGAGCAGGGGTAGGCATCACCCCAAACAGAGGTGGTGAGAGCTTGCTTTGCGTCTCTGTGCTCAGTAACGCCAGGTCATGCCTCTGAGCTCTCCCAGCCTGGCTGCTCAGGTCTGCTCACTGAGGCTTTCCAAGCTGAAGACTTTGAACTGAAACCTGGCAGATATGGTATTTTAGGATTCTGCCCACACTGCTAATAAGATTTCACAGCAGGAAGGAGGTATGTTGCTCTTGTGATTAATTACATGCATTTGGATATATTTGAATCATAACTTCTACACTTGTACTTAGAGAACAGGTTATCTGAAGGGAAGACAAATGCACAGCTTTTACAGCTTTTCCCTGACACCTGCCACAAGGATTCAAATAACCCTTCAGTGATTCTCAGATGCAGCTGATGTTTAGAAAATACGAGTGGGGGGACAAGACCTTGGCTGGTCTAACTCAGCACATGCACCCAGAAATACCTTACCTGAAGCAATGCGGGAAGGTCCCGCCTCAGCTCTGCGTCTCACACCTAAAATTGCTATGAGAAAGATGAAGGAACAGTTTTTTCCAGTGCTTCTCCAAGCTTTTCAGCCAACCTATTCCAACACAATACTGTTTGAAAGAGGATTTGAAGACCTTGGGCATCCTCAGTGTCTCAGGGCGTTTCCTGGCACAGAGGACCCCTGCTCTGGGGTCCCTCTGTGTGTCTCTCTATCTCCTGTCTCTCTGAGCTGGGACAGCCAGTCAGAGCCTTCATGTGAGGCTGCTGGGGCACTGGGTGGAACTGGGCGGTGGGGTGCTGCCAGAAGAGGAAGAATACAAACATATGCCACAGTAAACGCACCCACTGCAAAAGACCACAAATAATTATCTGTCCTTGCTCTGCCGAGTGAGCCGGCACTTTGTAACCAGATCCAAGTGCTGTCCTGTGACCTCCTGGTGGAAGCGGGGAGAGAAGGACAGGGCTCTAACCAGGAAAATTCCTATAAAATCAGCAGACCAAAGGCTGGCCACTGGCACAAAGCAGACCAGCTCCCCTGCACCCCTGGGTGACTCAGCCACCCTGATGGGATCTGTAGAGTGCCCTTGTGCCCCAGGCACACCTCTCACACCCTTGCTGGGTCCCTGCACTTTCCTAGAGCTTCATGTCAGCTTTTGGCACAGCAACTCCTGCCAGCAGAGAAAGGAGTGATCAAGAATCAAGTATCCGGGGTACCCTGGCCAGACACTCTTCCATCTGAAAGCCTGGCTTAGAGCCAAGCCGGCACTTAAGTTCTCCTTCCCAGGCCCGTTCTTTGTTAATGGGAGCCCCAGGAGCACTGCATTACCAAGAACCAAGGCGGAGACTGCTTGGAAGCGATCCTCTAGGGACAGCCATCGGAGAGCACGCCTGGAACCCCTTCCCCATCCCCTCCTGCAGCTGCACTGCCTGGTGGCAACCAGACCCCACAGAGGCAGCAGGTGCCATGGTGTAAGCAGCTGCCCCTGGGTGTACAGACTCATTCTGCTTCAGCCACCTCTGGCTTTCCCGGAGACACAATAACTGAGAGCAGAGCCACATTTAAAGGGATGTGTAAATATGTTTGCCCATTACGCTGGGAAGCGACCGCTGCTGCAAACACCTCAGAACGTGAGTATATTCCTCCTACTGATTTCATCAGTCTTTGTCATCCCCCATGTCCTCATCTTCAATTGAAAAATTCCTTTTTGATTTAATTTGCAAATTTGCCTATACGTCTCTCCCAAGAGTACCTGAGAAGATGCAAGGCAGTTCAAAGTGACTGTTTGAACAGCCTTAAAAAGCATCCAGCTAGATATGGTAAATCTGCATCATAATAAATTTACTCCACATCTGATCATCAGAGTTTAAGCTTATCTCTAGTATTATTTTACTGTCCTCAGTGTAAAAGATTACTGCCTTCTGGAGAGGTTTGATTAGATTCAGAGAGGCTGAGGTTTAATGAGCATAGACTTCTTTGACTCTCTCTTCCCACCCACATAGTGAGTACACTGCTGGTATTTGGTTGATGAGCCATTTTGATGGTGTAGACTTCTGTTTTTCCAAAACCCATCTAGGCAAGCTTGCACAACTCATTTGCTTCTCAAAGCTTTCAAGTTTTCCAGACAGCACAGACCTTCCCTTTCCTCTCTGGCCGGGCTTCCCTCCTCTCACCCACAGTCCCATGAAAAGGAACTGCTCCCAGCTTTACTACCACACGTCTGGGGAGGTGAGCTGGGAGCACCTCTGCCCTTTGGGGGATGTGGGTGGGAAGAAAAGAAAACAAACATAACTGATCTAAACTTAGGAAACATAGGTAAGGGAGTGCTGATTTAGCATCTAATAGCCCTGCCAGTGTCCCTTTTAAACAGGGTGATTGTGGCTTACTAATATCCGTATAACAGATTTACAACCTACAGAATATGGGAAAATGCATGATAAAAAGCAGCACCTAATCTATGAGCAGAGGCAATAGTGCTGAGTAACCTTCGGCAAACAAGTGGCTCATTAACCAATCAATTGACAATGTTAAATGGAGTAACTCATGCTGAACACTGCTGCTGCCCTGGCAGGGCTGGGGAAGGCAGGCGGGGTAAAGGAGTCCATCCCCACTTCGGGAAGGATTGTCACAGGTGTCTCTACTTGGGAACTGGAAAGCTGGAAATCACATTTATTCCAACTAATACCCAAACAAGAGCCCAAGACAAGGTCAAAGGTCCCCTGAGAAAACCATTCAGCAAGCATCTCCAGGACTAGGCACAGATGGGACGCAGCCGCTCTCTTCCCTTGGTGTCTTGGCCTATTGGGGACTTCTGCAAGGTGGCACATGCTGAAACCACTCCAACATACCCTGCTGGGACCAAACCACAGCATGAGGAAAGTCTCCAAGAGGCAGGCTGTGATGTCCTGAGGGGCTCCCATCCCACACCTCACACCCTGGAGCCTGAGCCACACAGGACTTCAGCGTGAAGGTGCCATCCCTTTTGAGGAGTGGAGAGCAGACATATCTGTCCAGACACCTGCAGGCCAGCCAGGGGCGTCTCTCGTGGGCAGGACAAGTGACCTGGTCAGTCTCTGCAGCAGCTCATGCGACACCACTACAGCCCAACCATCCTGTTGGCCTGGGGGTGTTGTGGCCACACAACCTCCTGCCAGAAATGTGTGGCAGCAGACAGCCCATGCACAGCTGAAAGCGGTCAGGATTTGGCCCTCTGAAAGGATAACCTGAGCATTGGAACTCCAGTGCCAACCCCAGGAACCAGACTGACCTTGAGGCTGCTTTATCTGGCTGATGGAAGTGAAACTTCTATTGCTGTTCTTCACTGATACCTCTCAGGGACACTCAAATCCCTCAAAATATCAGGGCATGATGCAAGATTGTTCCCTCCTCTTCATTCCTAAATCCTTGCTTTAGAGGATCCCAGGCAATGAGGCTTTCACCTCTTCTCTAGGAATAATAATCTATATACATTTCCTGCCTTAGAAATAATTCCTGCTGTCCAGTCAAAATTTATCTATTGACAAACTCAAAACCAGCTTCCACAATGTCATTCACACAGTTATTTTTAGTACCAGTGTTGCCAGCAGAAATAACAGGCCTGATGTGTTTCCTCCCCCTGGCTTAGAATGAGGCTTCTGAAATTATAGATGGGAGCACTAATTGAGTACCAAGAATGTTACAAACGATTTGCACTGCTGTGGAATCTGGTAGCAAACCAGAGTGCTTCCAATCCCACTTGCACATGCAATTATGCCACTGTCCACTCAAAGGGTGCATATCCACTGGCAGGACTATTTGTGACCACAGTTTACATTTGTTGCTAGAAACCATCCCTGGCAAGAAAGCATTTCACATTTTTTACCCAAAAATAACATTAATCTTAAAGAACTTCTTCTCCCCTTGTTTTTTATTTGTGGTTCTACAGACATAAAAAGACTGAAAGGAGTCCTTCGATTCTTTTGGTTTCTGTGGTGGGGCGATGGACTCATGCCATGGTTCCAGGCCTCCCCGGACCACCTCCCAGCCCCACACAGAACCAGCCCAGGAAGGCTTCCTTGCCAAAGTCTTCCAAGCAACTGTGGAAGCAACTGTGCACAGCTAAGGCTAAACTGTAACACAGCTACTGAGCAACAAAAGGAAAGAAAAGCTTTCTGTTCTCCAGTCATTTAAACAAATAAGATAAACAGCATTTCCCAGCCCAGGAAGATTATGTGTGGCTTTTGTCTCTCCTGTTTTGGTTTCCTGTGCTAAAGACTCACTCACCCCATTCACAGGCTCTAATGCCCAAGGCTCAGAGTAGCACTCCCTTGTGTAGATTTCCATGTGTACTTTAGGGGTTCTTTACATACCCAAATCCTCATTATCACTCTAAACCACGGTAAATTACAGGAACAGTGGGCTGATAAAAGTCCTCCTAATTCAAAGCAATAGTGAGGCTATTGCTACTGAAAGCACTGGTCCTTGGCTGCAGCAGCACACAAGAACTGAGTGGGAGAAATCAAAAGAACCGGCTGGCTAGACAGTCGGGATGGAAGGATGTACCAAGAGCACAGAAGTGACACAGATCCATCGGTGCAGAAGCAGAAGGCAGGCAGGCCCTCCCGCCAGGGCTGGGGGAACAGAGTCATCTCAGAGGACTATTTCCACCTCAAAACCAACAAGATTTCCTGATCATTCAATTCAGATCTCTCTTGTCCCCTCCCTAGTATCTTCCTAACTCAACATACATATTTCTGGCTTATTTTTCTTTCAATTGCCCCTCATTTCCTTATATTACTCACTCTCCTTTTCTTGAAGAGTGAATATTAATGTCAATCTCGGCTCATTTAGCCTCTTGCTACCCCACTCCCTTCAGGAACTGCCTTTGACAATTTGGATCCTTCCTTTTATCAGTTTGTCCACTCAGGAACTCACGGCTTCATAAAACCTTGCAAACCTGCGGCAGCAGAAGGAATCATGTCACATGGAAAGCCAACGTGTCCGAGTTCAGTTGAATCCGGTTGGCAGTGCAGCTGAGGGGGGGGACCATGGGCTCGATCCCCCCTGAGCTACCTGCCAGATGATGGAAAGACACAATGTACTTAACGCTGAATCCTTACTAGCAAATTTCCTGGGCCCTGTGCAGTTAGTCATCAGCAAAGGGGCTGCTAAGTGCTAGATAGAAACTCTACTGAAATCTGTTAAGTGTCTCTAGTTTCTTACCGAAGAGTTGGATCAGGCCCTAGGAATGCGTTTGTTTGTTTTTCCCTTGTCATCAGCCTGCCTTTGGCTGTAAGCTATAATCCATTCGGGGAGGACCTGTTTATCTGTGAGAATAGCAGCATTGCTGTGAAGAGGTAAGAGTGGGAGTGTGCTTCAGGCAAAAAAATGCAGATTATAGCCCCACTAATAATGAATTCAGCACAGAAAGAAAGAAAGAAATGCAGGCTGTTCTAATTTTCTGAATAGATGTAATTCCATTTTGTTCCCTGTGAGTCCCTTCTCTGACAATTGTCTGAGTGCAGGGAGGAAAAAAGGGTTCCAAGCAAAACACTTGTCTATGAAGGATGTTATTAAAATGTCCTACTTGAACACAGGCTCTCTGCAGACCAGGGTTGCAGAATACAAACGTTCTCTCTCCCTTAGACAAGCTTTGTCTAAATGCAGAATGTTTGTCAATTATTTTCCAAAAGCACAATTGCTATCATCAGAATTAGAGCTGGCTTGACTTGTCCTGCCTGATTTAGCACCCACTTGAACAGGGTAGGTTCAGAAGTTCAACATGAACTTGAGGGCTGTTGGATTTGCAGCAGGCTTTAAAAAATGCTCAAGAAAAAACCACAGCAAGGGAACAGATGTGAGATATGCGGAAAATAGGGATGGAAACCTGAGAGTGGTCAGAGAAATTAAAAAAAATTTAAAAAAATTAAAAAAAAAACTGTGGTGAGTGAAAATCCACTGAAGAAACTTCAAAAAAAGGCACCAAAGCTTTATGCCAAGAGCAAAGGGAACTGGGGAAGAGTGATAAGGACAATGACATTCTGTCCATTATGTGAGTAGCAGCACCATCCCCGGTGTGCTAGGGCCATGTCCCTCGTGAAGAGGACACAGTCCCTTCCCCTAAACTCTATGTGACTGTGCTATTATTGGTACACTCAGTGCTGAATGGCCAAAGGAAAACACTGCACTGGCTCTTGCTTTTTTCAGATACAGAAAGGACAGCAGGCACAAAGGCAAACATAGCCTCTCCTGTGCACATGTGACAGTCACCGCATAAGCAACTTGCCATCAAAATGCCTCATTCCTCCTGACAGGTCTTGTCCTAAAACAATGTCTTGAAGTCTGCAGCTGGGCTGGATTTTCCATATCCAGCTGAAACTGCCAAAAGAACAGCAAAAGCCCTGCTAGCAGAAAAGATGCCTCTTAGTTTGGAGAGAAAAGCCTTCCCAGGAGTCTGTCTATAAGCAGCGGACATGGTTTGCCATCCTCCTCCTGAGTGGATACGCAGCTGTGCCATCTTAAAGCAGAGTATACTTGGGAAAGGGTGTCTTCTCTGCTCCACGCCTGTGCAGAACTGTGAATAAAGGGTATTTTACAGAGGGGGAATGGTACAGTTCCCATAACCAATAAGGGTGGGTTTCCTTTGCTATACTCACCTAGATTTGGGCTCTTGGCTCTGAAGTGTTGAGTCTATTTTCATATGGCACCTGCTTGGTACAGACTGTACCCACATAAGAACTTGGCTTAACTTGGGTGAAGTGCAGTTGCAGCTCTGGGACAATATAGTTTCTCCCTCTTAGATGCAGCACCTTTATATTTGTTACTGAGTTTTACCTCATTGATTTTCCTGGGCTATTTCAGCAGCACTGTTTCTCCTGCGGTCTGCAGAACCCCTTGCAGCTCTTCCCCAGTATTTCTGAGCTGTATCTTCTGAGTTGTACTCTTCTTATACTATCACACCAAACATGAATGGGAACACTGAATAGCACTGTGAGCAGGACCAGATAATGTCAGGAAAAACATCCCCTCTGTTTGAAATCAAATAAAAACAACGTGGGCACTTACAAGCCCACCGTACACTCACTCTATGCTCAACACCATGTCTTACAAGCTGCTGTTTATAGTCTGCTTGATAATTTTTGATGGCATCCCTCACTACCAAGTTCAGGTACAGCAACACTCACTTCTGTAATCTCTTTTTGTTTTTCTAAACTAGTGGTCTTGGTTTCTCCCCCCTGTACCGAGAGCTTTGCAGGTAATCCATAAAAGAAAAAGGTGCACCTTTCCATTTCTATCCTAATGATTGCTTCTGAGCTGTTTTGCCATAAACAAGTCATGCCTTACAAATGAATGAGAGCACTTCAAACACAGCAGCCTGTAATGTTGCCACTGCAAAAGTCTCTTTTGGTTTGTATCCCTTTTGAGAGAGCAGGGGAAAAAAATCCCAAACTGATCAGCAACAAACCAGCCTCTCCTACAGCAACAAACCAGCCTCTCCTACTCGGATGATCTCTGGCTTCTTTCCAGCCTAAAAGAGTAGCGAGAACAAAACCCTTGCTGAGCACGCTGCCTCTGATCCCTCCCCGCTGCAGCGAAGGATGTGTTGACACCAAGTGCTGTGCGAAGACAGACTAGAGCCAAGCTGAAATGCTCTCAGCTTGGCTGGATGTCAAAGCACTGCTTGGAGCTGAGCTGATCCAAGGGCAGGTAGTGTGGGGTGCCTGGCTGGGGGAACAATGCTGAGCTTTCACAGCCAGGCTCAGACTACAGAGACCGAGCCCCTGCCCCTTCTCCCACGGTAGGTTCCTCTCCTTGCTCCCAATAATGTCCCACAGAGGCCTGTTTTTTGAGGGCTGTGGTGGCCTTGGCAAGCAACAGGGGACCTCAGGGACCTGCCTGGAAAAGGAAATGCACGGAGCATCAGGAAAGGAACTCCCACAAAACGAATTAGCCCTGTTAACTAGCACACATTCCTTACAGCACATCACAAGGAAATCCCGGCCAGCATTTCTAAGCTTTATCCATCTTGCAATGGTTTCCACCCTTGCTGTTGTTTACAAGCTTAACAAACTGAAGACTGTTTGAAAGAGATCACTCCTTAATCTGGCTTGTCCTAAAACCAATAGGAGAGGAGGAAGGCAAGGTCATGCATATCCAAGGCCAGCACAGAAACATCCCTATTTATCTTCCATAAGCTGTTTTAAATGTTAACTCCTTCAAGCTTTGAATTTGGTGGTGACTGCAGGTGGCGGAGAAACCCTGAGACTTTGTTAGCAATTAGTTTTGGTTGGGTTCAAACTTCACCCTGTTTGGTCCCTTTGTGCAGGTCCAAGCCATGGGACCAAATATGCAGCAAAGTCCCAGATGAGCATCTCCTGCCTTCTACTTCCCACTCACCTACAAGCTGTGGGTCAGCCTCAGAGCCCCACTTCTGTGGCACTGCCAGGTGCCTGAAGAAAACAAGCTTCCAAGAGTCTAATTATGCATCCCCAACATGAAAAGCCATCCTCTAAATATCTGGTTGGGGAACACGGAGCCAAGGAGTGAGACAGACAGCTGAGCATAAAGTTATTTTTTAGAAGCTGAGTTTAAGGTTGGCTAAAAATATGGCCTATCCCCTTCAAGGGTTATTTTGCTTACGGTGTTGACAAGAATAAAGCTATTAGTAACAGAGCATTCAGAGTATTTGGGGCTGGTGTTTGTCTGTCAGTCACTCATCCTCCAAAACACTCTCCTCAACATTTGGAAAGCAAGTGGGATGTATGCTCCAGCCCCCTCCTGGGAAGGCTGGGAGAGGATAACAAAGCTGTAAGAGCTGCAGAAACCTGGGGCTAAAGAAAACAGGATGGGGGAAAGAAAGGAAAAAAAAAAAATCTGTTCAGAAGGAAAAATATTAGAAACCTCAAAATGTCTAGAAAAATGGTTTTAGAGGAGGAAAAAAATCAAGAACAGGGAAAAATAACAAAAACAATTGTTTACAAAAAACCATGAAAATTGAGAAAACAAAATAAGAGACAATGAGTGGAGATTACATAGGGGAAGAGGAAAAGTGACCATAGGAAAACCAAGTTATCATCTTTTCCTTATGCAGCACAAGAACTGTGTTCACATACCATGGATTCCCAGGACACGTAAAGCACGTCCCTTAGAAAAAAGAGCTCTGTGCCTTAGGCACCTCAGAAGTATAGGACTGGGGAGCCTAAGGCACCAGTACCTTGAGCACCAGCCTTGCGGTCTGCTCTCTAACCCAGCTTGCTCGGCTGCCAGGTAGAAGAGGTGATCACAGGGAAATTGGTTTCCTGCTTATGCTTCTCCTTATCTCCCACAGCCAGTGCACGAACCTCTGCAGTCTGCACTACCTCAAACCAGCCTCTTGTCTCCCTCCTCTGCACCTCTAACAGATCCTCTAACAAGAACATGTTGTCTCCTTTCCTCTCCTCAGCTCCTCAGGACTGAGCTCCTAGTGTCGACATTCCTTTTTCAAAGGAAATCCTTTGCATTTCCCCTTGGTGCTCCCTATGGAAGGTAAGTGTTCTGTTGTCTAATAACATGCTAAACATGATTGTAATTTAAAGTACCTGCTTGGAAAGGGGAGCAGGAACCTGGTAGGGGTTGTTCCCTGCACCCATTGTCCAGGGCAAATTGCCTGCTGGCTTTCTCCTTATCACAATACCAGCTCCAGCCTCACCCCTACGTCTCCACTACCAAGTTAAAGATCTGCAGAGCCAAGAGATATTCAATGCTTAGCACAGCAATTTCTGTTGTGACTAATCCTGCAGTTAGACACCTTTTCCCAGGGATTCCATTGCTGACACACAATCGGCTCCCTCTCTGCTTGGATCCGTGGCACACAGTGGAGGAGAAGGCTGAGTGAGCTCAGCCTCAGCTGCTCCCTGTGCCCATGGAACACACAGACAAACCAGCGAGCTGCCTCTCTCCCCGAGGTGTAGAACCTCTCACCTGGGCTATGTTGAGAAGCATGGACTCAGCTAAGCATGGCAGGCAGTAACTGTGATCTGCAGAAACAGGCCTGTAATCTGACAGCACAGGAGAGCCCTGAGGTGCCAGTCTTGCCTTCAGATGATAGAAATGATTAACTGAGCAGTTCTGAACCAGAGGGATTTTGCCACTAAGGTACCACTTGTGACAATGAAATGTGCCCAGGCAAAGTGCACCTTTCCAGGCATAACCTGGGGGATGAGAAGTAACTTTACTCAGGCTCAATTTCCACCTCAATCCATGAAGTTGGTCTAAACAGATTGAGAGCTGAGTCACTTAGAGCTATCTTCACAAAGAGCTCATCAATTGGAGTAAACCATCAGCCCCAGGCTACAGCACTTGGCCATTCTTGCTTTCACCCTCGAAAGCAGCACTGTTGAGATTCGTGGAGCTCTGTGGATTTACATCAGTAACAGCAGAGAAGGAATAATCTCAGTGCAAGAAAATGGTTGTAGTCCTGCTCCTGTTAAAGTTCATCTCAAAGCTCTCAGACATAGCCAGGGATGCAGCTGACTGGCCAGCTGTGCCCATGAGCAAGCGCAGAGCTCAGGAAAAAACAAAATTATTGTAGAGGAAGAAAGCCCTGAGATGTCATTAGCTTTCTAAAGAGGAGCTTCTATGATGAAAAATGCAACCATCCCACTGTTTCTCCAGAAAAAGGTAAGGCTGCAGTCACCAAGAGTGAAATCCTTTTTGCTTTGCTTGTGGGCTTTAAACACACAACAGGCTGTAAATACTGCTCAGAGCAGGTTTACAAGGTGGAAAGCCTTTGGAGACCTTTTACTGCAGGGGAAGGAAGGTAAATATGCCAATGATATGAACAAATTCTAAATATTTAGTTGTTTAAATAAATAAAGCTTTTACAGATTTTTGGGATCTATTATTCATGGCGTGCTGGGGTTTGTCTAGACTGTGCACGAAGGCATGAAACCATTTTAAGAGGGTAGAAAATGACATTTAGGCTCAGAAAGGTGAATCAGTTTGTGTACTGAGTGCTGGTCCAGGCCTTCGTATCACTGGACAGATGAACTCCAATTACTTCAGTACCAAATCTGCCACAATTCACTGGGCATTGTAGCAAAATGACAAGTAACAAGACCAGAATGCGATTCTTTTCTAAACATGTTGAACAAGAAGGGGATCTCTGTCAGCCAGTGACATTGCAAGGTGTACGTGTTCCCGGGAAGGGGCTCAGCAAAAGGTGGAAATAAGCAGCTGTGCTAATTCATTTGCTGCACGTGAAATCGGTCTAGAAATGACCTGATTTTCAGCTTTATAAAAACACAGAACATTTTAAGTGCTTTGGTGAAACTGATTGAAGCAGTTGGAGGACTAGAAAAAAGGCCATTGTAATCCTTTTGGGATGCAGCTTTTCAGTTAGCAGTATGCCAGCTCAGTGTCACCATGAGAGCTTCAATACAGGCTTCCTGACTTGATAAAAACACCACCCTATTTCTCTAAGACTTTACAATGCCATTCAGAATCCAGTGTTTTCCCCATGCCTGTGTCTGTAATCACACTGCATGATCGCAGAGAAAACACAGATAACCAAAGATGGGCTGCTCTGACCTGAGCAACTGTCTCCTTGTATTTGTGCTTTTCTCTTGGCATTTTCAGCAGGGTACAATTAATTAAAATTCCTGATTAATTAAAATGTTTTGCAACAACAGCAGCAAAAATTGCTTGGAGAAAAGCCTGTGCAAAGTGAAACTGGAGCCTGGTCGATATTAATATGCATACTGCCCAAAGTACACTGTACTGGCATGTGCAGCCTGTCTCCGACGTAAATGACATAGTGAAGGAGGAGGAAAATAGAGGCTTGACAGACGATGACACAGGGGTGTAAAAATTTGCGTTACCCTCTGTATTTCCCCTACTGCCTGTATCTCACAGTGCAAGTGCACAGAAATACAGTGGCTTTCAGTACAGCTGGATGAATGCACAGCTCTGCCAAGGAATTAGGACTTGGCTAGTGCTCCTGCTCCTTGTTCTGACCATCACTGGCTGAAAAAACTTGCACAAGTTGCTTTCCCCTTCTGGGCCTCAGTTTCCCCTCTGTAAAGTGCAAGCAACACCACTTCTCTATCTTGTGTGAAGTGCTACGAGAAGGAGAGAGAAAGAAATACAGGACAGAAAGACAAATACGTGTTAGCAAGTGACTCTTTCCTTTTGCCTTTGACAAGTTCGTACCATAACAGGAGCCAGCTCCGGCCGCTCGGAGCTGTGAGGAAATCTTTGTTGTGCTCTGAAAGCCCTGCAGCGCACTGTCATTGTCAAAGCGCTGATGAATGGTTCCACTGGGGATCCAGAGCCTGCTCCGGCGGGAAAGCAGCAAGCCTCAATAAACAGCTCCTGCTATTGCCCAATCTGGATAATTAACACTTCTGCAGTTTTATACGGAGAATGCCACGTTGTTGCAAAGAACGCAGGGGGCCGTTGGCCCCGTTCTGTCAGTGGAAGCAGCCCCGGCCCTGGCTCTGCCAATCGGAGGGAATGCCCTCTTTAAAATGCCAGGGAAGGGGAAGAAGTTTCTCCCCTTCCCCGCCTTTCATTTTTAAACAGGGTTTCTTTGGCAGGCATGACTCCAACTTCAGCAATTTAAGGGCTACACGGAAGAAGTCATACTCTGAAAGAGCAATTTCAAAAAACATCTGCCTGCAAATGGTGCGTGTTTATGCAGCAGCTCTGTTCCTGGAGGGGGTGCAGACTCTGGGCTGCTCATTTTTAGGGTCAAAAATTAAATTTTGCAACTTCCACACCAAGAGGGCAAAGAGTCAGAAAGAGAGGTCTCTTGCCTTAAGCAGGATTACCAGAGCCCTTCTCCCCAGGATGCATGCCAGTGCAAGGCAAAATACTTTCAGGGCAGGATGACACATAATGACCATACAGCCATGGTCACCGGCAATGGTATGTACACAAGTCAGAAAAAAAATCTTGATTATGAGACGTTTTGCAGATTTTCAGGTGTTTAAAGAGATGACTCATATGAAATTGCTGCTCTAAAGCATATAAGAATTGCATTTCTCAAATCTCTTATATTAAAGTATGATGAACACACACACTTCTTTCTAGTTATATTCGGATTTTTAAGGTTTTTGGATCCACTGTCAACTTCTATGCTGCTACGGAGGATGAGATTTTTTTTAAAAAAAACCCCAAGGCCTGGAATTGAGGTTTCTCAAATTCATGTGCCTCCAGGGGCTTTTAAGGAAAATTCAGGAAGTATCATAAGGCTTGCAAGAAGAACAGGAGTGAGAACCCTGCAGTGACTTTCGAGCATAGTCAACACTGAAATTATGAGAGTAGAGCCACAGAAGCTTAACATTAGCATTTTTTTTTAAGAAACAAATCACCAAGTTAAAATTGATTACTATCCACAATTATTTACTGCACTAGAAGTCCAGTTATATTCACTGTCTGCTCCAAAATTTTGGCTGTCAAACTGAAAAGAATAATCCTTTATGTTTTAAAGATGACCAACCCTATTTCTTTTTAATTTCAAATAATATTTACTTAGATTATGCTTCAAAGAGGGACTGGGATTTTTTGTTACTCAAAATCCAGTAGGTAACCAGCTAGGAGGCTCTCAGGCCAGCACAGTGTCACAGTGCTATGCAACATGGAAGCTCAGTGAATCAGATTCATTTCCACCAAGACTCAAAGGTAGCAAAGAATATTTCCTGGGAACATAAGTGGCCATGACAAACAGTCTTTCTAACTCAGAGAAGCACCAACCTGTTCTTCCAAATGCTACGGGGATCACTGGCTTTTTGCTGCTTCTTTGTTTAAAACAGAATGGTGTGACAGGCATCCTACTCCCTCCTCCATAGGCTCAGCTTTGGAATCAGCTCTGCTTTTCTGTGGGGCAAAAGGGCCACTTGTGGAGAGTTACAAAACCCCTCTCCCAGTGGCACTGAGTGGGAAGACATGAGCATGTACCTTGAGCTTGCTGAAAGGTGACATGTTTTGGAGTAGTGATTAGGATGTGGAGGAAAGAGGGGATGGGAGACCCTCTGGGTTTGACCTATGGCTTGGCCAACATGCTGCCAGATGCACGAGCCAGTCCCTCAACCTCTTCCCACCTCAGTTTTTCCACCTGTAAAATGGAGCAATGATACTGGTCTCACCTGTGAAGTGCTTTGAGATTCACTAAGAAAAATGCTCTGGATGGGTATTATTCTCATTTATCCATCCATTGCCAGTCCTGTTGGTTTAAATGAGCCCATACATGTGAGTAAAAAGTATGCATAGGCAAAATGCTTGGCATATTAAAGGAAATACTTCTATGATATTAAGCATAACATAATATTAAATATTAATTTCTATAATATTTATATAACATTAGGGCATATTTAAGGCTAACAGCTGGTTGCAGAACAGAAAAACTGATTAGCACAAGCAAATATTAATTAGAATTACGGTCTGTATTCACACACAGGTTTTCTTTCCCATTCTGTTCCTCTGCTTTTTGATTAGAAAATAATCATCACATTACACAGTATTTTCCTCATTAAACTACAAAAGATCCCTTGCTTCTTTGGCCAATTAGTGCCCGTGTACAATCATCAGGAATACAAATCAAAGCGTGTTCCAGCTCTGACCTAATAAGCCATCTACGCAAAGTCTAAGCTCCACATTTTTCTGTCACTACAGCAATTCTTTTTTCTTTACCCCAAAGCAATCAGCACTGAACAGAACTCTTCCTTTCTTAGGAAACTACGAACCAAAATTGCATGGGCTGGGGGCTGCCAGTCACCTCCAGCTTTGCTGGTGGCTTTGTTTTCATCAACAAACCCCAAGAATCCTTCCACACTCTGCTTGGGTGTGGGGCTGGCAGGGTGGGTGGCTCCCAGGACACAAGGAGAAAGAGGAAGCTCTGGGAGACTGCAAGAAATCTGCATTTTCCTCAGGGCACATCCTGCAAACAGGGCCCTTTGTTCCTGGCGGCTGGTACCCACTTCTCACCACAAACAGATCCCTTCCCAGCCTCTCCTTTTTTACTCCTCTCAGAAAAAGGCCATTTTCAGAGTTTATACTTCTACATCCACCCCCGCCCCAAATCTGTGTAAGTTATTCTCACTTAAACCAATTTTGCTTTCCCACCGAGTACCAAAGTGTTGTGAGTTACACTGTGCTGCGCTACTCACGCCCACCCGACAGCCATTTTCTGACCAATTTCCTTCTGACACGCATCTTAACCATCTTCAGCTTCACTTATGAATTTGGCCTAAACTGGAGAATAATATACTGAAACTCTGTTAAAAGCAGTACATAATTGATCACCGCCAGAAGGGGAATATGAGCTTTTCTGTTGTTTTTCAGGGAGACCGAGGGGGAGGCACTAAGAAGGGGGCTGTGCGCCTGGAGATTCAGCTCCTGTTTTCTACTTCCCCAGCTATCTTACAGAAGGTAATTAGCAGTGCCTGTTCATCAGTGTGACTCTATTTATTGAAACTGGTTAATAAGCCCAGAATTAGTCTTCCTTGTCAAAAAAAATGCTTCAGTGAAGAATGATTTCAGTGTGGCTTTAGTATGTCTGCTTACCTAGGAGTAATTAGGTTTAATATTTGTCCAGTGGTTTTGGAAACCTGGGTGATAGGTCTACCGAAGTGTTTCTCAGTCTGCTCTTTCTCCATGCATCACCTGCTGCATGGCCACCCATGTACTCCTGCATGATCCTCCTGCCCCTCTTTCAGTAATGTTTCACTTTCTTGGCCAATTTTAGCAAATCTGGAGGAGACCTCAAAGGAACTGAGCTCCTAGACGAGTTACACAAGGCATGGTAGAGGAGAAAAACCCTCCCTGTTCTGTCTCTTGAGGATAGACATCCCTGAGAAACCAAACTGGTGCTCACTTTTGAGATGGAACTCACTGAAGCTGGAACTCACCAAAGCTGGAACTCAGCATTTCCAGGGCTCAAGGCATGATTTGATTGATTGGGAGTTTTAAAAGGAGCAGGGAGGAGCAGGGAGAATCAGTGAGAGCACACCTCTTGGCAGCAGGCACCATCTCTCTGTGCTGGATGTAGAGTTCCTAGCGTGATGGGATCTTGCTCAGGTTACAGCTTGCTTCTGCTCTGGCAAATCACTGTAATAGAGCTCTCCTGATCCCTTACTAACTTCCACTGGGTGGTTCTCCATGGAGGAGAACCTTCCTCCGTCACTGTGAACTTCCCTAATCTAATTACTGCCAATCAGAAGTGTGAAGAAAAGCATTTTTTCTCGGTCTCAGGTGCACAGTAGGCGGGGCAGCTAACTTGTGGCGTACGGACATCTGTTTGTTTAAGCAGGCAGGGAAAGCAATGCACGCTGCAAATCCTGCTGGATGTCAAAGCAGCTGAAAGCCCCATTAAATGCTGAGATTTGGTCCAGAAGCTGTGTAATCCCTTTGAATTTTCTAGAAAAGGCTATGGGAAATTTAGTGATGGCAAAGGGGTGGAATTGGCCTATTTCTGCTGTGATTCACCTCACTGTAGAGTGTGTGGCATCTGCAGCTACAGACTGACCCAATATGTTTATTTACTGAAACCATCAAACCATCTCTTGCCATGTGCTCCAACCTTCCAGCCCAAATTAGCGGTGGCTCCACTGCTCCAAGTGGAACAAATGTCACTGTCGTGTTTCACTTGGTCTCCTGCTGCTGCTTTATTTTATTTTGGGTCCTGCTGCCTGTCATGGAAGAAACACAATCCTGATTTTGTGAAGTTCAAATGAGCAATTTCACTTTGAAGCAGAACAGGCCACTGCCAAAGGGTTAATGACCATTTTTATCAGTATCCTGGAAAATTGAATCTTTCTCCCAAAACCAGATCCTAAGGGCTTTTTCTGGCCTGTGTAAGCCAGCATGTATCAATTGCTGCCCTTCAGTTGGCTTGGCAGTGCGGGCACTGAGGGTGTGATGTCCCCTGTGTGACCAATGCTGGCACACCACAGCACCCTCTAAGCAAATCCACCATTCCGAGGCACTGCAAAGGCAAATCATTCCACTGCTACAGCCCTTGGCCTCTAAAAAGCAAACCCATCAAAAGCACGTACTGCTTTACATTAATGGGATGCATTCCAGGCATATTTGCTCTGCTGATCAATGCTTTAAAAAATACATCCTTGGCTAGGTGTGCAGAAACACATCATCAGTGAAACGAGCATACGATAGAACTAGTCTATCTGATGCAGAGGAAATTTTGTTAGCCCCACACAATCTCAGAATAGTTAAACAGAGCAAAACAACTTGTATTTGTGCTCAAATCCTGATGATGTTTATTTACTAGGACAAATATAGCTGAGGGTAGCAACTTATCAACGCTTGCTTTATTTCAAGAGCAAATTGCTACCATGGAACCAGACACTTGATGTTTCCCTGCTATCACCCAACAAAGAAAGCTTGCTTTACTGACTCGGCTAATGACCAGCAAAGTTGCCTCATGTGGATTATAAAAGTAAAAAGGACAAAAGCTTCAGGATGAAAAATAACAATTTCCCTTGCTTGCTTTTGTGATCAAACAGTAGGGAATTCGCAGCAGAAAACTCTGCTTTGAAATAGAAAAATAATAGTAACAGTGAAAATAAATGACAAGGTCTTGGTTCTATTGAGCTTTAGTGAGCCTGAAAACCCACAAGTTTTGCTGCTGGAGAGTGTATGAGGATTCATTCAAAAGTCAATAATCAGCAGAAAGGGATTAGTGCCTTCCAATAACTGTTCTAACTACAAAGACAGTAAAAGGCTCAAGCAACATCCATTATCTTATCCCTTTATACAGGCTCATGGCCCTGAGCTTCACATGTACCATGTTTACTATTATGGCAACAAAGCAAATTTGATCAGAGCAACACCAACAAATAATCAAACAGTACCATTGGATAAAATCTGCCTTGGTACTTCATGAATTTGCTGAGCTGCTGCACCCCAACCTGGCTTTCCCAGACTGTGGAATATGTTCTTGCACAGCCTGATTGCATCTGCAGGTGTGCAGCACACTCCTGCATGCAGGACTGTGCACTTCTACCTTTTGGGACAGATTCCTCTTCCTGTTCCTGGACTGACCAAACCCAGAACCCCCACACCTCAGCTAGGTGGGAGCAGACTAGGACATTATCAGTTTGTTCTGTGCAGGGATTGAAAAACCAGGTGTGATAAGAGCTGTTTCCCCATGTTTTGCAGCACCCACAAACAGATTTACTTAAAAGATTAATAATGTAAGAAATCAACCGGAAATGGAGAGTTCAATATCAGATGAAATTGGTTTGGCTATCTCTGACACAAAATATTTATCTACTAGGTTCCCAGAGACATCGAGCTCTGAATCAGTTATCTTAGCACAAATCGACAGTTGTAAGTTCTCTCATCTTGGGTTTGAAGTCACACTTCCATCTTGGGCAGCAAACATCATTTTACTGCTATTCCTTACAGCCACTGCCCCTACAGCTTTACTGTTGACATGTTTCTAGGATAAAAAAGATAACCAACAGCGATCTGTGTGCATTCTCCTCTTCATGCTAAAATTTACTTCTAGCTGAAGACCTCAGAACACTTGGTGAACTGGTTGGTAGCACCTGGCCCTCTGAATCTACCTTAGCAGCCACGCTAACAAGAAAGCGACCTGCATTTAGTCTTGAGCATGAACAAGGCACGTGCCAGACCCCACACTGGAGTGTGGTGCAGGCTTGCAGGGCACATTTGGTCCTGAGGGCCGATCTGCAGACCGGCTGCACTTGGAGCCTTGCAGCAAGGATATGAGGCAGCATGGGGAAGGGCAGGTGGTTGTGTGTAGAGGGTCACTGGATGGCTCTTGGAACCGGATGTCCATTTATCTGGCAGAAAGAAAGTTGTTCTTCCCTTACGGGCATGTGACTTGGAGGAACTGCCCTATAAGCCACTGGTTCAGAGCAGAGTCTGAGACTTATGTCTCTTTATTCACTTCTGAGTTTATATTTCCAAGACTTTTCTGGGAAGATCAAGCCCCTGAAAAACACTCCCTGTGGGCCAGGTTGGGATGACTGCATGATGAATGTGTCACAGAAAGCTAGGTTAATGCTTCTTTGACACCTCTGAGAAAAACTCCTGGTTTCCACACCTACACTGCTGCTGGTTCAGTGTTTAATACCAAAACCGAATGCCTGTTTTTCTTGACTTTTAAGTGAATTCTGTGTAGACTGGTCACTGCTTCAAAGGGTTCCAGTAGTTTGTCATTTGTTCATATGGTGTCTCTCAGAGAGGGGAACACACCATATGTGTGCAGTGTCTAGACTCTAGGAAGACATGAGGACACTACACCAGCTGGCTTCCACTTGAATGCAAACTTGTTACAGGGGTTGTTACAAGGAGTTGTGTGATGCAGGGGTCACAGGGCTTTGGTGTCAACCAGCAAGCAACAGCCCTTTCTGTGTGGGTGTAGCGCAGTCTTGAAAACCAGCAAGCAGTGCCTACCAACGCAGTAGGGTCATTCATGGTCTGCAAATGGACTGAAGGAATCTCTTGAACTAAGGCAACCCATGGCAGGACAGATGGTATCTCTAGATGAGAAGTTATGTATCTCAGGGAAGGAGCCTTGTGGAGTTCTGTAAGCTTGAAAAATTTGAGTCTCTCTGTCCCTATCCCTGTGTTTTTGTGTTAGAAAAGGCAGAAGGGTTGGGAAAGACAGAGAGAGTCTAGATCCACCTTAAACACCACCAAAGAGATGCAGACTAAAAGAAAAGATAAGCCCAACAAAGGCGCTTGCTGAAAAACCAACTATATCAACAAACCCCAGCTCCTGCAGCTTGGTGACTACGCTGCCCAGTGACTCCTGTTCATAAAAGGCTGATTCTCCTCCCTTTCAGAAAACAATGTGTTCCACACACTGAAATAAATAACAGCCCGTCACCAAGGCCCCGGCAGTGTCAGGGGGTGTCAGGCTCTGCTCAGTGGATAACAAAGGCGTCAGCATGGAGCCAATCTCCTCCTGCCATCTCAGGCTGCCCTTGCTACACTGAATGAAATTTTTCTCCTAATGGAAATGAAGAAAACCTCCAGTGCAGATAATCCTGTTATAATGGCCGTACATCTGGGAGAAGGTCCAAGCAGTGTAAGGAACAAGCCAAATCTCTTTTACTTAAAGCCTGGCCTGAATGTGATAATGTAATGACTTTGGTCGTGATGTTTCAAATGCCATTCATTGGGATTGACTTAGCATATAGATGATATCAGCCAAGATAATTAAGAACGAGGAATTGAACAGATAGGATTGGCTGACTCCTCCTTCCCAACAAAGCTGGTATCCTTTTGCAAGCAGAGAGGACTACTCGGTTTAAACATGGCTTAGTCCAACCCAGTCAGCACCCTTTCATTTCCACTGCCTTTTGCCTTCTGTAGAAGGATCAATAACCTTCATCTTTAACACAGGCTAAAGTCCCAGGGACTCTCTTTGCAAAGGCAGAGACCCTGGTTATTTTGTGCCTAACCTCCATCTGGCCACTGCTGATCACACTTTGCACTCAGAACCTGATCAGAATCCCACTAAAGTCCTTGGGAAGATTCATGTTCATTTCACTGGATTCTGGATCCATGAGTTTCTTTCAGCAATGTAGGTTTCCAAAAGTGTGGTAGCCTTGGCTGTTGTTTAGCTTCCTAGTATCTGTCATAGCTAACTATTATTTCTGTTTTACAGAAATAAAACACAGCTCAAACTCTGATACTACATGCAAGCTTAAAAAGGCTTTCAATTACTATTAGCAGGCTTTTAAATGGGATTGTGGTGACAACCCAAAAGAAGCAAAATACTTAGGGGAGAACTTAAACTATTGGAATGACTGGTTATATTGAACATGCTCCTCACACAGCTGGCAAAGAGCAAAATAAAGCTGAAATAAATTGATGATGACCACATTCTGGAGGAATGACAGTTTATCTTAAAAGAGAAAAGAACATTCAGCTTCTCTGCTACAACAGCTTATGACACTGAGCATTTGGACACCTCTCCCACAAACCAGGAAACCAGTAGCAACCAGAACAACCACAACAGATCACTTTCTATATTCCACACCAGCATAACTGAGGGCAGAAGATAAAATGAGTGCAAAATGCCACCATTCTGAATTTAATATGTCCAATTAGCATCATTCTGATGGCTACAAAGGGTGGAAGGCAACAGGGGATTACATTCATTGTCCATTTCAAGTCTTCCAGTTGGCAAAAAAACTGTGTCCTTTACAAAAAAAAAAAAACAAACAAAAAACAACAAAACGTACATTGGACAAGCTTTGGAATGGTAACAAGGCCAAGATCTATTGTTCTGGTTGAATTTGTTACAAGCCCTGGGCATATCATAGAGGAATATCTGTATTTGAATGTTTTCATCTTCCTGGTCATCTAATTCAGCTCCTTCCAGGGAAGTAATTTATTTTCTTCACCGTCACCTTCATTCACTAGGTTTAGAGATGAAATCAAGATGCCTCAGCAGCCTTGAGCAGGGCATCAATGCTACTTTGAATTTTCCTTCTCTTCTGTTTAATTGAATTTTCATTTGTATCTCCTCAGTTGTTTCCCCTCCAAGGCCTTTCCCTCCCGCCTCTCTCCCCTTTTCTCCACTCATCCATATAGAACAAGCATTTCTGGAAAGCACCAGCTGCAGATACAACGAGTTCTTGGGCATCTTCTACTTTTAGAAAAGCACCAAGAGCCCAAGTAACACCCGTGCTTGTTCTGTGAAGCTTGAAGTCTGCTTTTCAGAAAGACCAGTCTTTTTATTAACTCCACTGCTCTCTCAAAGACACATGTAAGACACGGAGGGCTGCAGAGCTATGCAGCTGTCACTGCAGAGGACAAAAAGCCATGTCTGGGTTTACAGTCTGTTCTGCTGGGTCAGCATAGCCAAACAGGACTTTGCAATAGCATTAAAAAGAGTTATTTCGAGATTTCTCCTCCACATTCCCCAAAAATTGCCCTGAGCTCCTGGCAGGCCAGCACTCCAAACACAGTCTAGCCACAACGTCTCCACTTCCGATTTGTTTGCCATCAGCATAATCTCTCTTTCAGCTTTGAGTCTGCTTTATTAGACTCAAATTCACTAAGAGGGATCTGAGATGTAACCTGTGAAATCTCCCACCTTGAAGTGGTATCACTTCCTCCAACCACTTCCTTTCATTGTGGGGGTTGAACAATTCCCTTCTGTGGTTGAGGATGGTCTCTCTTGCACTGGAAATCTTCAGTACAGGGAAACACACCAGCTCCTCCATCCAAACTTTGGTACAAAGGCTAGAAAAGATACAGTTCCTCACAGAGATTCACCAGTCATACTTACTACTCCAGCTGATAGTGATAAGACCTCTTCTGTGCTGAGAAGTGATGAGGAGAAGCCAAGAGAAAATTTCAGACAAAATTATCAGGCCATTGGAGAAAGTTCTTTAATGTGAAATCTATCTGCAGTTAAACGATATACAATTCATATAACAATTCAAATACTCATGTCTTTAAGTCATTTACAAGTAAACCATGCAGAACACTGAGGAATATGTAATCTAATAGAATTCTGCATTAGGACAGAGATGGACAAAATGACCTTTCCATGATCTACTCCATCACTCACTAGTATAATTTCTGCTTGTAATTCATTATTCTGAAGCTGTTTACTATTTTGTCTACGACAAGGGCAACTTCCATCAATCAGTTCTTGAATGTGGAATTCCTGGCTCGTTATCACAGGAAACCGAGATTCTCATTTGAATATTCACCTTTCTTGCTCTTGTACACGGTACTTGATCCATCACTGAAAAGTTGACATTGTCTTTGGCACTGATGCTCTGTCAATTTGACATAACCTGAGAGATATTCAGGGTATGTTTTGCTACTAAGTGAAAGACTACAGCACTTCAGTCATTAATAATTAAGTGTGAGTTTGCAATTGGTTATAAGATCTGCTTCTGTACCTATGTAGGTTTGCATTTATTTTTACACTCATCACACTGCTGTTGGATATATACTGCAGGAACTTTGGGCAAATGGTTCAGCATCTCTCCACTTACAGTAAGGACCACTACTCACAATAATATGTAATAAGGAGGTCTCCTAGGAGAGAATACATCAGAGATTAGAGAAAGCTTGCTCGTAACTGAAGTTGAATTGAAGCAATTTCTCTCCTTTTCCCCTGTGTTTTGATGGTGGTTATGGAAGGATGTATTTTAAAAAGGAAAAGCACATGGTATCATTATGCCTTCTAGCTTGTAGAGTTTTGAGTCCTGCTTCTGCAGCCTCATTTAGGAAATTAGTCTGAGTCAAACCATAAAAAGAGAGCTTGCTAGGATCTCTCCTGTTGACAATCTCTTACGGTCACATCCTACACTGCGAATGGGGTGTTGCCATTTCTGCTGCCAGCTTTTGCCCTTCTTAACAGGTCTGACAGCTCAGATCCACTTACTCTTGGCACTTGCTTTGAGCAAGGTTCACATAAAGGTGTCAGTGTCCAGTCCATGCATTGTTGTATCAAGCTGCTGTCAGTCTTCTGGATGACTGCTTAGCAAACAACCTCATTTTATTATCCAAAGCCTGAGCTTGGTCACGATTCCTTGTTTGACTCCTGCTTCAAAAGATCAAGCTCTGTCTCTTTCTGCCTCTTTTTCACTACCTACCCTAAGTTCTTGTCTTGCCTGGTGGTGCCAAACCTCCGCCAGGCTGGCCATTTCTGTCTTGCATGTTTGTACGTGATGTTACAAGTAAACAAAATAAGTATTTAGGGCCTTATTTTCTGTTTCCTTGGGATAATGCAGGAACACAGTTGAAGCCAGCAGGTTACTACTACAAAAGGCAATGGGAGCGGTGAATTGTTCAAATTCAGAAGCAAGTGGGGCTTCAAAGAACACTAAACTGCCTGGTGTGCTTTCTTGGTTTTTCCTAAGTTCCTTAACATATAGCATCTTATTTTTGGGAAAAAGGTGTATAAGTGGGAAGCCTTCTTTTAAGGAAAAGAGGAAACACACAGTTTACAGAGGAAAGGAACAGGGCAGGTTCCTTCCGGAGCTTTTGAGAAGCTATGAATGTGACAAATATCTTTCACAAGAAAGACTTTCTAGCCTGTTTTATTTACAGTAAGAGCACAAAAGGTGTCCTAATGAAGCTGTGAACTGGTGAGCCCTTGTGAGGCCGGGGGAGCTCACTGTCTGAATGGGAGATAGATGAAGATGCAATTCTGTATCTCCCTTTAAAAGGCAGCAGTGACCTATGCAAACCACCTTAAGCACCATGTTTAGGGTAACCACATCGATAACAGGCTTTTAATGCAGGCTTCAAAATTTGCTCCCAATAACATGGAATTTGTAAATGTTGTTCAGCACTCCTGTAATCAGGATTCTGTAGCATTTGGGCACCCCAAGAAGGAAAGTTACCTTATAAACGACAAAGACTGTGTCTAAGGCTGACGGAAAATAGAAGAGAGAAGTCTCCAAAGCCCAGGACGACTAAAGCTTGTTACAAAACCAGAGCGATCATTCTAGTGTGAAGCAAACCTGAGCTTTGCATTAAAAATGTAAATGTGATTGAAATGGCATAACCAGATTGAATGGATTTGACCTCTACAAGCATGGAAGATGGTCTAACTACAGTGAAACAGCAACAAATAGCTGCACTTTCCTTTGCACTGCGTTATGCGTCACAGGAAATTTATTTAAAACAACACCGAAATTTCAAGCCAGTGAGAGATTTGCATTTCTTTTACAAAAACTCATAGAGAAAATAAGGCTGGTTTGGGAAAAAACACCCATCATTTAAATGCCTAAAGGTACAGAAGGACTTAGAAACTACTTTTCAATCTTTGAATGTGACTGATTTACCCTCAAAAATTAAGCCCTAGCACACAGAACTAGCCAGGAGTGACTGAATCTTTCAATACAATATCACATCTCAACCTTCAGTACATTGCTGCCTTAAGGGAGCATTTGATGGACATTTCTTTCTGAGTTTTTGGGATTTTTTTTTTTTTTTAGTTATGTTAACTCGTATCAGTGCCACAGTCTGGTTCACTTCACTGCCAGACATCACCATACAAGTGCCACCATACCACCATAGCTGACTAGGGACAGACACCGCCAACAAAATGAGATGTTAGTCAAACCCCAGCTTGGGATTTCAGAAGGCTGCCTTTAAAATGCTGTATGGAATAAATGCAAGAAGACAACACTCAGAACAAAAGAAACAAACCAAAGTGGTGTGAAGGGGAATTAGGAATGATTATCAAACAGTCCCAGCTAAGCCTGGCTTTTTATGCACTCGCAGGGAAAATTCTGCTAGTGCTGTGCAACACTGTCCCTCTGGTTTCCAGTAAGAGAGGTAGATCTTTAGTCAACATTGACATTAGGAACATTGAAGAAGGAGACTAATTTGGATTTTCTTATCATAGAATCATTGAATAACTTGGGGTAGAGGTCTCTGTCCAGAGCAGAGCTACCATCTCATGTAGGCCAGGTTGCACAGGTGCTTGTCCTGTTGAGTTTTGAAAATCTTCCGGGATGATGACTCTCCCCTTTCCTGGGTCCAGTTCCACTTTTGCATCAACCTCCCCATGAAACATTTTTTTCCTTATATATATTCCATCTTAATTTCCATGAAATGCTTGTATGTTGCCTCTCATCCTTTCACTGTGTATCTCTAAGAAGAGTCTGGCTTCACCTTATCTCTGGCCCTCTTTGGGTGGTGGAAAGGAGCAGCAAGGTCTTCCTCAGCCAACACAAGAATCATTTTTTTTCCCTGATCTTTTATTTTCCAAAAGGTGTAAGAAACAGAATAATATTTGGACAATGGTTAGATACACAGAGTGACACTAAAACTGGGTGCCACTCAGCACAAGCAGAGATGATGTGGTCTTCAGCAAAGCTCAGGTGTTAACCCAGTTCTGTTCAAGCCCGTTGACGTTGATGTCCATAGTATTATAAAACTCAGTTGTTCTGGGGTTTGGGGCCTGAGCACGAACCAAACGTGAGCTACCTCTAAAACTGGGACTTAACCACATACAGATTAGTTGCAGCTCTAATTCGGAAGCCCTGTAAGTCCTGTGGCCTTGCTGCAGCAGTGCTGAGCTGTACAGTTGTCACACAGCTGCGGGGCTGCTGAAAACCAACAGTAGAGAGTTAAGCACAGAGTGAGTCTTCAGGAGGATCCAGACAATCATTCTGCTGAATGAGGAGGATTCTCCTGGAGAACAGACTGAGCAGGATGTGTCTGAGAGCTTCAGACAGGCTCTGCGCTGCACTGGTGTGTGCCCAAGTTAGTGAGGGAGCCACTAAAAATGTTATGATCTTGGTTATTTTAAAAATCTCAGTATATTTATCCAGTTACTTTAGAATTTAAATACACCACTTTGGCTGAGTTTGTATCATTGTTCTGGATACTTTGTAAGAATTTGTTTCTTATTTTTTTACTGGAAACTCCAAAAACCTATTTCAAAGACCATGAAGGACTACTGAAAAAAAACAGAATTTAAATTTAATCCTGTAGACTGTATGTCTGTTTATGCCAGAAGGTCTCACCTATTTGTTTGACCACAGATGGGGAAATTAGTACTATTTGATCTCACTGATCAGAACTAAAAGTACCAGTGTAATAATTCAGTTTTCATGCTGTGTCATGTAGGAAAAACTTTATAATTTGTTAAGCTAAATATGAATTTAAAATAAAGAGATTTCTTGAAAGTGTCAGCAAACAGAAGTAGTAGATAAATAAAAACTTAGATAAATAAAGGCTAGATTCTGAATTATTTACTGAACCATATTAAAATCACTAATTACTAATTTTTTACCATTTATGGGCTTTCTTAGTGTTTCTGTCCTCTTCACATGTTTGTTGTTGTTGAATGCTTTTAATAATTAGCTATGTTGAAAGACACTGAACAGACATCAATATCACCACGGAACATACCAAGATTTTGATTTGCTATCAGTACCTGGATTCCCCAGTGCCAACAGTGGCTTTCCTCTTTCCTGCACATCCCATCCTCCCTGCAGAGGTAAGATCTGGCTGGTTCCAGCAACATGCTTCCAGGAGAATTCTTATTAAGCACAAGGCTGCTACCAGGATGAAGGTATTGGGGGCCCTTCTCTTTTCTAACATGACCCTGATACCATCAGTCAGTGCTGGAGAAATGCCAACCCTGGAGCTGCGATTTGGCACCGCGCTCTCCTGTTCCTCCTTACCAGTGTTTCACAAGGGCTCAGGGCACGCAGAGAGATGCAGATAACAAACCATGACCATCAGCTCATGTATCTACCATTTAAACATCTTAAATGCACACATTGAGCAGCATCAGGTTTCCTGCTGAAGAACTGGCCAGACAGAAACCAACAGCAACAAGTTGATACAGCACCGTGGCTTTTTTCCTGAGCTGTAAAAGCAGGAGGATATAAATTCACTGTACCGCTAAATTGAGGAAAACAAGGGCATGCTTCTAGGAGCTTTCTGCTTTATTAAGTAAACATCTTCTCATTCATGTGGAAAATTTTTTCCAATTTGGCTAAATAATTAATCACCAAAGAGTGACTGGCGATTAATGAACACTATGATGACTTTCTGAGGTGTATGTTCACCATGACAATTTTCTTTCATCTCAGTGATTTGTGCTGGTGTTACTGACGAAATGTGATGATAAAGGCTCTGTAGTATCTGTGGTCGGGGTACACATATTCCAATGATAAAAATCTGCCCATTTTAGAACTTACAGGAGGTGAGATGGGGTCCCCACCTAACCTTGGGAAGGAGCATCTATCACTCGGACATCAGCGCACCAGTCTAATTTCTTATTCTCCCAAGTGCCCTGTAGTAAGAGCTCTCTTCGGCCAGTGGAAAGAGCTGGTTCATTTGCAACAAGCTAAACCACCCTGTACCACCCCTGCTGCAACACCCTTTTGCATTGCTTATAGCTGTAAAGAGGCTGTGAGTAAATAAGAACAGATTCCCAAAATATACTGAATCAAATACTCAGTTCTGCACTACTTAAGAAGCCAAGCTGATTGTGTTACATTTAAAACTCATTATGAGGATGGTATTTCCCTCCTGTGGATGAAGCTGAGCAGAAACCTTCATGCTGTGGAGGAGCACGTGCCCTGCCACGCCAACCATTTAGAAGCACAGGAGAGGATGACAAGTTCGCTTAGCCTTAGCTATTGCAATCTCAAATTAGGGCATGTAGATCCACACTGTGGTGCCCTGAAAGTAATTTGAAGATCTCACCATGAATTTTTGAGAGACCCAAAGCTGGTGTGCACCAGTTCCACACAAAATTCCTCCAGAAATATATATATGGGACTATTTCATTGAGAGACATCAAAATGAGATACTCTACCACCTTTGCTGTAAAGGCAGGAGTTGGACTGTAGCAAGGTCCAGCTGTAATAAGTAAGGAGTGCTGTACTGGCAGTGAGGAAACCTCTCTACATCACTGTGAGATAGCGCACACCACAGCCCCAGAAATCCACCTATAAAACTTCTCATTTGTTACCTAGATAATTCTGCTTAACATCCATTTTGCGCACTCAGCCTTTCCTGTACACTTTTATTTATTACTTTAAAACTGGAGCTACTAACTCCAATCAGTTCTAAGAGGGTGAGGATAAACCACCAAATTCTGCTAGGAGGTAGTATACATTTTTATCATTTAAGTGATGTTTTCCTCAATAGAGGCCCATTCTCATCTCATTCCCGTCTGTAATGATTTCCACCTGATGCAGCAGGTGCAAGACTCCAAGTCTTGTACCAGACTGTTATGGTGTGTACAAGCTGCTGTTCATTATGCTTTTGTAGACAAGAGCATTTAATACAAGTCTGAAGTTGCTGGAATCTCAAAGCATGTAGAGTCACTGCTTTGCCTTTCAGACTGTTTTAAGCACTTGGGGGGTTATGTTTCAGAGGAGGGACATGCACAGAGGTGAAACATCCATTGCCAGCCTCCTTGCAAAGCTGTAATTCATGTGGAGTCATAAATTCTCTAAACACGATATTTTCTCTTGGACAAGTGAAAGGCTGCTGAGCCACTCAACTGAAGACATCCTTCATGGCCTCCCAATGGAAACACGGATCTCCCCATTCCTAAGCTAAGTAGCCCGATACATGCCAAAGAGAAGAAAATCCTTTTCCTTGTTATCAAGCCCTGTATTTCCTACCAGCATTGGAGCCTGCTTCTGCTGAAACCCGCTCTCAATTTTCCTGGAACACCTCAATCATAAACAGTCAGTCAAGAGCTCTGGGCTTTGTCAGAGATCACACCTCAAAGCACTTACTAGGATCAGCATCTCCCAACCTTTTTCCAAAAGCAACTCCTGCAACATGAACCAGCAGAACTTCTGCTGAAAGACTGCACAAGTTATCCTGTAACAAACAGAACAGATGATGAATTGTCTTTGGCTCCTGAGAACACAAGACCCCATAGATGGGCCTGATGGAGAGAGGAGGGTTATTAACAGCCATGGCCCAAACTCTTTACATTGCAGGAGGGCCCTGTGTTACCCATCTCTCTTGTCTCTCTCTCAAGCTGGCGTATTCCTACTCCTTTGTTTTAAGCTTATAGGTTTTACACTCAGATAAAAGCTGTGCTGATGAACTGAAATAATTTTTGGTGACCAAGCAAAGCAGGACATGCCCAAGAATATAGAAAAACAAAGTAATTTCAGCTCTGCCAGTCCTTCCCTTTTAATGTCAAAAACTTTATTGATTAGCAATTTGAAAATAGGCGTGATGTCAGCTTACTACACAGTTTCCTGGGCTCCCTTCTGAGGGCAATCCTCAGTTCTTTCTCAATCATCATGAAAGCTGGGGAGAGTAAGCATTTTTACTGGTAAGTTAAGAAATACCTCCATCAAGAGTTTTATTCTAATATCGCAGTAAATACACAATGATTGAGTTTTGGATTAAAATACTTTTTTTTCCTTTTTGCTCAGCACTAAAAAACCATCACTTCCTTTGCTTTGTGTTACTCAGTAACATTTTTCAGTCTTTTGCCTTTTCTGATTTTAGGTAGATTCCTAAAAGCATCTTATAATCAGGACTGTAATCCTCCAACCTCCCTTACATCTGTCATTTGCCTGAATGGTCTTAAAAATAAAATTAGAATGATTCAATTAACAGTTATGGGGGATTTTTACATTAGGCAGAGCATTTCTTCAGCATTAGAAAAAATGTGGCACAAATCATTAGTATCTTCCTCTATGAATAAAAGAAAAAAAAATTTAAGGGAAGAAGAATGTAGTTTAATGCACCAGCCCTTTCCAGATCTTTTTGTTTCCTGGTTTTGGTTTTGTGAATGGAACTTAGCAATATCCAGGATCCCACCAAATGTCACACAAACATTTGAAATTCATCACATCTCACAAAACATACAGATTGAACAGACATCATCTTCAGTGTAGGAAGAACTTGGCCCAAAGTCCAGTGAGCTCAAACAGAGGATTTGGGGTCAGTAGCTCTCAAATTGATTTGAAATAAGTGAGGTTGCGGGTTTCAATATTGCCAATGCAAAAAAGGTATCAGGCTTCAAAAGTAACCAAGCAATTGAGATATATTTGGTTTCCTCACCTTCATTTGGGATGTTTTTTACTTTGCTCCCAATTCTTGAGTCCTCAGGCTAGAATAAGGTAATTTATTTTTTAACTCTTCTCTGAAGTAAGGAGAGCTGGAAGTTTTCTTTCAAAAACATAATACACACTTAAGGAAAGACCACCTGAAACCAGAGCTGATCCAGTCACCATGTGAGTCCAGGCTCCACAGAAGTAATTTCAGGCTCTACACAAACCCACAAATACCAGGAGATTTGCAATAGCACCAGGAAAAGTGACTAGACTCCTAAACACCCTGGCCACCTGAATCTGAGGTTTTGGCAATTCTCACCTGCTGGAGTTCCTCTTTAAACCAACATAATAAATAAAGGACCAAATCCTGTCTTTCACACTCAGTGGCACTCAGGGTGTAACCATGGACTTCAGAGTGTAGAGGATGGGTCCGTCTGTGTACTGTGTATGGCTGCTGCCTCGTTGGAAAAGCTTTTTGCCTTCCTTGCTACGTGAGCAGGAGTTTGCAAAACCGAGCTCTTGGACCCTGCACTTGCATCAGGCTTTCTGGCTGCATATCCACCAGCTTCCATGCTCAGTTGTGATTTTGTATCCTGCAGATCCAGGAGAAACCAAGGAAGTTTGATACTTGCAGAGGCAGGCTGTAACTCTGAAAGGAGACTGAAGAAAACTAGGTACTTATGAGTGTGTGAGACATTCCTGACTGCCTGGCTCTTACTCTCCAGCAACCTGCTCCTGCCTTGGCCATCAGTGAAGCACTTCTTCATTTCACTCTTTCTCTTGACCAGACCAAACAGAAGAGCCAGCATAGTGCCTTAACCTCCATTATTTGTCTCTTTTTCATTCTTCACCCATTTTGATTATCTTCCCTGTATTCCCCAGACAAGCACCCTGGAGAACTCATATCAGGTATGAAGTTGTATGCCAGACAAATGGGAAAGGACAGACTGAAGAGGAAAACCACAACCTTTTTTGATTTGTTATCTAATTCGTTTGTCAATCCAATGTCTCTTACAACTTCTGGGTTAGCCAAGCCATAAAACAAAACAGAACCCCGGTTACATTTGTGCAGCAGATTTGTCTCTTTCTTCTGAGCTCATTAAAACAACTGCTTTCATCTCATTAGATTGCTAAAACATTTCCAACAGGACTAGATGTGTCGTGTCAGAATATGACAGGCAAATTTCTTTTAAGGTTTAGAAACTGGGTTGGAAGAGCAGTTCACTGTTGTCACTGGAAGATATTTTTACTTTTATGAGTCCCTAAAACAAGAAACAAATTAAGAACTGTCAAGGAAACAGAAAAAAACACAAACCCAAAATGTATTCCATCTTGCCTCCTAATATTGTTACTGCTTTTCTCTGAAATCTCTCTCAGTCTAATAACAAGAACCTTACATACAAAAGAAGGAACTATGGTTGTTAATCTTTTGGCACAATTAAAAATCCAAGAAGAAGGAAATAAATGCTGAAAACACAGCTACCCTTTGCAACTACAAGCCAAAATGAACAGCATCACTTTCCTCTGTTCCCAGCTCTTATTCTTGCCTGGTTCAGGGGCAATCTCCCTGTGCTGTGCCACTGCAGAGTATGGAACATGACACCCACAGCATCCAGGGATGCCAGAAAGCATCTATGAAGGTGGGGAAAAAAGTTGCAGTGAGGAGAGAGCCCCCTCCTACAGCAGCCTCCACTGGGATGATCTCTGACACTCTGGCCTTCCTCAGGACAGGTAATGCACTGCCCAGCTGCTGTCCCGACACCCTGGAGCTGCCCCAGCAGGCAATTTGCTACTGGTTTCACTGCAGGTTTCATTGCCAAAACAGCCCCACCAGAGCCTACTTCCTGCTGGGGTCGGTATGCCACATGCATGGTGCCTGTCGCTGCCCTACTTTGGGCCTTAAGTCACAGAAATCCTGGAAAACAGAGCAGGACACAAGTAAGGATGAGGATAGCTCAGCCTGACCTGGTGCTCTAGTGAGGTTTGTGCCTCTGGACTGCCAGCTCACACCACAATCAAACAGTTCCCAGACAGAAGCAGAGCAGAGTGGGGCTCTGCACCCAGTGCCACAGGGCAGAAGAGCTGTGCTGGGGAGTGGGACAGATCATGAAGACGCAGTTTGCAGTCCTGTCCCTGGGAAGATGCTGCAGAGGTGAAGCAACTCCATGCTGTAAGCCCCTGTGGGGTGAAGTATTCCTGGGGGAAGGGGCTGCAAGTGTGAAATCACTACGGATTTGAGACACAGACATGCAGCAAAGAGCACTCAAGTGGGTGTTCACAACACATCATTTCATTTCAATGGCATTTGGCATCAAATTGCTGTAAAACCAGTGGGCGGGGACTGCTTCTCACTGAAGAAGTTCATTAGATTATAAGTAATTTGGTTACACAGAGAGCAAGTAGAACCTGGGGCTGTTTTGAGGGGCTTTTTGAAAAAGGTCAGAACAATATATCAGCCAGCTGTTGGGACTGATGGCTGTTGGGGAGAAGATAGTAGATATTTCAAGATAAGCACTGTACACTAATGTATTTTTCTCCTGACTGCATATTTCCATCCTTCTCACACTTAACATAAAAACATTTTGTGAAAACTGGCACAGCAGAGAAGCCTATCAACTGAGTTACTGCCAGCACTTCTGGTGAAGTGTCACACAGCTGCTCTGGAGGACACGCAGGGCTGGAAGCTCCAACATCTTGTGAAAAGGAGTCGGACCCAGCTCTCCGCGCCCAGCTCAGCAGGGGACAGAAGCTGCTGGTTCTGCAAAGGCAAAATCCAAAATCAAATCCCAAGCACCGAGATTTTTCCTATGGGCAGGTGAAGCCATATCTCCTCTGGAATGCCACACCTATCACTAACCCCTCGTTTGGGAAGGTGAAATATTGCCCTGGCTCACCATCCAGAACGGTGGCTGCTGAGTAGGTGGCAGGACCTTGTTTTTGAAGCCATGCCAGCTAACTCAGCCTCTCTGCATAAGCACGATTAAACACTGAATTCCCTGGAAGCCTTGTGCTGATGGCAGCGGATGGTGTCCCCACCCCAGCAGTCTAACCCTGCTCACCACTGAACCATTGCATGGATTTAAGTGTCCTGCTAAGTGGTAAGAGATGGAGATATGCTCGGTGTCCTGCTGGGCCGGGGCTTTTGATGAACAAACATATTCACCAGAGTTTTAAATCCCCACAAAAATATCCTAGAATAACATCAGTCTCGATATCATGCTACAATCCAGGTATTCCAGAAAGGAAGATTATAAATTCCAAATTCTGCATGTGCTCGACATTTATTTGAATATATAAGATCTAAATAATATTAACATCCATTGCACTCCTACATCATTGTGAATTTACTGAGATAGGGTGGTGTGACTGGAAGATGAATTTCTCTAGTCCAGTAACTCTCACCTTCTAGCTTGGATTTTAAAGGAAAACCCCAGCTTTGCTTGATTACAGATGGTTTGTAGATTAAGCTGAGTAAAAACAGAATCTGGTCACTGCCTGATTCTGAATGCTGTGGCACACTCTGGAGTCTCATTGGTTTGCACGGCACAACCATGCCTTTCAGGACTGTTCCTCTGACTAGCTTGGCTCTGACCCTTCATTTTGAGGCATGGGTTAAAGTATCTGGACTGCAGGACTGGTTGTGAAAAAATACAGCAAAATTAATCAGCCAAGGTGGAGACAGTCAAAGTGCAAGGGTTAGGGGTGTCAAAACAACCATGGATGCTAAGAAAAGTGTCATTCTTAGCCTGTGTTGCCATGGTTTGAGAGGTACATTCCAGACTCCAGTTCCACCTCTCTGTCATTCACCAGTACCTCTTTTTTTGCTTGATAACCCCTTGCTCACCAGCTAAAAGGTATCTCCAAATATTTCACTAAAAAATCCTGAATTAAATTTATAAATCCTTATCTCCATCCTGGCTACACTCTCAAATTACTGTAATTTCTACTTCTTCTCCTGCTACCTAGCATTTCAAGGATTAACTGAGCAGTGTGTAACCTCTTCTAGTCCTTTGTAACAATGTCTGCTCTCTGTTCCTTTGTCTTAGCATTCTCCAATCTGTCTATAGATTCCTGTGCTTGTTTTCAAGGCAATATCCAAGTGTGAAGCTGCTTTAGCCATTCATGAGGATGAGATTTATTATCTAGAAGCACACCAATGATACAGTATTAAAAAAAAATAGCAGTCTCTTTCATCAAAATCTAATGAACATGCGATTTAATCTTTATTAAGAATTCATTAGGTTCTCAGCAAGCCTGTCTAATGGAGCTTGACCAGGTGAAATGCTAATGCCTACATTATATTTAAATTAATTTTCAGCAATGTTAGTTTCCCTGCGTTGTTCCCTGCACATCACTCTCGCCGGCGCCCGCGGCTGCGCGGCTCTCTCCAGATGCTGCTGCCGTGCTCATAGCAACACCGCTGTCCCCACCCCAGCCTCCGCACACTTCACTGGAGTTTTCACACTCATGGATGCCTCCCAATTTCCAACACTATAAGCCCATCCACCATAGCAGCTTCCTTGACGTTTTCATATCAGGTACAAAGCTGCAAGCCTAGCATGCCTTACTTTGAGTCTTTTTAATGAAACGTAACTATAGACATACATACATACATACACACGCACACAAAAAATGGGGTATATTTCAGTCCTCAGTATACCAATCTAGTCTAGCAAACAGGTTATTATCTTGATGTGATTTACTTCAAAAAACAAGAGCTCTGCTCTTTGGAAAACAAGAGTGATTGTACGCTTATTGTGTAGCCAGTGTGGTCACTGCCTGCCCTCCTGTCTATGGGCTCTGCGTGTGCACTCCACTGTTGTGGTTCCTACAGCCTCTCCCTTCAACTAAAACCCATCACCCGCCATTCCAGCATGCTTCTGCAGAAGCAATTCCTAGAGATTAAATAATTTATTGGTGTTCATCTGCAGTGACATGTATCCTGATCCACCTTTTGCACACAAACAAGAGCAAATCAAATCCACCCCACCCCAGTCCCAAATCAAACTGTGGGGGTGAAAGGGGGGAAAGCCCCCTTTCAAACATTGAAAGGGGATGCTCAGAGCCTCTACACAAGTAGGGTACACAACCGTCAGTGGGGAAAGCCACGGACACCGCTGTGCACTGAAGGAGTCTCCTCGCAGTGAGACATCCCAGCCCCGCAGCGCCTTGGGAAAAGCACTGCCTCAGGCGGGGATGATGGTTTCATTGAACCCCCGAGGGGTGGGCACAGCGGCCACAGAGTTGATACAGAAATATCCGGGTCACCCGCTAAGCCACCCTGCCTGGAGGGGAGCTAGGCTGAAGGCCTAGATCTGCCCCCGTGGCGCACGCACATGCACACCCACATGCACACCCACATTCACACACACACTCTCACACTCACACACGCACCCGGGGCGGCTACGGGAGCTCAGGGCAGCGGCTTGCGAGGGGCGCGGGCCCCTTTGGTTATTCCGGAGCCTCTCAGGCTTCTCCTCGGCCCCTCCAGAGGCAGCCNCCCGCGCAGCCCCGGATCCCCGCGCCGGGACCCGCACCCCGCTCCCCGCGTCCCATCCACACCCATCTCTGAGCCTCTTCCCCTCGCTAAGCAACCCCAGTCCCGGGGGGGCCCCTCCCAGCCACGGATCCCTCTGCAGCCACCAGCATCGCAAAGCGGCAACCGCTCCCAGCTGAAATCCAGACCCTGAACCAGCGCCCAGGCTCGTTCCGTGATGGCGCCCGCCTCCAACCAGCCCGTCATGTTTGTAGCGGTGGGAGGACGGGGTATTTAATTGTTTTTTAATTAAGAAAAAAAAAAAAATGGGTGAGGTGAGAACAGTCGCACCACGGGTGTACCTCCACTCATATTAGCCTTCCCTGCACCTGCTTTTCTACGGGGTGCATTTACACCCGCCACGGGGATGCTTCGAAGAGATCTTGCGGTGGGGCTTTTCACTGCTGTTTATTGCACGGTTACATCTAATTAAACACGGGAAGAGGGTGTGGGAAGCCCCAGCGAGGAGCAGCGCCGAGTACCATAGGGAGACCCGGATCCCAGAGCAGGAGAGGTTTGAATGAAATAAGTGGCCAAGCTCGTCGTTCATTAATCAAAAGGAGAAGGTACAAGATCAATAAAAGGGGCTTTCAGTGATAGGGAGCCTTGGTTTAAATCCGCAGAGCCGGCATATAACACCCCGACATTAAGCCTAAATGACAGCGGTTCGCTTCACGGGGACACCTGCGCGGAGGGGGAAGGTGGGCTGCCGGCCGCCCTCCACCGCCGCCGGGGGCGAGGCCGTGGGGCGACGCTTCAGCACCAGCGGGCCCTGGACAGCGCCGGGAGCGGCGGCGGCCCCGCCGCGCTGTGCCTGCGCGGTCCCCTCAGGTAAACATGGCGCCCGCGGCCCTCGCTCACCTCCGCGAGCCCCCGCCCCGCTCTCCCGCCCCGCACCGCCGCTCACTCGCCCCCTCCGCGGGACTTACTTCATTTGCTTCACGATGGTGCTTTTTCCCGACTCTCCGGCTCCTGTTGGAAGAGAGATGAGGTGGGATAAGCGCGGGGGAGGAGGAGGAGGAGGGGGGCGATGGGGGGCGACCGGCGGGTTCTCACCGAGCAGGAGGAGTTTCACGTCTTTGGCCGCGCTGATCCCGTCCTCCTTCAGGTTCTTCTCGATGGCCTTGCTCCGCTCCAGGGCGGCTCTTTCCTCAGCACTCAGGGTACATCCCATGGCGGCGATGAAAATTTAAAAAAAAAATTAAAAAAAAAAAAAAGGGGGGGAGGGGGGGGAGCAGCCCCCGCCCCCTCGGCTCC
>VZTF01009427.1:402163-487500 GCA_013397755.1 Cnemophilus loriae
CCTCCGCGGCGGGGCTCCCGGCTCCCTCCTGCCCCTCTCTCCCCGCGCCCGAGCGCTCAGTGCATCCAGCGGGGCTGCTGCGGGCACGGCGAGCTCTTCCCGGCCGGGAGGCGGAGGCGGGGGAGGAGGTGGAGGAGGAGGAGGAGGAGGAGGAAGCGGGTTGGCGGCNCCCTGGCTCCGGCGCCTTTCCGCGGACGGGAGAGGCCGTGGCTCGGGCTGCTGATCCCCCTTCCCGGTGACTCAGATCTGGGGTCTGCCTTGGTGGAGGGTCTAGAGGGGAAGCCGTACAAGGAGCGGCTGAGGGCACTTGGCTTGTTCAGCGCGGAGAAGAGATTGAGGACAGAGTTTATCATAGGCTGCAGCTTCCACAGGAGGGGCAGCGGAGGGGCAGCACCGATCTCTTCTTGCTGTGACAGGACCCGAGGGAACGGCTGAAGTTGTGCCAGAGGGAAATTAGGTTGGATATTAGTTAAAGGTTCTTCAACCGGAGCGTGCTTGAGCACTGAAACAGGCTACCCAGGGCAGTGATCACAGCACCAAACCTGATAGATTTCAAGAAGCATTTCGTCAAAGCTCTCAAGCACATAGTGTGACTCTTGGGCATGTCCTGTTCAGGGTTGGGAGTTGGACTCGATGATCCTTGTGGGTCCCTTCCAACTCAGGACATCCCAGGATTCTGTGGTCTGGCCCAGCAGTGCAGAGCCGAGCGCTTGGGGATGGGACAGCAGCGTGTTTACGTGGACATTGGGCTCCCCTGTGCCCTGCCCTGTGCACCGTGGAGGCCCTGGCTCCCCACGTGCCCTGAGAGTGCACCACAGCTCCTGCACCCACACGCTGTGCCTGCCCTCACCGCACAATGCCGTATTTGTGACCTGACCTGCGAGGAGCCCTTTGGGAGCTCCTCACAGTTTATGCGCTTTGATCAACACTTGCAACGTGAATCGTTTACATGCTCGATTCAAAGCATCAGGTTTCACCACCATGTTGGATGATGTTTTCCGTCAGTGTAATTAACAGATGATTTGGGTTTTTGTGTTGCAGTGCGGTCATAGACCTCACCAGATGACCTGCCTTCTTTTCATAGCCATTCCATGACATCTAACAGTGATTTAAGAATTCTAGTGAATTAAAGTCCCGCAATTTTCCTGCAGGTTTTGCCATTTCACAAGGTTGGAAAAGAGAGAAGAAAACAAATGTCAACAAGGAAAATAAAATAAATAGAACTTTGTTTAAAATGCTTTCCTACAGGCCCAGACAAGTCACAATATACTCAACTTTAATCCATAACATTGATTGATATGTGACAATCTAGCTATAAAAAGATCTAGAGAGGAAAGAAGGAAGTGTTGAGCACAGCGAGATAAAATGCATCAAACTAAAATGAAGATAATCAAGGATTGCTACCTGATCCATGGAAAGGACGCTCACCATTTCAGTAAACAAGAAATCTGCAAAGGGAGGTTTGGTTGTTTGCAAGTAGATGTGAATGCTGAGGCTGCTGATTTTGCCTCTAAGAAGCCACTCCACCTCTCTGCCAAAAAGCACCCAGCTACAGGAGGCTTGACAGGAATATCCCTGTGCTGTGGGAAGAAAATGCAGGTCTGCCCCACAGGAGCTCTGGGAGGGCAGGGGGCTGCTGTTCGTGCTGTTGGGTGTCGGTGACCGTGTGCTTACACTGTCTTGGTTTTCTACTTGGGACCTCTGATCACTGCCTCCTCTGTGATCGTCTTACCTGCTATCCTGAGTTCACCAGTTCCCATATCCAGGACCCTTTCTTTAGGGGCAGAAATACCATTTCTAATAGCACTTAGAGTATTTTAAGCATGAAGTCCCTGGCACTTTCCTTCCAGGCAACCATCATCTCCTCCCAGTGCTGTTTCCCATCCCTTCTTCCTTGCAGAACATGTTCTTCCCATTTTCCCTCCTCACCCCTGAAATGAAAGGGAAAAACAGGACATGTGGTTAACGAGGTAAAGAGGGGATATGAAAGAAAAGCAGACAAAGCAAAAGGTAACTCAGCGTATTCAAGGAACAGTAATATTTACCGCACATTTGTGAGCTAATAGGTGCAGTATATTTGAATTTTGGGTAATTTATTTCTGGAAGCTCAGGGGACTGAGGTGGACAAGCAAGACTATAGCATGTGTTCAGCAGGGAATAAATGGAAATGGGCGCGGTTATAGAGCAGTTCCTGCTCTTTCATATTCGCACAAATCTCATGTGTAAAATCAATAGGATCAGAATTTCAATCAATAAGTTTCATTTCAATGGTTCTAGCCAGAGGGAATTACGAAAAGTGTTGTATAGAAAAAACACAATGAAGAAGTCCAGAGGCAGTGTCCTCATGAGATGGCTGCATTTTCTTCCCGTCTCCTCCAGCAGCTTGCCAGCTTTGGACTCATATTGGGAAACTCTCCAAGGGTTTTACTAAGAGAATTAGTCTTTTGTATCAGCCTCTGGCTACTCGTTATCTGACAAATTTGTAGCCTGAGCCTCCTGCCATGGAGAAAATTATTTCTCCTTGACCAGTGTGGAGTCTGCAGTCAGCCCTTTGTCCCATGAACATCCCCATTGCTACACAATAATCTGTTAATTTCTTTCTTAAGGGAAAATCAGAAATTGGCAAGTCTTCTCTTTGCTCTCTCAGCTCTCAGAAAAATTCAGGGGAGCAGCTGTGAAACTGAAACATTTCTGAGCCATTTTTTTGCTGCTGCTAACTGAGCAGAGCTGGTGGAAATGTTTCTTTTGAAATTTTTTTAGAGGGAAATTTCATTTTTTAAGAAAATCTGCTTATTCATGGCAGATGAATTTCAAGAACCTGAAAGAAAAAAGATTGCCTCCTCCACCAAACAAAATGCATTCCAGCCTACTTGGCTTCTGAGATAAATATATTGGGTTTTGTTGCTGAAAAAGATGTTTCCCTTTTTCAGGAGCTGACAGAAGTCCTCTTTTAATAAAAAATGGTTGCTGGTAGTAACAACTTCAGATGAAAATAGGCTTCTTTTTTTTCCCCTTGTAAATGACAGAACCTCTCCATTAAAGGTGGAGAGGAGGAACTTTCTTGCTGGCTATTCCCACAATTAAACTATTTCATCAAGGTGCGTAAAGAACACGCTAGTTTCTGCTCAGACTGCTCTCTCCCAAATCTAAGAGTCAGCAGTGTATTTTAAGCAGAAGTCTTTATTCTCCTATATCTGATCTGTGCCTCAGCAAAACCCAGCTTCTTTCTGCAATCAGTTTTCAACCATTGTGCTAGAAAAGTTAATCAGACGGTAATTTCTTTAAGAAGTAAAGATGGTAAGTTAAGATGGTAACAGAACTGATTTGAAAAACAGAACTTTGAAAAAGACTGTGCCAAAGTGATGTTGTGGGGTAGATCACAACTTTATGATCTCACATGTGTTGTCTTATCCTGGGCACTTCCAGACTAGGGAGAGATGAGCCCTCCAGCACACATCATCATCCTGGGCTCTGCTACCCAGCTCAAGGGTTTGTAGAGTGCTCTGGCTTTCTTCCTAGAATGACAGAATAGTTTGGGGTGGAAGGGACCTTTCAAAGCCATCTAGTCCAACCCTTCCACAGTGAGCAGGGACAACTTTGACTAGACTGTGTTGCACAGAGCCGTCCCCAGTCTTGCCTTGAATGTTCCCAGGAATGGGGCATTCATCATCTCTCTGGGAACCTGAAATGTCTCATCTCCCTCAAAACCAAACATTTCTTCCTTATATCGAATTTAAATCTACCCTCTTCTAGGGTAAAACTGTTACTCCTCTCTTATCGCAACAGATCTTACTGAAAAGCTTGTTCCCACAGCTTGCCAGGAGGTAGTAAAGAGGGGTGAGAAAACTATTCCATGGGCCTTGAGAAAGTCTCATATCTACCACAACACTCCCACCACAACTGAGGTTGCAATAGTATTGGAGGGAATACCACATTGGTTCCATCCCCGTAATTAGTTGATATTACGGGATCAGCACATCCTCAGAGAACTGGTGGGTGGCATGAGGAGGGAGAGGGGCAAGCCCAGAATGATGTGACCATAGGAGGAAAGCTGCAAAGCTTTGCAGGTTGTCTTTCCCCTCCTACTTCAGGACTGTTCTGTTCAATCTATAATCTTATATTCCTTTGGTGTGGTTTTAATGTACATGCTAATGGAACAGCCACCAATCCCACGGAGAGATAGTGATGCGTTCTAGCAGATCTCACCATTAGGAAGTTTTCCCCGGATATTCAGCTTAATTTTTCATTCTTTAAATTGATGTCAATTACCCCCCAGCTAAACCTAGTTATGCAGTGGAAGACAGGTTTAAAATACTGCATGATCTCACTAAATTGGAGAAATGGACAGAAATCAATACAATGAGAGGCAATAAGAACGCCCATAAAGGTTAAGTGGTTGATGGAGAAAGGATTAATGAAATGCACAGATACTAGGTTAAATTGCAAATATCCTTACTTCACTCTTACTCACTCCACATCCCACAAATATATTCTACTCCGGTAAATCAAATGAGGAAGCACCTTAGAATTTGACTAGCAATTTGGAGAAGTAGAGATGAATATTAAGGGAAGAGATGGTCTGGGGTAGATTTATTGTATGGAAAATTGGCTATAAAACAAGAATGAGACACCAAGAGTTAAAAAAATAAAATGACCCGTCAATAAGAATATGATCTGAAATATTATTAGTGTCAAGAAGTAAGTTGGACAGCCTGATGAAGTCTAGAGAAATGCTGAGAAACCTTCTTTTGTTGTTAGATTTTCATGCCTGTCTGGGTGGACGATGATAACTACAGTACCTGGGAGTCACTGACAGCTCCTGTCCTGGAATGTCCTGGGTGGAGCTTTTGGGCTAGACCTTGGCGGGTTAACACATTTGCATGGCAGAGAGATACAACAGCTTGTCTTCAAAGTACTTGGAACTAACCTTAGAAAGTTTTCTGTTCAGGTTTGTCATGGCACAGAAAGGAGAACGGGATGTATTCTGGGGAAAGTAACAAATGGCAGAGAGAAGATCTGCAGGGGAAGCTGAGGAGAACTGTATGTACCAGGGCTGGAGGAGGTCCTGGGGCTGGTCTGTCTACAGTCCCAGAAGACATCAGCTGATTGAAAGTGCTGCTCAGTACTGTGGTTCAAACCAACGATTTCCACATCAGTTTCTGTACAATAACGTTTTTTAAATATAAAATTAAAGGTTTCTACTACTTATTGTGAAAAGACATATATTGTGTGGCCTGAAACAGGACATTACCTAAGTCAGCAGAGAGCCCCAAGTTATGGTTTCTCAAAGTGAGAAAGAACTTGTCAATAACCCTTAATGTGGTGTGAGCTTCTCTCTCTTTTCTGCAATGACTTTCAATTCCCAGCTCTAAAGAGTCTTTGAGGTGTCAGTGTTTTCCATTTTCTAGTCGTTCAGGGACACATGGTGGTTAAAAGGCTTGTAGGCCTACAAAAACAAATCATAAATGAAATATTTAACTCTTACTGCTGATCACTGAGAGGAAATCAGTACAGATTCCTGCATGGGTATTTTCATTGTTGGGGACAGGTTTACATAATGATGGGCTATTTTCTGCCGCTTCATCTGATCCAACTTCTGCTTGTGTGGTAGTGCAGATATTTGTACTTCGATGGTGATGGAAGAACCTAATGGAACAAGACTAAAACCAGGGAAGAAGCTGACATCTATCCACCTACCACAGTAAGAAATAGGTAATAGCACGGGTGATTCAGCAGGTACACCAGTAACCTTGAAAAGCCACAAAACTGAAGCTATGCAATGTTGTCCTTCAGGGAAGGGTGAAATGGTGCCAAAAATGAGACAGGTTAGCTGACCTTGGCTTGGAGCTTAATGACGACAAGGATCTGTCGGCCCTTTACTATTCCTATTTCCACAACAAGAAGGGTGATGATTTAGTAGGAATTAAATTATCCCAGCCACAATCCAGGAGTGCTGGTTAGAGACAAAGTCTTGATTTCTTTGTGTAGGAAAATCAGTCATTGCTTGGTCTTGGTGAAACTGAGCTTAACCTTTTTGCATTAAGTATTCAAGCTCAGACATGCAACTGATTGCACACAAGTGTCATTTCAGTCAGGTACTGTCATCAGATGCAAGACTTGGATAGACAATTAAAGCAGCTCCATTTACAGCACTTCAGGAACATTCCTGTTTTTATATAAATGCTATCCAGAAACCTTGCAGCTCTCATTGACACAAGTAGTCCTGATGAGTGATCTTATTGACAAATGCTAATTCAGTCCCTGAAAATATCAGTGTAGACTTTTAAGATTCACAGCTCTCAGAAGCTAACTCCAAGTACAAATATACCATTAGTTACATGCAACTCCTGCACTTTTTCTCTGCAAAAACCTCTCGATGTTTTTTTTTTTTACAGAAGTACAATTGTTTTTCTATTAGAAATATCTGTTAAAATATTTAAAAGAAGCACCAGCTCTACCAAGTGTTGTTTCAATGTTATGCAGTGCTTCCTGATTGTAAGTACTGATGTGATTCACAAAGGCTGGCTTTAGCTGACAGAGGCTGTAATCAGTGGAGGGAAAGAGACACTCCTCTGGAGGACGAAAAACAGGAATCATCTCTCAGCTCTGATTTTGAAGAGAGCCTACAGACTGGCTGTCCTTGGCTGAAACTAACCTCCATGAGCATCCCTCTCAATGCCGTAAGACAAGGACTTGCTTTCACTGGGAGGGAATGTGGGGGAACAAATTCTGCACATGTGAAACAGGCAATGGTATTCTGAGAAGGTCGTGTTGGGGGAAATGACATCTCGGGCAAGAATGAAACAGTACCTGAAGCAAACTCTGTATTTGGAGTATCAGTACACTCACTTGATTTCAAAATATTGGCTGGATGCTAAACCTGATCCAGGTTCAAAAAGCAGAAAAAAAAAGTCTTGTAGAAAAGATCCATCAAAGGTTATTAAATACAGGAAATTACTGCCTCTGGCTAAAGTTGTCTCCAGGTGCCAGACTGACAGGAGCACAAGTGCAGGAGGAGAGGCTGTTGTGCTCATATCCCTCCTAGCACAGCCACCACTGGCCTTGGAGACAATCAAGGAGGCTGGACTGGGCAGCTCATCAGTCTGCCATGGTGTGCCATCCTTACCTACTGAGTTTGGCTTTGGCCAGCACATACCGTAAAACTTACCAAGAGAGGGGTGTTTCCCTAGGAGATGCTGTTGGCTGTTTCTTGTGGCTTCACCAGGCAGCAGTGAAACTCTCCTTGATTTCAGTGATGTCAGAAACTGAGCATCTGGCCAGCTCATGAGAGTTCTACATTAATGACTAAAATGTTGAAAAATGCATTGTCACAGCATGAAGAATTCAATTTCTGTAGTAGTCCAGCTTGTCTGAGATATATTTGACTGTTGTCTGGACCAGAAGATCCAAAAATTGGCTGAAAATGCTTATTCTGTGTCTGAAGAAGGGTTTTTCAAATGTACTGCATGAGTTCCCTGATCTCCTAACAGAATTGTGTCCGGGAAGTTTGGGTGCTAGGGTGGGATCTCTGGCAATGTGCATCGATAGTTCACATGAGTATTAAGGTGGCTGCCTCTTGCTTTCTCGAATTCATGGGATGTTGTATTCTTTTCTTCACCTCCTTTACTACTGAAAAACAATTACACTAAATTATTAAACACCTGTCCTATTCCACCTTTCAGCAGGTGGAATGAGACGAGACATAGGTAGTCCTATAGTTTGGCTCAGGAATAAATACAATTTTAATCTCTTAACCAAGCCTTCAGCAAATCAGTCTCAGTGAATCCTAGCTAAATGAAGAGATATAATGGATATATTTGAGAAAAGAAAAATCTGCTTGCAGTGTAGCTGTGCTGCTGCTGGGTGAGTGGGCTGCTGGGCTCACCCTCCATTCCTGTGTGTCCAGACGAGCCAGAGGATTTTGGGAATGACCAAACCATGGTGAGGCTGCACAGTGATGTACCCCTTGATCACACCACTCCAGGAGCAGTCCAGGAGGCCACCCTGCCCTAGGGTACTTGGTCGTGAGCCTTCTCTGATGAGCAAGTGGCTTCCCTGGTTGCTGGGTGATGGCAGCACTGAACAGCAGCACAAACACATGCTTGTGTTGCTGGGCTGGTCCAAGGCAGGGGCTGGTAAAGCACAAATCTCTGCCTGTTTTTCTCTTTCCATGTAAGAACTTCAGCCCCATGTCTTACTCTCAGGTCCTGGTCTCCGCTTAGCCACAGTGAAACTGCAGTGTGTTTTCCTGCATAATATAAGACAAAAAGGAAATTAGGCTGTGCATTACTACTATGAGGGTCACAAAGAGAACCCCAAATCCTGGATACCATCTCGAAAGGGGTTGCTCTGTTCTCTGAAAATCCTTTTCACAATTTCTGTTGCAGTGCTATGGATAAATACATCCCAAGTCCTCAAGCATTTGCTCAAGTTTCAGTAACAGGGAACATTGCAGGGAACAGAAGAACAGGGCACTGAGTCCTCAAGTATATACAGAGTTATCAAGTGGTATCCAAGTTCCTTGGGTTATGACCATAGCAGGACATATAGGTCCTTATTGTCTCCCTCCTAAAATTGCCGTCTGGTTCCACTAGATACATAGGAAGAATGATGGAGTGTGTCTGAATAACTTTTGTGATTGTATGGGGCAGATGGAATTCTAACAAAATTCACTACTTTATAGAAAGAAGTGAAAAAGCCTTATTTGATGAAAATCTGAACCTGTAAAAATCTCAGGTGTCTGAGATCCTTCTCTAGACCATGTTTTACATTGCCTCATTTCTTCCTGTGATGTTTTGTCTCCAGATTTTTTCTCCTTCTCTCTTAACTGCCTTTCCTCATTTCATTCCACACTGCTATTCCCAGGTTTTTTTTCTTGCTCAAATTCATGCTCCCTCTTAGAGAGCATGGGGGTAGCTGGGAAGATGTCTGTGAGTCAGAGATAAACAATCTCCACTGTGAGTAACTATTTCAGATCTTGCCATGCAATGACACAGGGTGCTGTCAGTGTCTGTTAAAGAGAAACCCTCCTTTGGGAGTGTGTCCTTGCTAACTAGGAAGCTTTTATCTTCCAAATACCTTTAAACCCACACTTGAGTATGCGTTTGCTTGTCTCAAGACAAAACTCAGTAGCTGCTGTTGGTGGTGCCAAGGTGAGATGACGTGAGCCTGTGGATACGGGTGCCCTGCTCTGGCTTTGCTTGCTCTCTGCACTGCCAGGAAGCTCTCTGAAGGTGGTTGGACACGGTTTATTTGCACAAGGCTGGGTGCTGCAAGAATTATGCTTACATGACTTCAGCGTAGAGCAGGGCAGATCCTGGGAGGGGGATATGTTCCTCGACCCTATGTTTGAGTGGGAGATTCTGGAAAAATTGCCATTATTTGGGGCAATATCAACACACCTGGTAGTGATCCCCCAGGTACCCTCCATGCCAGTGTGACAGCCTTGATTTTTCTCATGTGACACTGTGTTGGGGCCAGATCTTGGGAGCAGGAGGTGCCCAAGCCCTCCTCTTTGGGTTTCCCAAGAGGTGTTTTTTCTGTGACCACTTGGTATGATGAGATGAAGAGCTGCAGGTTCGTGGCACACTGCCCGTGTCCTTGTGGCTGTAGCATTTCAGGAAGGTGCATCAGTATCTGCATTGCAAGTCCTAGTTTTGCTTGCCAGGAGATTTTCCCTGTTGATGTCCCTGTGGTGGTGGCCCTGGGTGGGCACCATGTGAGAACAGAGCAGTTGTTTCCTACTGGCAAAGAGCAACCGAGGCAGCTCCTGTCTGTGCAGTGCCTTTGCTGATACAAACAGTTTTGCTTTTCCCCTGTGACAGGACAATCTTACCTTGGTTTGCTTGGCTTTATTGAGAGAAACAAGCTGAAGGGGTAGGAGTTATCTGAAACTCCCACTCATCTGCCTGGTACATTGCTTCTCTTGCAGAATATTTAGCTTTCAGGCCATGGAGACTGCATCAAGCTTCATCAGCTGATGTTGAATGTTTTTGAAGTTTCAATTGCTTCCTTGCCTGAGATGGAGCTATCATTTTTATTGCTTTGGTTGCTTAGGCAGGGAAAGGGAAAGATGAACAAATCAGTACAGCCCTCTTGAATTAGGATTGATTTTCATGAATTCTTCTTGTTGATTTTGAAACACAATTGTTTCTAAAACATTTAATTGATTAAGGTTTTTTCTTTCTTCATTCTTTTCAGCAGCATTTGTCCTCAGCCATTTGCCACTGCTGGAAGAGGAAAGAAAAGAAAATAAGCTCTGTGTGAGATCAAGATTTCAATGCATTACACACCAAAACATTTGTTGCTATTTACTTTTAAAAGTGCTCTTCTGAGGCTGCATGGCTACAGCTGCCATCTGTTCGGGATTACGCTTTGGAACTCCTGGTTTCTCTGCTAACCTCCCGCCTGGCGCTGCTCTGTTGGCAGAGGGAAGAGGTGGTGGGGACAGGGCTGGCTGCAGGGGAACAGCACCTTCACAGCTGCATCTGCAATCCTGGTTGTCAGCAGACCACCAAGATGGAAGAAGATTGCAGTTAGTGAAGGTGACTGCAGAGCATTTTTTCCAAGATTCAGTGAGATATTTATTACGTGTTTGTTGAAACACCAGAGCCATGGCAGGAGTGTTGCTATTCATCTCCTCTGTTTAGTCAGACAGCAGGGGGATATGGCCAGCATGGGCCTGGGCCCCTGGAAAAGCCGCTGCCCAGCTCAGCTCTTGAGCTGTGTGTGGTGGTGGCAGGACAGAGTTTTTCAAGGTGCAGGGGAGAAACACCATCCCCTGAAGTGGCAAGAGCATAACTGTGTCCTGGAGTTCATCTCTCAGGCAGAGTGAGTAACTTCCAGTGCTGAAATCCCTCAGGCAGCAAGTGTGCACATCAGTTGGTGAATCAACAGGGAGGTTTTCTTCAGGAGCCAGTGCAGGCTGTGTTTAGCTCTGTGCTTTGGGAATAAAGTGCTTTTCCAGTACAAAAACCATGAAGTTTCATTGAGGTGTGGTCTTTTTCTCTCTTTTCCAAAGCAGGTTTGTGCAATAGGTCTAAGCAAAGTCTCTGGGATTGATTTGGCAAGAAAAATGATGGAGCTCCTGTTGCCAGATGTGCAGGCCCTGCTCTGAACTTACGATTTTCAATGGCTCCAAGAGCCTTCACTAGCCCCTTCAGGTGGTGGGAAGCTGGGGAATCCCAGTGATCAGCCACAAACCCAATGGAGATGCTGGCACAGCATTTTCCTCCCTGTTTGGATCTGCCTTACAAGCTCTGATGGCAACAGATGCTAATTATTACCATAACAGTTGTCACCTTTGTGGCTGTAACTCTTCTCTACACGTCCGTGCACCCTTAGCCCATCCCAGCTCCGACATCACTGATATGACAAATGGTTAAGCTACGCAGGAGCCTGAAGATGGGTCTGTGTTTACCAGCTTTGCAAATCAACAAAACGATGTAATAAAGGCTGAAGCCAGGGTATTGCTTGAGCCTGCGTCAGGGAATTCTGCCTGCCTGAAAGGGTCCTGCTTTTTGCAACATGGGCTTCTGAGGCCGACTTTATGAAATTGCTCAGAGACATGAAAAATGAGCAGTGTTTTTCACAAGTAGTCAGCAAACAAGAATTCTTGTTGTGCCAGTGCTGTGCAGATGAAGAAAAGTCATTTCTTTGGGCTGGATTCTGGATGTTTTTTTGCATTTTTTGACTTGTATGCTTGGATTTCTGGGGAAGGTCTGAATAATGGATAATACAGTAGCACAGTTCCTCTGGGTCCCCAGTATGTGCTCTGAGTCCCCAATATGCTTCTGCTACACAGGCTAAATGGATCTGCTTTTCTAGATAGTCTCTTACTCAGATTTGTAATTACAACCAGAAATAATAAATTTTTTAGAAACTGACAGAGTTTAACCTCCCAAGCGGTGAGCAGTTTTTAAAAATTGCCCTGGTGCTTCTCAGTGACTTGAGTAAATTAGAGAAATATATCCTCTCATGTGCTTCTTGTCTATTTACTTACGCTTCTGCTGCCCAGAAATTATTTGCACAGCTAGCAAAGAGGCAAGGTAAGGCAGCATCCCTGTTTATAACAGTACTGCCATGCAAACTCCAGACCCCAGAGCAGCGCAGTGGGCTCAGCACTGGCACTTGGCATTCCTCAGCCAGGGAAGATGGTTTGGGAGAAATCAGAGTGGTTCTGTGGTTTGATTCTCAGCTTTCAGTGGTAAGGAGCTGCTCTACATTTGGTGTGCACAGTACAGCTGCTCCAGTAGAGCCCTGGGATGGTCTCATCCAGCTATTTTGGTTCACACCCTGGATTTTTATAGGTTTATCACTAATCACTTTACATAAGCATGGTGGAAACAAATGCAAAGTTGGTTGTGTAGAGGTTTTACACTTGTTTGACCATGTTGACTCAGAAAAAAGTTCCTATGAACCTGGTGCCAGGTTTCTGAGGAGCTGGGGATGGGAAGGAATTTCTTTGCTCTTTAAGTGGACAGATAGGCTGTGTTGTGATGTGCAAGCATTTAGCATGTCTATTCTGGAACTAAATGTTAGCCCTTCTCATTTCCTCTAGGAATGTTTTTTCCCTCTTGGTCTCTGTGTCGATAAGATCTGGACTGAAATCGTGCCAGTGCTTTTCCAGATAATATCACCAAATGCAGGGGAAAGGAATAATGCACTTCCTGGATGGGTCCCCGGGGGCTTGCAGGGCTTCTGGTGACTGCAGGGATTCTGGCTGTGGGCAGAGAGTGAGGCAAGAACCATCTGGACAGCACTGGGCTGGGAAGGCAGTGGCCAATATTTTCTTGGACTAATCACATCAGGCAATGGAGCCAGCAGCAAACTGTGTCATGAAGAATGTAAAATATTGGCAACATCCCAGGCCTTTCCATTACAGCTGGATTTCCCATCTCATTTCCCTCCTTCCTCAAACCCGTGTTGATGCTGTTTTTTCTTGAAGAATTAAAGTATGTCAGATTCTGGCTTCTGTCAGGTCACAGTGTTGTCAACTCAGGCATCCTGCCACAGCCCAGTAGAGTCTCAGGGAATCTGCTGTCTAAGGTTATGAAATCAAGGCTTGAATTGTAATAGAGAATTAATCTTTTCAAATTCGCCTTTAGCTCATGCAATTCTGACCATCTCCATATTCATACTGTAAATGGGTTTTATAAGTTTGTTGGAAAAATCAAGGAGGTGGGATAGTTTGAATTCTCCTTGCTGGAAAGCAGCATTGTTTAACCCTTTGGGTCTGATACATGTGGCTGAAGGGAATGGGATTGGCTTTTTGCTGAAGGCTGGGGCTGAATTTGAGAGGCATATGAGAGTGGAGACACAAGTGTGACGTTTCTCTGACCAGGTTCCCAGCACTCCAAGGCTGACCAGCATCATGGTTTGTGGCCACTCCAGTGCTGGAAGGCTGGGCTAGCAGACCCTACCCAGGGGTCTTCACAGAGCTGCCTGCAGTACTTGGTCCCTGCTACACCAGCATCAGCAGCATGGCCAGATTCAGTGCTGCTTTTCCACTGCAGCAGCTTGCTTGAGCTCAGGATTCAGCAACTCTTTGGACAGAGATCAAAGGCTTCATCAGAGAATGGGGGTGCTGTTGCTTCTGCTTGGTCTGTAATCAAAAGGGCACAACTCATCAGCAACTCTTGTTGACAGGACATGCAGGGCAGTGAATCCCTTCTTTCTTCCAATGCTTAAGAGGTGGTTTTGATTTTCAGATGCGTGATTGTGTTCCTCAGTTGTCAGGCTGTGTTTAATTATTTAATTAGTCATGCAAATTTTGCTGGCATTTTTGTGCATCCAAGTTGTTACTCTAGCAATTAAAAGGCTGCTTTGATTAGCTCCTCTCATGGTGTGTGGTGCAGCACAGCCTGCTCAGCAAGGTTTGGATGGGGTGGGCAGTGAAGTGATGAGGGAGATTTGCTTTCTGGCTCATTGAAGAACCATCAGGGGTACAGAGAGGAGGGGTCTGCTCCTGGCAGTGGAAGACTGGTGATTTACCAGACCTTGGGAAGCTGAAGATACCAAGCAATAGCTAGTCTTTGTTGGAGTAAAATGTTGGCCTGGGGCACTGCATGAACTCACCACTTCCAGTGTTACTGATGGCAGTAAAAGTCCCGTGGAGTCCCTCACAGGATGAGCCACAACCACACAACTAGGCAGAAACCTCCCAGTTTCCCCTTTAAGCCTCACAGGGAATGAACAGGAGGAAATTTTTGACAGGCAACAATGAGCTTCTCTGAAAGAGAAACATCCAGTGACATGTTCAGTGGTGCCTTCAGATCAAATTGTACATATCTCCATGTGTAAACTGGACAAAAACTGGCCAAGGTAACTGGAAGAGTGACAGTCCTTGGGCTTCTATGATGGGGGCAATTATTTTCTTGTGAGTATGTGTATGATATGTGTCTGAGCTAAGAAGCAGCATCTGTAGGTTCCTCCTCTGCCAGAGGAACTAGTGGTGAGCAGGAATAGTTTCCAGTGGTCCATGTGGGCTCTGTGGGAAGGGAGGCGAGGGTAGTATCAATTGTGTGAAAGTGGTTCATTATATGGAGTGCAAGTGACTTCTGTAGAGGGCTCCAAGTTTTATGGGCCTACAAAGCCTTGAGGGTAAAATCTTGTTTTGTTGGTTCTGGAACGGCTGGAGAAACTCTTGGGACAGAGTGCTTGAAGGGCACAGCCTGTTGTCATGCTGGGAACTTTAATTCAAACCAGCATTGGTGGGCTTGAAGCGAGCTCAAAAGCTTTGATTGTTGGTTCTTTGGAAATCCATTTATCCTGCCTATCACCCTCCTAAAATTAGGTTTTGTTTCTCAGCCCTTAATTGTTTTACTTTGTCAAACATTGTTTGATGGGAAATCAATCTCAGTGTTTTTGCTATTGCTTTCTCAAGGAGGCCTCCCCCTTCTCCAACTTATTCCATTAATATTTATTGCACTGGCAGGTAGGATCCTGAATTAAAGTTTCTGTTATTTCCCCATCTCCCTCCTGCTTTCTCTGTACTTTTGATCAATGTTCAAGTTGCTTTGACTCTATAAATTCATTGCCCTACATTTTCTCTTGCAGCCTCTAAGCTGCACCTGTATTTTGCTTGCAGGTCTCCTGAATCCACATCTCCTTAGTGCTGTCTTCTTCCAGCCTCTCCTTGTCTCTGACTCTTTTAGATCACTGTAAGGAAGAAGCTACTTTAGGACCTCATTGCTCACCAGTGTAATTAATGCTGCATTTCAGCCCTGTATCTGTCACTGCTGGGGGCGAGCTGGGAACAGGCTTCGTGTTGGAAGGTGGTGAGGAAGTTCTCCAGGGGGGAGGCATTAACTTCACACTGTCCCAACCAGGCGTGGTCATCGCTGGGTTGGCACCAAGGCTGTTGTGTCTCTGTGGAGGCCTGGCCTGTTGTGTCAAAGCCCTTAATGTGAGCAATGGGTGGGTGGCTGGAGGGAGCTGGGGAGGCAACTCTGCTGACATGGAGCTGGCCTGATGCTTCAGCATGTGAACGGCCAATTCGTGCCTCTGCTGGGGAGGTGCTTGATTACTCTCGCTGAGAATGAGACTTCCTTCCTCCTGGAAATCCTGTCCGGGAAAGCAGAGGAATCAGTTACATGAATCCACTGGGAAAATTCACAGAATAGAAAAATACTGTTTCTGCCTGTTGGAGCTGAACAATTCAGGGGCCCAGTGGTGGGCACTGGAATGGGCTTAGCAGGATGGGCTCTGTCCCATAAGCCGCAGCCCTGGATGAGCCGGGCTGTGCAGTGCCAGGGCTGGGAGGGGAAGCTCCCCAAAGGCAGCGTTTGTCTGGACCCAACCTCTGCCTTTTGGGGCAGGTGAGTAGAAAAGGTGCACAGGAGGGAGACTGGGCTGTCATATTAATATAGCAAATGGCTTTTGTAAGCTGCCTTACAGAGGAAAGAGGGTGTTGGCTGGCAGCACGTTAGCTTGGCTTTTCTCCCCTCCCAGCAAGCTGTCAGAAGGTGGGTGCTCGTGCACTGCAGCTCAATGGCAGCAGATGAGTGATGTGAAGTGGCTTTCTCCCCATCTTCTCTCGTCGTCCCACACTCCAAACCCCCCTACTGTCTCTGCAATAGGTGCTCCAGCAGCACCCAGGGGTGCTCTGGCCATCCTGCAACCCTCAAGGAGTGGATGTTGTAACCCAGAAGCCTGGGAACACCACAGGGTTCCCAGCACATGGGGCAATATATTGCAATGGAGTAACATTTTAGGCAGTTAATAAAGAGCGGAACACTCATCGTTTTGTTACATGAGGCCAACTACCAGATCACTTAGTAACTGAGCATGGATCAAGCACAAGAAGAGAGGGAAAAAGCATAATTCAGTGATAAGTTTAGTAGTAATTTATTATTTATTTATGTTTATGGTTTGTTCCCACATCAGCACATGGGTCAGGATGGGATGTGGGCTGTGTGCTGTGTTTGGCAGAGAACCAGGTCCCAGTGCTGTGTCCCAGCACAGGGCTCTCCTGCACAATCTGGCAGCCAAAAGAACGTGAAAAAAAGGGAACTTTCCCAAAGTCCTAGAGGGAGATGGTGTTTGTGCAGCTCAGTGAACCACTGAAGGCTGCATGGATGGAAAACCAGGACAGGAGAGTATAAGAGCCAAGAAGACACCTATTTCTGTACGAACTTGCTCAGCCCTGGCTGTATTAAAAAGCGATTTTCTTCCCATCTGTCTCAGAGCTAAAACCCCAGCCTCAAGGACACAACATGCTCCACTTGCCCTATGGCTGAGCGTGGGATCTGGTCCCTCAAGGTGATGTGCAGGACCCTTTCCTTCTCATACTGGATGCAGACACATCTCCCATGAGGACCCTCCCCCAGTTCATCACTGGGCAGCAACACAAGGGGAACTCAGGTTTCAGCCCCTTGGTTTGCTGACTCAAGGCCTCACTTTTGCTGCTGCCACTTCCTGGAGCTCATTGTTTGGCCACGCTTCCTTCCTCCCCGGTCCAGCACTGGTGAGGGAGTCTGATCCCCTGGCTGCGGAATGAAGGATTCTGACCCAAGTGCCACTTCTCCCCCATTTTCAGCACATCCCCTTCCCCATCTTGCCACAGCAGCCATTTCCAAGGAGAAGTAAGGCTACAGAGGAAGGGAGAGATACTCCCTCCCTGCCTCTCCTCTTCCAATTCTTAGATCCACTGGGCACTCAAAATCCACCACTACCTTCTGAAACTAATCCTCAGATGACAAACTAAATTGTGGCAACATCTGGGATAAGCCTGCTTGGATGCCCTGACCAAAGTGTCTCACTTCGATAGCTCCCTGTTTTTAGGCTCTGATTATATAGAAATGGGTGTTTAGGAGAAAATGTTCTTCAAAGGCTTTTGTGTCTTATGGAAATGGAGAGATAAACAGAAATTACTTGAAAAGTGCAGAATGAATGATGGATGAAATCTGGCTTGGTCCAGCTGGTAGAGGTTTTATGCAGAACTCAGTCTGGCTCATTGTTGGGCACCCAAGCTTTGCTTAACCTCAGCTTTACAGAAAATAGTTTTAGTCCCATTCAAATACGTCCCAACACTCATTCAGTCCAATCTGCAAAAGTAATTGTACCTTTCTCAAGGCCAGACAGATCTAATTTGTGCTTCATTTGTTCAGCCCATTTATGTTTCTTCTTTGTGTTGCTTCCTTTCAGCCCTCTTTGAATAAACCACAGCTGAATTATATCCTGGAAAGAGAATGCAATTGGTCAGTGGTAATGAGGAGCAGAAGTGGATTATTTGGATAAATATTCATTCCTAGAGGCTTTTGGAGGTAGCAGAGCTTCCAGGGAAGAACATGGCCTTGTGGAGGATGGGGTGAAGGCTGGGTCCGAGAAAGGCTTGGGATAACCCCTTCATCCAGGGCAGAGCTGCATGTCTCGGATGCCCATTGTATACCCATAAGATGCCTGTTCTGACCACATTACCTGTCTCATTCCAAGACCTGTCTTCAGCAAAGCCCTCCTAGCTCAGCTGCTCACAGCAAGCGCCCGGGCTCCGGCAGGGCTGGCAAACTGCTTGGCAGTAGCTCAGCGTGGCTGTCCCTGCTGCAGCGATGCCACTGCATGTGCTGTGTAGTGCAGGGATGCTCAGGAAGGTTCAGCTCCTCCTACTGTCACTCACCTGGCAAAGATGCTTCACTAATCCAGGTTTACTCATGGCCTTCTGGTTTATGGCATTTTCCAGCATTTTATTATAATTTTTCTTAATAAAAAAAAAAATCCACCTTTGTTCATCTCACCTCAGGTTTGTTTTTCTGTGTTTTCTCACTTACCCCTCCCTCTCCTCCAGCTGCACTGCTGTTTCACTTAGGTAGCCCAGCTGGCCTTTCTAGACTGCAAGAAAGCCCTTTTCAGAAAAAAAGGAGAGAGATTTTATTGTACATGCATTCTAAAAATAAAACTGCTCTGTATTTCTAGAGCATCTTCCAGCTGCTGATTTCAAAGATCCTTGAAATTCTCAATTAGTGAAGCATCCCAGCTCCCTCGGGAAGGAAGCCCTGGGTATTGTTATTGGTACACCCAGCGAAGGAAGGACTGTTGCTTCTTCTGGGCTTTGCTTAGCTCCTGAAACTGTGAGTTCCTGCATGACAAGAGGGGATATGAGGGGATTTGAGCCCTGGCTTGCTGTCTGCCAGATCCCAGCTGGAGTAAAAACCCTATTTCTAGTTCTAAATTAGGAGATTTGGTCCCATGCAGTCTCTGTCTGTATTCTGCTTCCATCTTGTATCCCAGTTGCAAGAGGTAAAATCACCTTCTTCCTTTCATTTTTATACAGCACTGTACACAGCCAGGGCTTAGTCCAAAATCCCCCAAATCACAATATGTTAAAATTAGGGGGTTTTCCCCATAACAGGCTATATTTAATGATTCGCATGTCTGATTTGACAGAACAGTAATACAGCAGCCTGGTGTGCAGGGTGGAGCAGACACACAGACCTACCTCAGGCTCCCCAGCTGTTCTCACAGCAGTTCATCGCCGCAAAAACAGGAGGAATGGTTTCAGCATCTGTGTGAAAGCCTCCAACACAACCCCATGTACTGAGCAAGCTTTCAAGGGCTTATTTTTTTTGCATGAACCATCCTTGAAATATAACGTTCCTCATGCTAGATGCTTTTTAAAAGCATCATGCTTTTTTGCTTTTTGAAGGAGCAGGACAGGAGCAGCAGCTGAGCTCCGTGGCTGCCTCACCCCACGGCGCAGCACTCCGAGCCTGGCGCTGGCCGGCTCTTACGGAGCTCTTATGGAGCAGCCAGGAGCGTCGCCTCCCGTGTCCTCAGATGGACTCAAAGTGAAGAAGAGTGGGAATGGGAGAGAGCAAACCAGAGCTCTCAGGGCCTCTTCCCAGCCTCAGGGAGGGGCGGGAAGGGGGAGGTTTATTTTGGGAGCTGTGGCTACTCTTCCTGGCGCTGGCCATGAGGTGGCTGCATGCACGGGGTCTGCCCCAGCTCGGGTTGGTGCTGCACTTGGCTTGTGGCGGGCTCAAAACTTGTGGAGAAGGTCGGCAAGGGCAGAAAATGTGGCATTTTCCTTTTCTCAACCAATTAAATGCATGGAGAATAAGTCTGTGTTTTTTTCTAAATCCACACCCTCCCCTACCCCAACCAGCCAAACAATGTTTGAGTTACATCACTCTGGTGGGTTGAAGCTTGTTGATCTTTCTTAGTAAGCATGCCTTGCAGTGCTTTGAGGGACAGGGCTCTGTGGGTCACTCCCTGTTCCTGGCTCCCCGCAAGGGACATCTCCTGATGCCCCTTGGCGTACTCTGCTAGAGGTGGAGGGAGCAGGGATTGATACTCCTGGGCAAAGCAGCAGAGGGGAGAAAAATGGATGCTGAGGCTTTTTCTGTGGTGCACAACATCCCTGAAGCCCTCAGATGCTGTTTTTCAGGGTTTGGAGCATTGTTGAGGTTTTTCCCATAGTTACAAACCCATGCTGCCAACTTCATTGCTACTGTGCCTGCTGATTACCAAAGGAGGCAGCACAGTCCTGCAGCCCACAGGACCCATGGCAGAGATGTTCTGCTGGCATGCGGAAGCCTGTGAGATCCCCACAGCCTTTGATATCCTCACTCCTGTTTTCAGCTTTTTTATCTTTCCAAGAATCACTCTTTTCCAATCCTATTTTACTACCCCTGTAGCAAGGCTTTCATCTGCTGAGGCATCAAAAGCTTTTCTGAAGTCCAGAGTGAGTCCTGCCCACTCCTTCCACCTTCCTGAGTGTTTGATTACCCCCCGAGCAGATGATGGCCCTGCATCACGCTCTCCCAGCCAGGAGCCTGTGCTCAGCCAGACCCAGTTCTGGCACTGGGAACCTCAAAATCATCCCATTTTCCTGCTGCTTGGATGTAAATCAGGAACCTAAATACCCACGTCTATCCCACAGCCAACTCCAAAATGGAGAGTTGTTCAGGTGGGGTACAGGGGAAAAAAGAAAAAGCAATTTTTTTTTTCAAACACGATTTTTGGAATTATTTTTAGAGCCTGATGCATGAATGTGAATCATGGGTTTAGCTGTATGAAACCTCCTTTTCATCTTTTTACCTTATCATTATCCCTGCACACTCAGTTTTATCTGTAGTTTGACATCTTTTATCCCCAGCCTTGCAGACAGCAGAAATAAGGGCAGCTCTGCTCCCCAGCACTGGAAGCACTGCGTATGCAGGGCACACCGATTTGAAATTATAATCCTCTTTTTGTCGTATCCTCGCACTGTTTATTATTACTGTACATACTGCTTGTTGTTGTAGTTTTCCATTTCATGCAAAATACATCAAAAAAAAAAAAAAGCCATGAATGCTTGAGGTCTGTTTGTTATTCTCTGTGTTTAAAACTATTTCCTAAAAACTAACTTCTCCGAAATGCTTGCATTTGCCTTTTGCTTGCCATCCCTCTGACTCCACTCGCATTAGCACAAACCCTACGAGCTTCCCAACAAACAGCAGAAAGCTCTTTGTTTGCAAAGGGTTGGAGGAAAAACTGCGAGTATGTTCCCAGAACCGGGAGCTTGTCCCTTTGCTTTGATTTGCTGCTTGGCTGATGTAACTTGCGACTGTTTAGATTTCTTTGATGTGGCTGGTGCTGTGGGTCTGCGATGTTCCTATGGCTTTCTGGGTAGTCATTATCCTGTCTCTGTCATGCTGCTGAGAGCTTTTACGTGGCCTTCGCCCCCCCAACCCCTCCAAAAAAAGTTTTAAAACTAAACAAAAATACATCAAATGGCATTTTGTCCTTTGTCTTTAATTTGGCCCCAGCCTGCAGTTTTGGCAGTGAGGAGAGGGTTTCTGTATGCACCAGGATGCAAAGCCTTTCTCTGCAGTCCTACTAAAGGAACTGTGGAAAAAAACACCCCATAACCTGTGGATTTTCATCCTTGAGCTGCGTTTTGGTCTTCCCCTGATGCCTCTCCCTCTGCACACTGCAGTGAGCGGGGCTGTTGGTCCTCTTGGTGAGGCTGGTCTGGTGGCAGTGTGTCCTGGGGTGACTCAAACCTTGACACAATGCTGCTGGTGGGAGGCAGGAAGGAAGCAGTGCCCCAGTCCTGAGCGTGCAGCTGCCCCAGCCTCAGCTCCTGGCTGGAAATGGACCCCAGAAAAAGAAAGATCTGTGATCACTGCTGCTTGGTGGAGGAGATGGAGCCAGACCCAGCAGAGTCTCTCAGTGAAAGCAGGGACCAGAGGACATGAGCTGCATGCAGGAAGATTGAGGCTTTTCTCGCTGATCCAGGGCAGGAAGTCACCGATGTCCCCAGATAAAAGTGCAAAGCTGGATGCTTCTGTTCAATGGCATTATACAACCTGGCACAAAGATATCTCGTTTATTTTCTCTTATCAGCCTAATGTGATGATTTGGGAGAGGGGGGAAGAGCGATCTCCTGAACAGTTGGGCTGGGATTACACTTTTTCTATGGAGCTCATCACCGTAATAACTAGGAGCTCTGTTTATCAGCCCAACAGCCATGCCCATTTAGGAGATTACCATTTTCCAATCTCATTTCTCATAAAAGAGGATTGTTGCCCATCCCCTCCCCATCCCAAACCCCTCTCTTATGAGTGTTTATCTGCTCAGGGTGTTTATGAAGCTCCGAACAGGAAACTTCTGTTTATCCTCTGCGTCATCAAGAGCTGGAAACTCAATGGGATAATTACTCTTTCAACAACACATGTAGCCCATCAGTAGACTTTGGCATCTTGCTGGTGTCAATAACATATATATTTATCCTGCAGAGAGACTTAATGCTTACTTGTTTCTCTTTCCTGTCTCTTCGGCTTGGCATGAGATTGGGGTTTCTGGCTTTCAGGGTGTCTCGTGGAAGGGGGGATTTTTACTTAAGGTTAAGGACAGGTGCTGCTTCCCTCAAAACCAGTGGCACTGAGGGCGTCCCTAGTAAGAGGGGACAACTTGCCTGGACAGTGCCAGCCCCAAGACATTGCTCGCTCTGGCAGGACATCACCAACTGCTCTCACCTTGCAATTGGAGAAGTCACATGTGGAAATGGCTTCTTCAGATGTTAACACAAGCACCTAGGCTGGGAGAAGGCTGGGTAATTAATCATTTATTTGGCAGAGCTCTTCCCTTTTCTCTCTCTGCAGGTTGCAGGGAAGACACTCTGATTCCCTTCACCCTTCAGCCGACAATTTCTGAACTAGGCAAAATGCAGAAGTAAGTTCATTAGTGATATCCACCCAATGAAATTCAAGACGTGAAGTGTTTTGACTAGTGCTGTTCAAATAGAGGAATTGCTCAGGAGTATATTGCAATCAGTGTATTAAGATAAGATCCCAGAGCATTGGGTTTCCAGAGCATTGATTATAGATTAGCATCCCACTGCTTCAGAAATGGAGTCAGCCATCCATCTATAAACCAGAAGAGCTGACAGATACGGATGGACTTCTGAGGGAGAGGCAAGGAACACCAGAAAACACTGGTATGCAGTGTGGTCCCCAATGCCACGGCCAGCTGAGCATGCCCAGGCGGTTTGTACGCACCAGCAAATCACAGTATCCACTTTTTCTCCAGGGGCTGCATCTTTTCTGCAGTGCAGGGGCTCCCCTGCTGCCTCCTGGGACTTGGCCTCCCTGACCACGCACGGAGCATTATTTTGGCAAGGCTACAAATGTGGAAACCTCATGTGGTTGGTCAAAGCAAATGCATTCAAAGGGAGTGAGTACTTGCCAAGTTGCTTTTTTTTTTTTAATTCATTTTAGCTGTATTCACAGACCACAAATCTGCAGGCAGGAATGGGAGCCGTGTTTCTAATTTGGTACAAAACTTTTATTTCCACTTGGCGCAGAGCTGTTGCGAACGTTGAAGGCTGTTCCTAATCCTCTGCCCTGCGCATTGAAAATGTGCTCCATCCATCCAGCATTCTTGGAAATGGAGTTATTTGCATTGCATAGCAATTTTCAGGAGATAAATACAAGGTTCAGTGTTTGTGGGAACAAGGACGTGGCATCCTTACTGCATCACATGCAGCCAGAGAGCAAAGACAGCAGTGAAGCAACGTGGAAGGGCTGGATTTCAGAAGCTTGTAAGGTTCAAGGCTACCTTAAAAAATTTAAAGTCAACTTTTGCCTTTGTAAACAGTGTATTTTCAAGATCCTGTTGGAGGAACGCAGCACTTGGCTGTATGCTTAAGAAGGGGACTTGTCCAGGTTTTATTCCAGTCGATAGTATTAGCCACATGCCAAGGGATAAGCACCTGCTTACCCAGCGGGGTGCTGCGGTTTGTGGAGCAGCCGTGCCCAAACGCGGCGAGTCCTGCTGACCTCAGCAGGTTCCAGGAGGTGCTGCCCATCAGTCAGGATGTGATGTGGGAACACCCAGAGGTGTGAAATGTTGTGTGTCAGGAGTAGAGGTGTGTCCAAATTCCTTCACCAGTCAAGAAAATGGCAAACCAAATAAAAATTATCTGCCTTGTATCAGGTGTAAATGTGTTCAACATCGTCTAAGAGTGATACTTGTCTGTAACCCCTACCATCACCCTGTGATTTCAATTGAAGGTGAAATCAGCTCCACAGCTGGATCTAGCTGGAAAAAATATCTCTGTTTTGAAAGCATTCTGGCCTTTTTTTCATGCCCTTTCTTGAATTCAGTTGTTTTCTCTATGCATAACTCTTACCCAGGGAATACCCACAGGATACTTAGCGGAGAAGCTGTGGCTGCCCCATCCCTGGAAGTGTTCAAGGCCAGGTTGGATGGGGCTTTGGGTAACCTGGTCCAGGGGAAGGTGTCCCTGCCCATGGCAAGGGGATTGGAATGACATGAGCTTTAAGGTTCCTTCCAACCCCAACCATTCTGTGGTTTTGTGATTTGCAAGAGGGTTTAAAAGTCCATATCAACATTGATATGGATACTAACTCTGCCACGAATCACTGCCAAGGATCACTGCAGCTCTGGGTGGCTGTTGGCTGTGGACTGTGGTTATCTTTCCTCCCTTTTTGGGGGCTGTATTTACCGGTAGAGTGCTTGTCTTGTTGCTTCTTTGGTGGGAACTGGATAAGCATCTCCTGCCAGCTGTGAGCAGGGTTTGCATCACTGCTAGCGAGGGGCAAGGGCAAGAATTCCCTTTTCAGTGGTAGTTTTTGTCTGGCAGGTGTCATAGCTCGGGGAAGGGGGCAGATGCTGCTGCATTTGCAGAGGTATTTGTGAATAGTGGAGGAGATGTGAAGGAGAGTGGCCAGAGCAATGTGTCTTGAAACATGGGGAAGATTATTTTGATAAACTCCATAACTGTCAGAATTTCTGTTTCATAAAGGGTTTAATAGCACTGGGGAACTACAGGTCTTCCAGATCCTGGAGGAAAGAAGTTGGACAGTGATAAAAAGAGCTCTGCATACCACCACCAGCCTGACACGGTGGGAACACACCCCTGCTCCTCCAGCAGCCTGGCTCCACAAAGGAATCCAATCCCTCCTGCAGTGCTGGATGGAGGAGAGCCGGCACAGCCTCTCCCCTGAACTGCTGGGAGCTCACGTCCCTCCTCACGCAGCCGAGACTCTGCAATGATGCTGTTAAAGAGCAGCCTGGGACAAGCAGCAGGGAGCTGTGCTTAAGATGTCAATAGGGAAGAGAAGGGTTGGGCAAGAATAGCAGGGCTGTGATTATTTGCCAGAAATTTGAGTCCCAAAGGCAGCAAGCTACACTAAGGAAAATCCTTATGTGTGGATCTCATTCCTCTGCCGGGAATGCATCTTTTGCGTCAGCCCAGGCCAGGAACTGGACATTTTCATGTGCCACCTGCAACTGCAGCCTGCAGAGAGCAAGACATGCTGAAGGCAGGAGCTGTGTGCCCCCAGGATCCTCTGCAGTACCCAGCAGAGGGGTTTCTCCCTGCCCCACTGCTCCTCACTGCTATCACTGGCCAGGAAATACCACAAGGAGTAATGCCAGAGCCAGGGAGGTAAAGACACCCACAGGGATTGACAGCGGCATCTCCCAGGTTTGGGAGCCGCGCAGCCACGCTGGCATGTGTGCGATGCTGGTTTCCATGGAAACGCAGCACACGATGTACTTCCACAGAGGAGCCACCAGTGACGCAGAGTGGACGGCAGGGTGACCTCTGGTCCCTGCTTCGGTGGCATAGGGGGGATTGTAGGGCAGTGGACCTGCTTTAGGATGAGCCCCTGTGGAGCACATGGGTTGTGCTGCCCTTGGGGGTGCTCTGGGAGCTGTGCTGCCTTTGCTGCTGCCCTGGAGGGAAGGGGTTGTCATTGCAATGTGTTCTTCACCTGGGACATGCTGGGGAATTGCAGAGGTGCCCCATGGGGCTCCAGTGGAGCAGCGAGGGCATGCTTTGAGAAGTGGAGGGAAGCCCCAACACATCCCTGGGGTTCTCAGGCCCTGGCTAAGATTCAAATGGGGCTGAGACAGCCTCTCTGGGGTATCAGGAAGGAGAAACAAGGCTGCTTCGTGGGGGTTTTAGGGTGTCTCTGTTTTGCTATCCTCTAAGGTCTGCCTGGGTTTTAATGTTTCATGAAATTGCATTACAGTTTTCCCTGCATGGCCAATGGAGAGCAGCATCTCCAGGTCAGATGCTGCCAGATCCATCCTGTCTGGAGCAGGCAGAAAAAACCATGTCCTGGATGTTTCCATTGGCCGCAGTGCAGATGGGACATCCACCTCTTTGAGATGCATTGTCCCAACCCCTATGACTTTGAGCTGCCCATGACAGAGTGGTCCAAGGGATGTTTATGCAGTTAATGCACTGCTCTGCCCCAAGCAGGGCGGAGGGCATTTCTCCTGCCTCATTTCTGCTGCAAGGTGTTGTGGTGGAGCTGTTCTCGCCGAAGGCAGCTTGGATTGGTGCAGGAGAGAGGGAAGCAGGATTTGGCCCAAAGAGACCGTGTCCCTCCATGCCCACAGCTGAAAGCTGGGGCCACAGCTGGGATGAGTCACTCTGGGCTTATTTTATCATCCCAGGAGGAAAGCAGTGTGAATCATCTCATCCAAATGCAGAGGTGTGCTAGGGTGCCTGATGTACCTTTTGTTGCCTGGGGCTCCCTTCTGGCTGCACACTTTACAAGGGACCATAGGGCTTGGGAGTTGAAATCTGACTTTGAGGCACTGTGAGTCAGCTGAGCTGAGCCTATGACTGTCCTGGATGGCCAGAGAGCAGCACACAGTCGCACTACAATGGGTGCATCACATCCTAAAACCAGAAAGCAAACCACAAGAAGGAGGACCCAGGCATTGTGACTCCCAGACCGGGGACATTTCTGCTTCCCCACCCTTCCTTCCAAACCTGGGCTCCTCCTGGCCCCGTAGGCTGTACTTCCCCCTTGCTCTGTTTCCTGGAATTTGATCCTCCTAATGCCCAGGATTGCTGATTCCCAGTGGAAAACCTGCCTGCAGAGAGTGGTACCAGCTCCAACACCTGCCAGTGTTGGCAAGGAAGGAGGGCGCCAGCTGAGGATGCTCTTCAAGGTCGTAATAGGGAGTAGATGGGCTGTGCTAGTGTTAAATTACCTGTCAGTGCAGAGGCAGCACTTCTACCAGGTGATTGATGGGAGCATTGGTGTCACACACCACTGGGCTGGCCAGGGTGTGTGGGGATGGAGAAGCCATGTCCGTGTCCATGTGCTTTGCTCAGCAGTGCTGCCTTTCCTGGGATCTCCTCCAGTCCTGTGCTAGGACCAATAATTGGACCCAGCTTGGCAATGCACTCAGCTGCAGAATGGAGCTCATCTTCATGCTCTGCTCTCTGCTTCAGAAGCGCCTCCACACCATTTCCCTCTGTCCCAGCTGAGTGCCCTCGTTGCCAGTTGTTTGCTTCATTGGAACAGGCCTTACTTGTTTTGTGAAAACTGGCCGCAGAGTAGCTCTCATATTCAATGGAGATGAGCAGCAGAGTTTCTGTGTTCCTCCTGCCTCCACCTGGGGATGCTGGGAGGGTTTTGACCACCTGAGCCTTTGCTGGCCTGACTCCCAGCATACCATTGGTCCTGTACTGTAGTTTCCATGTCCAGGTTTCCATCAGCTGCAAACACAGACTTGGGTGTCTGACAGTTGGATAGGAGAGGGGGTTGAGGAGTATGACATGGATATAGGTGACTGCAGATGATGCTAGCTCTGCCTGTGCTACCTCCTGGTGAGTTTCTTTGAATTCAGGATGCAAAATCATTCTAGGCCATGCACAGTATGTGGCACTGGTGATGTTAGATGAGCCCTCTGCCCGAAACATCACCCTGCTCGGAGCAGACGAGGAGTAATGAAATGGGTGGTGGGAGATGCACTTGGTTCAAAGGAGTGTGAGTGACACATGGTGGTGCCCAGGCATCTCCTCAGCATCGCTTGTGGAGGAAAGCAAAACCATGTTTTGTCTTTGGAGGTAAGCAGAACTGTGTGGCTCATTAAATGGAAACACAATCTCCTGACCATTTTGGGGTTTCTCAGCCAATCCTGGCCCAGCCCTCATAATGCCTTTCAGACTTAAAGCAAGGGCACAGATCCCCAAGGAAAACCGAGCCACAGGGAGGTGAAAGGCAGCTCTCCCCGGGATGCTGCCCATGGCCTTCAGCTGATTTTGAGGTCAGTCCTTTCCCAGCAAGGATGGACCCAGGAGGGCCTGTGGGGTCTAAGCCACAGGGCTGGGCTTGGAGGAGGAAGGCACCGCTACATCCCCCCCCCAGCTCAGCTCTCCCCAGAGGGCATTGCAGAGGAAGGAAAAGAGTGAGTGGAGAGACTCAGATTACAAATGTACAAGCATAGGAAGCAGAGATATATATTCCCTGGATATTAATTACATCTAAAATGTTATCTTTTTTCCGGTGAGTGGGTACTTTAGGCAACTGGATATATGATAGAAAGGAGGCTGTGTCAGGCAGTGGGAGGACGGACATGGCAGAGGCAGCTGGACACCACTGAAGGGCTGAGTGCTGCATGGAGCTGATGGCCAGCCCAGCACTGGAGCATCCCAACAAGCCTTAGCTCCACGGACATTGCCCTCACACACTGCCCTCTGCTATGATCGTGCAGACTGGTCTGACTTGGTCCCTCACCAGGTGCACTCAGTTTGAGAGCTTAGTTCAGAACAAAAACCTGCTGAGGGGAAAATCCTTGGGTTTTAATAAGAATAGGTTCCAGAAGAGTGTCATAAAACATCATGCTCTCTTCTGAACTGAAAAGGGGCACCACTGATTCCAGCATGCAAGGCAAGAGGCAGAGGCAGGGAATAGTCAGCATAGTTTGAGTGGAGATGTTCTTCACATCCTCAGCCTGTCAAATTAAAATACAGAAGTCACTGAGGGAAATATTTTGGGGACTACATTGAAAATAAGGGTTACAATTATTTTTCCCCTGTGGTTTGGAGTTATCTCTCCCCATGAATGTTACTGAAGGGCTCAGATGCCTGCAACTGGGCTTTGGGGATCAGAGCTGCATTTTGGGGGATCTAATATGGTGTAAACCTGCTTCTGCATGAGAGCTAATGTACCAGCTGGATCCAGACAATGCTGGCACCTCCAGTGGGAGCTGCCTTGGCCTCTCCTGCCATTCAGAAGAGCAGGAAAAGGCAGTCCTGGCATGGGGGACTCACACTGATGCTTTAGCAAAGCACAGAGTGGCAGCAAATTGGGTAACAAGCCTTTCTGAAGTGCCAAAGCCTTTTGTTTCACCGTTTTCCAAGTGAAACACTGCAAATGTTGGCTTTGAACTGACCTTTGGTCACAAAATTACCTTGCCTCAATTAAATATTAAAACCAAACAAAATGTCCTAAGTGTGGAATGAATTGTTTTTCTCCACCTACAGGGATTTTTTATTTCACTTGAGTGGAAAAACTGAGAACCCAGTGTCACACTGTCTCACCCTGAAATGAATTTTTGTTCTGGCTTCCCATCATCAAATGTCAGCAAATGAAGAAAAGCAATTATTTGCAGAGTATTTTTATGACATGAGAATGTACCTCCCTTTCAACACCTCCGCTGGGATTTGGGTGGTTATTGCTTTTTGCTGGCTCTAGGGAAGACTCATGCCTGATGCTGGGTTATAGTTGGACCCATGAAACCATATGCTGATGTGCTGGGCTCTCCTGCTGAGGCCTTGCTGTTCCGTGCTCTTTGCCTATGTAATTATATTCATTATTATTATTGTTTTATTGTATTATTTATTCTACATCACTGCTTTGTTGGTTTTTCCTTTAGGACGCTGAAAAATCAACACATTTAAATATCCTGTGAATATAACTTGAACTGGCTACTGACCTTCCAATCAACCTGACAGGAATCATTTCATGGAATCATAGAACAATGGAATGGTTTGGGTTGGAAGCGACCCTAAAGAACATCTTGTTCCAACCTCCTGCCTTGGTCAGGGACACCTTCCAGACCTTCCTTCTAGACTAGGTTGCTCAAAGCCCCATCCAACCTGGCACTGAACTCTTGCAGGGACGGGGGATCCACAGCTTGTCTGAGCAAACTGTTCCTGTACCTCACCACCCTCACAAGGAAGAATTTCATCCTAATATCCCATCTAACCTTGCCCTCTGTCAGTTTGAAGCTGTTGCCTCTTGTCCTGTCAGTCTAGTCCCTTCCCAACTCTCTTGGAGCCCCTTTGGATACTGGAAGCTGCTTTAAGGTCTCCCGTGGAGCCTTCTCTTCCTAATTTCGACAAATTACCCTTTGCAATAGCCCAGGCCATTCCTGGCATGGCTACTGACCTGGTATGTTGTTGATGCTGAGCAGTCAGGTTTCACAGCACATTTTTCCTTCCCCTTCAGTCTCTTTGCTTTTTGGGATGGACAGAATGGACAGGTGGGATGGATGTGTCCATCTGCCTCATGCCCACCTGAGACAGGGATGTTATGCTCCAGCCTGGGTCACCCCAGGTTAAACCTCATGGAGTGAGCGGGCCCAAAGAGAGATTTACAGCACCAAATCCCATCCTGACCCTGAAGATGGATATTCATATTTCACTCAACAGGGATATTTACCTACTTAGGAAAAAAAAAAAATACAACACTAAGTGCTTTCTTCCCAGGCATGTTTTTGCCTGACAGTGTGTGTAATCCTAATCCCCTGGCAGGGCTAAGCCAGTGCTGGAATGGGCAGGTGCCTGGCACAGGGAGGGAGGCAGAGTCTGATGGGCACTGGGACTGAGGAAGGGCTGGAAACATCAAGCAAATTGGCTGTAACAGGAGAAGGAGAGGAAGAGTTGGTACAGGTCAGAGGAATCTGGGTCCTGCACCCTGCTGATGCCAAAGGCTATCCATGGATCACAAATTTTGGGGCAGAGGCTGAGATGTGGGAAAGTTCAGGTCTGGTTCTGAGGAAGACCATAGAGTTTGAAGGTGGGTGGAAAGGCCTGAAGGATGCCACTGTATCAGGTCTGGGATCTGGACACAGGATCCTCCCCAGCACTGTCCTCCCCAGATGCTGAGCTTGTCCAATTTCTAATTTAGAAAAGGAATGCCAAAAGAAGAAGGAATTGGTTTATATTCTCCCGAGAAAAGCCAGTCCCTTGCACTCTTCCCCCGGGCAGGCAGGATTAAATTGCAGCTCTGGGTATGTACAAACATTCCCTTGTTTTCCCAGCAGTGAGCTGGTCGAGGGGGCTCAAAGGTCATTACTGAAGTTTGGGTTGATTTGGTAGCAAAAGGGTGACTCAGAGAACAAGTTCAGGTTATGTTATCACAGGATTATGTAGAGTTTTAGACTAAAATCTTCTTTAGAGTCCTTGGGCCTTAGCCAGATGTCAGATTCCCCTCTGAGCATCCACCCGATGGGGCTCAGCTGTGATAAGGCACCTCTCCAACAAAATGGCTTTTACTGTGGACAAATGAGCTGAGCCCTGAATGCCAGAGAAATGTAAAAGAGAGCATCTGGGTGTAGCCCCTGACTCTGCTTGAGAGGTCTCAGGGCAGAGGGATTTTTTGTTTGAAAACCCATTAAAGTCCTCCAATTTGAAGAGGTTTAATTTGGCCCCTACATTGTTAAAACTTGCTGAAGGATGAGCAGCAACTGGTGGGAATTGTCTGCTCATGCTTAATGCAGTGTCTGGGAGCCTGGGAGCTGGGCTCTGTGCACTGTCACTCTGGTTTGGCAGCAAAGAGCATCCTTTACATCCCTGACAGTGCAAGGGTAGAGGGGAGGAGCAAATCTGCTCTGCTTGATGAGGCCTCTTCTCCCAAAATCAACCAGATCAGCTTCCTGCTATCATGTCCGTCCTCTTTCTCTGCCTTCCACCCTTTTCCTGGAGCTGAAGCCTTCCATGCTTTCTCTGAGATCAATAACCCCATGGGGATCATGAATAAATGTCTTTACATTAAAGCAGATCACCCAAAATTTCTGCCTTTCCTGGCAGTGCTGGGTGATGGGGAGCTGAATCTCATCAGTGGCTGTTGCCAGCATCCCCTATGCTGTTGAATTCTTTAAAATGACTTAGTCTGGGAAATACTGTAATCCTCGTCTGACTTTGCATGCAGAGGGATCCAGGTGGCATTTTGCAGTGCCAGCAACAATCCTGTTATCCTGGCTGTGTGTTTTACACTCCCTTCAGTTCAGTGTCCCTTGGAAAGATGAGCCCATGAGCTCAGCAACTGGCAGTTCTAAAGAAATAGGAAGTTTTAGAAAATCAAATGCTTTGCAGGGAAGAAGGAAAAAAACAGTGCACCAGCCACTTTGTAAGGTCTGAAATGTGTTCGTCCAGACACAGGGCAGCAGCAAGGAGCTTCCTTTCCCTGGCTGCTTGTGGATCCTGGTGGGAATCAACCTGTAAAGAAATGAAATATCCATGTAATATCATGGCTGTTTTGGTGGGCGGAAAACAAGCTAGCTCCTCAGTCTCCTGGGGAGAAGAAAATAGCATCTCTGGGTCTTTGCCCTGAAAAATGTTTGAAATATTTTCAGAGAGAAAAAATAGGAAAATTCAGAGTTATGTTTAGGAGCAGAAGCCAGTTGTGTCCTGAGCTGGAAGACAATATGGGTTGAGGGTCATTTCAGGGCTCTGAAGTCACACGTGCCATGCACCAGGATTCGTGTTTGAGCTCCATGAGGAAGGGCGTGAGGAAGAGAAACCTGCAGAGGACAGGGGATCTGTGCTGGGCAGTCCACCCTGGGGCCAGGGTGGCTGCAGAGGCGGCACATGGTCCTCCTGGCCCTGGCAGCAACCCCAGGACGTTTGGGTGAAAAGTGGGCAGTCACCAGTCAGGAGAACGTAGCACATCCCTCCCCGGTAGCCAGGAGAGTTCTCAGCCCTTTGATTCTCGTTACCATCATTTATATTTTATGTCTTTTTCAGGCCTAATGACACAGGAATGCTGGAGGCTCATAAATAATGTCCGCTGGTGCGAGACCACGTTAAAGCTTACCCAACTTCCTTCTGGGTCAAGTGAGTGGCCCCAGCCACAGCCCTTGGCTGTTTCCCACTCAGCTTTGCTCTCTCTGATTAGGTCCTCTCCATCCTTTGTCACTGCCTTTTCCATCCCTCATCATCATCCTTTCCATGCTCCGTCTTCTCCTTATCCATTCTCTATCGTTGTCCTTCCCATCTCCATTGCTACCCTCTCCATCCCCCATCATCATCCTTCCCATCCTTCATCATCTTCTCCACCCTTCATCACTATCCATGTGGTGGGTGGCTCTGCCAAATCCCAACATCCCCAATGAGCCAGCACAGAGGCTCACGAGCTGCCAGCCAAGCGCCTCTTTGCACATGATCTGGAATTCAGGGATTTCTCTTGGACTTCTTTAGGGAAAAAAGGAGTTGAGCAATCACGTTCGGTTCCCTAGCAACACTCCTCCTTCTAATTCGTGATAATTTTTCCTTCTGGGGGGATCCTTCACATGGTGTGCCCTGAGCCGCAGAAACTCCCCATCCCCAGAACAAGGAAGAATCCAGGCAGGAGGACAGTGCCAGCATGTCCATGGCATGGCCAGGGACAGACAGGGCTTGGGGACAAGCCCCACTGTGATGGGTTCCCAGACCCACAGTTCTCCTTTTGCAACCCAAATTCTCCATTTTTTAAAACAAATGGCATTCATGAGTGTGGGGAAACTCCTGCCAGTGCCCTCCCCAGTCTTGTGGGTGCTGGGCGCTGATGTCAAGTCAAAATATCAGCAAAATGATGGTAGTGAATGGAGCACCAAGCTCTCCACAATGAATGGATGATTTTCCATGTGCACAGAAGTTATTCAATAAACCAGCCATGAACATCTCAGAGGAGACTGCTGCAAGTAGAAACAATTGTGTACATAAACAAGAAAGGAAATAATTTTAAAGGGATATTTGAAGTTAGTTTAAAGTGAGCCACTGCTTGGAGGAGAGTTTTCCTCGCAGCGGTGGGGTAGGAATATGTGTCATTACTGGTTAAGGTGGCTGTTTGCTGAAAATGAGGGTTTTAGGCTTCGTAGGTTTGGGTCATCCAGGCAATGCTTTCCATGGGGAAAATAAATAAAGCTCTGATGAGGACAAATGCTTTTGGAGTCTTTTGGGTCAAGCATTGGGAAAATTCTCCCAATATTGCTTAGACGGGAATATTACAAAACCCAAAATATTTCAGGGCTTTTCAGTGTGGCATTCACACAAAACCCTATCTCTCACTGGGCAGGGAGAGGAGATGAACCTGTTTCCTCATGGTCCCCAACATCACTACATTCACCAGCACCACTCTATCCCCTAAACTGCCTGAAGGTAAAATTAAATTGCCCTCAAGTCAAGGGGCAAATGCAACACGCACGGGCTGCAAAAGTCAATCCAAAAATGTCAACTTGGGACCACTTTTCTGGCAGGGAACACTCCCAGGTCTGACTGGTGCAGGTGCAGGATTAGGACATGTCTCAGGAAAAACACCCGGCTGCATTTTGTAGAGCTCCTTTGCTTTTCCACAGCTTTTATATTTTTCTTCTAAGCAACATAATGGAATCTAGTACAAAGCTATATCCATGCTGGAAATTTCTTTTGCAAGTAAAAGCCTGCCAAAAATGTATGATTTAGCTCTTTCAAATTTCCAAATATACATTTGCATGCAAATTTGTAACTTGAAATTTAAATTGAAATGTGCATTTCCCCTTTGCTGATGTTAGGAGTGTTTTCCTGAAGCCAGAAACATTATCCTCATTATTTGACCGAAATGTGTAAGAATTTTATCGCCTATAAAATAAATGTTCTTGTTATTTAAGGCGTGTTGAAAAAAAAGCTCTCAGTACTACTCTCTTGGCTTCATTTCACAACAAATGTATCATTTCCAATGACTGGCATGGAGCAGGAGATGAATTTAAAGTGTGTCTAAATCCAGCTGGTTTATTCCCAGCACTGGGGCGGATATGGCCAGTCAAGCTGAGCAGAAGCGGCTGCTCCCCGTACTGGAGGCGGACCCTGGTGTGGGACACATTCTGCTCCTCCCAGGGGCTCCTGGACCTCCTGGCTCAGGCTTTGCCCTTTTGCTTTGTATTTGAGACCAGAAGGATGAGGATGTTTGGCCCTTCATCCCCTGCTCCCATCCCGCCATGGGAACGGTGCGGTTTGGCACCCACCTCTCCCTGAGCACATGATGAGCCCTTTATGGCCATGGGCAATTCTATGTTGTTTTAATGGCAGTAAACCGCCCCCCTCCAAAGCTTCTCCTTTTGCATTTAACATATCAGAAGCTCCTACTGTCCCTTTTTGTGAGCAGAGGTGTCCCACACCCCCACGCTGTTCTGTGTGTCCAAGAGTGATATTCCAGCTCTCCGGATCCCTGCCACAGGCTCTGAGCATCCTGCTGTCATGGTTTGCAGTTCAAAGTGAAGTTCGAAGTTTGCAGTTTCAGTCTGTCCTAAAATATCTCCTCACCCTGTGTAAAATCACACATCCTGTGGGGCAGATTGCCCAATCTCACCTGCTCTGTTCCCACCTGCTCCTCCGGGAGCCAGGATCAACCCCGTGGGAAAGGAAAGTCTCCCCCTGTCCTATGGGTGGTGGCTAGGCTTGCAGCAGCAGCAGCAGCACAGACTCCTGCCTGGAGCTGTGCCAGGCAGCAAGCAGAGAAGGATGCTTCAGGTGTTAAGCACAGCACTATTTTGATCCTTTCGTTGTGGGGAAATTGCTTCAACAATCTTTTTTTGGTGTAAGCAAAGCTAGAGTAATTGCTGGGGAAAAAAATTTAAAAATCAAATGTTAACATTTCTATGAGAAAGGTCTCATGATGATTAAATATTTCAATGGGTTCCTCTTTAGTAATGCAAAACTAATCAACTTCCAGATGATATTTAAAAAGCAGAGAATGGTGTATGGTTTAATATCCTAGTTTCAATAGGCCAGGCTTTAGAAGACAGCTAATTATAAAATAATCCTTTTATGTTGTGTAAAACATCATTTTAAAGCAGATACTCACTACAAACACAGAGTTTCCTTATTGCTGGAGGTAATTAGCTGGGTGCTTATTTAACACGTGAATGTGCATGTGGAGCAGCTCTCATGATGTGCTGAGATGATGGAGATGATTTTGGGGCCCTCTTTGGGCTTGTTACCTGGGTCATAGTGATCCCAAAGGATGTTTTGACAGCACAGAGTCTCACTGCACTCAGTACATCTCCATCCCTCTTGGCTGAGAAGAGGAATGGAGATGTACCTGAGCCTGGAGCTGGGGCAGAGCTTGGTAAGAAGAAGGGTGATGTATACCACCAGAACAGGCAGCACCATTGCCCAGGAAGACACACGGCCAGGCAGCACCTCTCAAACCTCACAGCACCCCACACTTGGGGCAGGAGGTGGCTGGGTGATGGGTACCCCATTTCTGTGGTCTCACAGCCAAGGTCTTGCTCCCTTGGATCCCCCTCCAGCTCCAACAACAGCAGACAAATAATTGGAGCCATAATTAAGGCCTGCTCTGGGGCATCGCTACACTTCTCAAGGGCTTTCCAGCAGCAAGAAATTTTCATTGGGTTCTTCAGATTTGCAGCTCCAGTTTTGCCTCCTTAGAGTGACAGAAAGCAATGGGAACCAGTGGCAGGAACAGCACCGAGCCAAAATAAATTAACCTGGAATTTTCCTTCTGGAACTGGTGTGAAAATATCTCCAAATGATGCCAAATATCAAGTCAATGCAGGGATTTAAGGGTCTGGATGGGATTTGCACAGGGGAAGAATTATGAAGGGCATTGCACAGGGCAAGTGCAGCAGCAGTGTAGCTTCGACTTGTGCCTTGAATTATAAACACTGTGGAGTGCATTTGGGCACACTTGGCTCCTGTCAGCCTGATAAGCACCACAGCAGGACGTGTTGGCAGGGGGCTGCTCCCCAGGAACACGAGGAGGGATTCCTTCTGTGTCCTGGCACACAAAATGGGGATCTGCTGAGCTGCCGGTGCTGCCCCAGGGGTGAGGGTGCCTGTCCAGGGCCTGTGGCAGAGGCTGCAGGGACGCCGCCCCTGCCTTTCCCACGCAGTTACAGCACATGCATATTTCATGGCCAATAATGGGATTTCACTGTCGATACCACTCCCAGATTTCTTTCCACCCGGCTACGTTTTCAGGTTAGATAAATGTAAGTCTTTAGGATCTCTCCAGCTCCAGGGGAAGGAGCTTTCCTGGTAAGTTGGCAATGTCCCATGGTAGTGGCCAGCACTGGCCAGAAGACAGGCATGTAGGGGTTTGGGCTCGTCCAGTGTAAAACCCAACCCCAGCAACCCATCTCTGTGAGTCTGTGGAGGGCTCCGAGTGCCAGCTGCAGCCAGATCAGAGGTCTTTGCCCTGCAATTGTCCTCATCCCCGAAGGTGGCCTTTGCCTGAGAGGGATGGGGACAGACATGGGGAGCCTTGGGATCACCCATGACTCTGTGAGCATTCCTTTCTGAGGGGTAGGAGAGCAAATTTTTCCAAACATCCTCCCCACTGTCCCAATCCACTAATAGCCTGGTAATCTTCTTATGGGGGTCAGCCTGGGGCACCCGCAGAGCCTTTGTGTAATGCCAGGGAGGAGAAATGTGTTTTCACTGCTGCGGTGAAAAGTTGGTGCTTGTTGGTTGCCACTGCCCCAGGACAGGGATGGGGCCCAATGCTGCCCTGTGCCCGTGGGTGCTCCAAACACATCCCACCTCCAGACATGCTGGCACCTGCCATTGCCACCCTTCTGGGGAGCTCCCTGACGAGAGCAGCCCCATTCGGGCATCCCCTTGTCTCGGCAGCCTATTTTGGGACCTGTAAGCGGCGATTCCGCTCTGCCTCTATTAATATCCTGCCCAGCCTCTCTGGATGGTTAAGCTCCCATTTAATGCTGGGCTGGTGCCAAGTGAGCCTCCAGGAGGGTGAGGATGGTTTGGCAGCTGCTCAGGGTCTCCAGCCCCAGTGAAGTTTCAGGACATGTCCAAGCCCCCTTGGTCCCCATGGCTGGGTGCACACGGTCCTCCTCTCTGCTCCCTGACTCACACTGCCAGCAGAACAGCATCCTGCAGGATTAGGATTGATGATCCGTGAGTGGACTGCATGTTAATATATCTGTAATTTCCTCCAAAACTGGCTACTTTTCTCTGCAGGTAGTGAAAATTGAAGTGCAAACTCCAGAGCAACAAGGATTTTATGGCAACATCAGGCAGCGGTCTGGCATTGAGTGCCGGCAGATGAAAAAGAGCCCTTTTCCGCCATATCCCAAATGCTGCCAATTGGTGATGTTGCTGATGAGGCTCAAGGAGACACTCAAGGACCATGGTGGTGCTACCCAGCCATGGCCATGCTCTGAGACATGATCCAAGCATGTGGGCTCCCAGACCCAAACCCCGTACCCAGCCGGACCTCTTCCCTGGGGCCAGGAATTTGCTCTTTTTTAATCTGCAAGACCTTGCAAGTGCTAGATTGGGGCCTTATTTACATATTTTGCAGGAGCTGTGCTTGTTGCCCATCCCTCCTCATGCCCTTGGGCCAGCACAGACAATGCTGCAGCCCAGGAGAAGGTTGGGGGAGTGTCAGCCCCCCAGGCGTGAACTGGGGTTGTCACCAGCTTGAACACCCCCAGCAAATGAGCTACTTCATGTCAACATATTTATTTCTTCCTGGTAATGAGGCAACTTCATTTCCACGGGTTGCTCGAACAGTGCACAGCATCTGATTATTAAAAATGCTGCTGGAAGCCAGCCCACAACCTACTTAGGCATTAATCTTCCCTGACAGATGCTGACGAGGAATCGCTCCAGCAGCCGGGACCAGCTCCCCTGCCCAAGGCGCTTCATCCCTTAAAAGCTGGGTATTATCCCCGTTACCGCCGGCAGGAGCTGGGGCTGATGCCACATTGCAGGAGAGGTTGAGCCAGGCAAGTGGCAGGACAGACATCCCAGGGGCAGCTGCCAGCCTGTCCCATGGCTGCTGGAGATACTCGAGGCTGGATGGAGCTGGGTGAGCTGGTGACAAGTGGCACCGGAGCTGCTCCTGTGCTGGGCAGAGTTATCGAGTCACGGCATCACGGAGTTTCTATTTTTTTCTCACACGGAAATAAGCAGAGTCATGTCAAGTCAATCACTCCATGGATTCCTGTTTTGTTCATCACATTTTTTAGGACGGAAAAAAATCCCAACAAAATTTCTTTCCCAAGTCAGACTCTTTCACACTGGTTGTCTCAAAAGAATTTTGCACTTTTTCTGTACTGACATTTCCTCACCAAATGTACCCCAGTGCAATTTAAAGAAGCAATTCAGGATCCAAAATTAAACATTTTGCCCAATTCAGTTGCCCTTTTCTCATACCAATCTCTACAGAACTTTGTATATCTCCGTTTACCCCAAAAAGCTTCTTTTCTAATGTTTTTTATTGGCTCATGGTTTGGAGAAACCCATCCTGGTTGCTTCTCTCCTGTCAACTCCCCAGTGCGTATATTTGGGGTACAAATATAATGAATGAGTAGCCAAGTAATCACCCAGATAGGATAAAAAAACCCCACCATATTTCTGGTATTCGCTGGGACATTTTGAGTATTTGAGATGTCTCAGCAGTTTCAATCAGCTGCTGTTAGGGGCAGAGGAAAACACAAGGAATGTTATACCATGTTTCAGCAGAGCTATGACACCTCCCACAGCAGGAGCTGGTGGGGACCACACTGGGTGTGGGCAGGCATGAGCTGTGGTCCCAGATTGTGGGTGCTGGCACAAAGGCACAAGCATGGGGTTCCTGTCCTCCCCCTCTCACCTGCTGCCTGAGCCTTGATAAAACACCCAAAGCCACAAAAAAACCCCAAAGGAAACCAGGCAGGGGCAGGGGCAGCACTTGCAGGGATCCCCACCTGCCAGCACTAGCCAAAGGTTCCCCAGCTTGTGTGGGCAGTGGAGGTGCAGGGATGTGGCGAAGGTCACTGAGTGAGTTGGTGGCAGGATCAGCTCCATCACTGTCCACAGTGTCCCATTTCTGGGAAAGCAGGTGGGAGGAAATCAGTCTGGGTCTGGCACCTCCGTAGAGTTTTCTCTCCCTAACTGCAGGGTGGATGGGGAAAGGCGGATCCCTCAGCGGCTTCTAGGGCCCCTTGGGACAGGACTCTGGCCACGTCAGCCCATTCAGCCCCATCTGCCAAGAGGCCCAAGCACTGTGAAGCAAAGCTGTGAAGGCTCGGGTGCTCATTGCATTCTCTTTGCTGCCTCTGAATTATTTTTAGCAGCTCGATACTGGGAGAGTGGCGAGAAGCCAAGGTGAACACGTGGTGAGGCTGGGTCCATCTCCAGCCCAAGGGCTGCTGGTGCTGCTGTGCACTCAGGGGTGCTGAAGAAAACCCTCCAGGGGCTTGAGGGCCAGTGGCATCGGCAGGGGCGGGTGGCCTTGCTGAGGTACAGCAGGCACCAGCCAGACCCAGTCAGACAGACAGAGCCGGAGCGTCGCGTCCCCGGGGCTTATCAGACCTTGCGAGGCTTCCCCTCCCTCCAGCCGGCTGCTTGCTGGCTGCGGTTTCTCCAGCCAACCCCTTCACCCGACACCCACATAAGTTTACAGGTCACTATAACCCCCTGGGTTTTAACTTTCCAACAGATGAGACCAAATTAAGCCAGTTTTCCTGCTTCACTCTGAATTACTATGATGTCCTCACAACCTCAGCATTGTCTGCATGTGATTTTTCTCAGAGAAAAGATGAAATAAAACCAAGTGTCCCACTGATGGTGGGTCCTCACTGTCCCAATGTCCCTCCCCACCACCTCTGCAGACGCTGAGTCCAGCAACTACTCCAGGATATCCTGCGGCCCTGGCCGGATCCAGGGAACAATGAGCTGGGCATCTCCTGGCCACCGCATCCGGCGAGGTGAGGAGTGCCAGCCAGCTCCTTCCCATCTCCCAGCCCTTGCCTCTGGCTCAGGCCCCTTCCCCGGAATATGGTGGCACCTGAGCCACAGCTGCAGCTCCTTCAGCAACCAAATTTCCATCCAGAGGCTCTTGCTTCCCACTTCAGTGAGCAAAGGCAGCTCTCCCTCCCTCCCTCCTGCTTTGTCCAAAAACAATTGCAATTAATTAGGAGGATGGTTTCATCCTCAGCCAATGTCAGGGAAATTACCAGATGCATTGCTTTTCTTTCCCTCTTTTCCCTGTTTGCTATGAACCCCTGGGTGCTGAGGGGATACTTTGGTCTCCCCAGGTTCCTTTCTTAGCCATGCCTCTGCTTCCGGCCTGAGTCCTATCCCTTTGCAGGAAATCACTGCTTTGCTTACAGTTTCTTTAGTCCAACTTCCTCCCTTTCTCCATTATAATGTGCCACACAACCACTGTGGCAATTATAACATCAAATAAACGCCCTATACCTGCCCTGGGAGCAAGGGAATAACAGAATCCTGGAATGGTTTGGGCCGGAAAGGACTTTAAAGCTCATCTTGTTCCAACCCCCTGCAATGGGAAGATCAGGTGGAAGGGGCATTTCTTGATGGAGGACCAGGCTGGGAAGTGGCAGTCCCTTTTACAGATGAAATGGATGAATTTGGGGGGAGGGTGGAGCTGCCCTGAGATCTGCTTTTGGTCCTCCCTGGTGAAGTACCAGGGATGCTGACAGCAGCAGTGCCCTGGGAAGTCACAGTGGGGCTGCACAGCCCATGGAGGAGCAGTGCCTTCCCAGGAAACCTCCCCTCCACCCAACTTACAAGCAGATGGATAAACAAAAGAAAATGGTAAAGCCATCCTTATTTTTGGTAAGTGGGCACAGACATGAAGGTGGGACCTACCTTGCCCAGTCTCAGCCACGGCTGTCCCCTGTACATGACCACTGCCTGGGCTGTGCCAGCCCCCAGAGGGGTGGAAGGTGTTAATCCAGGGGGGACAGTGAATACCAGCTCTAAAGGAACTTTTGGCAATTAAGAGCCTTTCTGTCCATCAGCTCCTGTTGGGTCATGGCTCTCCCTACCGCAGAGCCTTGGTTTTACAGAATCCAGATTTTGCATCCTCATGGTCCATCACGGTTTTGCATCCTCAGGGATGAGGAAGCATCCTTGCCTGTGACAGCCACAAGAAATCAGCACTGTGCATTGCAAGACAGGTTCTCCTTAGGGAAAATCACTGACCTGCTGCTGCAGCCCTGTGTGCCGAGAACCGAACCCACCCCGCCCTAGCCTGTGGCACCTGCTGTGCCTGGGATGGCTTTGCTTCCCACACCATCCCCACTCCTGAAGAAAGCCAGGTGAAACATCTTTAGTGAGCTCCTGAAGCCCAGGCATTTGGAGTCACCTTGAAACTGCGGATGAGGTAGTTAGAGAGGGCTTTTGGTTGGGTTTTATTTCTTCTCTCGAATCCCTGCAGTCGGATTTTAGGGTGAGCTTCTGTTGACTGGTATTTAATCTCTTGGAGTTCAGTCTCTGCAAGTATTCTCCCTGTATATATGGTGGTCAGGAGGTCTCCTGAGTGCCAGGAGCCCCAGGGCTGCCACAGCTGGGATACTTGAAGATTTTGCAGCTCTTGGAAGAGCTGGGATTTGGGCATGTACACAGTCACACCAGAAATGGTGCTTCCCTCATATGTTTTTGTGAGGCTCATTTGATTTTTTCCATACCCTGGGCATCTGTACAGCTTTGTAGCTGCTTCCATTGGGGTGCTGGGTCGTTCCTATTCCTGAGTCCTGGAGGATTTGATCAACAGCAAGAGCACTTTGTTCTGGGAATGGCAGAAAGAAAAGTGAACGTGTCAGCTCTGGAGCATTTAGAAATAAGGTTCTGAAGAGATTATTTTTTGTTTTCTCCATTTCAACTCTCCAAAGTGCCTTCACTTCTACTTTTCTTCCCCTTTAAAACTCCAAACATCTTTAAGCATCTTAGAACTGAAAACAATCCTTTCTGAAATGAAGCACTCCCCCTCTGACAGAGCAAATCTCCTGTGTTTGAACTTAACACTGTGAGGGGAAAAAAAGACAATTCCATGCCCAAACCATATTCACCATAAATTTTGCAGCATGGACATTTTCCATTGGCCTGGCAGGCGGAATAAAAATACGACTTCACTGTGTGCCTGATTTCCTTGCAGATGGATTTATGGGCACTTCTTGTCACCCTCTGTCGCCCCATCACCCACTGAGCCCAGCCAGCAGCAGCTCCCTGGTGGCATTGACTCTGTGGCTGTCCACCTGCCCACTGGGATGTAGGGTGCTCTCCCCCGGTCTCCATTTTGGGGAGACTCCCATCACCCAAAATCTCTGCCCACAAGTCTTGTGCAAGAGAGGGAGCAGCTGGGTTGACCAGGAGCTACCACAGTGTGGTGCAGAGCAAAGCCTCTGAAAGTGGCCTGAATGAAACCCTCCAAGCAAGAAGCGTATCCAAAGAATATCCAAAGTATTTCCTAGGAAAGTGAACATCAACACAAGCTCTGTACGAAGCTTGTGTGTGCATAACTGAGCTGCTCTGCCCCACGAACGTACACACCAGCACATACGTGGCAGTTCTCTGGGTTTATAACTGGAATTGGCAAGCTTTGGGGTTTATTTATTTTTGCTCCTGGCCTATAGCAAGATAAATTTTGAAGTCGCGATTTTTTTTGTGCAGGGAGAAGAGGTTTGCTGCTGGCCGGGTCGCTTTTGCCGGTACATGCTGCCACCTTCAGCATCTCGCAGGAGGAGTCAGCTCTGCCGGAGCCCCGCCGGTCTCATCGCTCGCCTCCTCCAGCTGCAGGTGCGGCCTCTCCGGCTTCTTCTACTGCTCAGTAGCACTTGCTGCTGGCATGTTAATTTAGTTATTGAAGAAGAAACCCCCTGAGGATGTACACTCAGTTACGTGAGCTGGGGAAGGGGAGCGGGAGTAGCCGAATGATGGTGGCTAGAATAGCAGGACCTGAGCGTCAGTGTGTGACAACCACAGCACAGCCAGGGAATGAATTTGAAAAAATCCCCAGCAGATTACTGTGACATTGATGGAGCATCTTCTACACTAACCAAGCATCATAATGTCTATCTATGGGGAAAATCAAGGGGGTTTTATGATAGCAGGAGGGCACAGGTGATGGTGTGGGACAGACTTTCAGTGTCCACAGCCACAACAGCTCCAGACCCAAAGCTGCCATATCCCCAGCACTTCTCTATTGACTCTACAACCCTGGGACCAAGCCATGGGGTTCTGTGGCTGGAAATTAATTTTAATTCCCTTACCAGCTGCTGAGAGCAGCTCATGGAGTTGGGAAATCACCAGCGAGCTGGGATCCCGCATCCATCCTCCCTGGTGATGCTCCACACTACTGCTGCTGCTATTAATCACAGCTGCAGTAATGAAGTTAATGATCTGGGATCTCTTCTAATTATGTCTTCCCCAAACACAGGTCTGCCTCTGCCTTCACTGAGGGGACTCAGTGTGGGTGATTCAAACTCCACATGCTGCAGATGGCTCAGATTTCTAAATCAGCTTCGATTTACAGGATGGCCTTAGCTGAACTCCTGTGTTTTCCCCAAGCTGGCTGACCAGGCAGCAGGACACTCTTGGTCACAAAGCATTTCAAAGGAGACTTGTATTTAGCCAAAGTTATAATAGACTGGATTAAAAATAATTTAGTATAAACACGGGTGTCTGATTAAAACCCAGAGCCTTCTGTAGCTCCTTACAGTCATAGCCTCGGGTAGGGCAGATCCACCCTGGTATGGGGAAGTTTTGGGGTTTCATTGCTCAGGAAACCGACTCAGTTTAGTAGCCTGGAGCCTGGCTATGGGGTGCACTTGCTTTGCTAACAGCTGGCACTCAGGTTTCTAAAAGAAATCAAAATAGGCTTCATTTTTATCTTTAGATACCAGCCCTGGGACTCTTTACAAGGGATGTTGAGTTTTTGTAGCCATAGGAGGTGAAGAGTGTCGTAGTCTGTTGCATCCCCCAGCAAGACCAGCTCTCACTGGATCCCAAACGCACCATTTTTAGAAAAAAGCATGAAGATTTCAAGTTTCTGAGGGTGATGCCGACCCACACTTCTGGAAGCTGATCAGGTGCCTCAAATGACAAAAGCATCGTTATAGCTCTTGTGGGGAAGAGCTGAATGGCGTCATGCTGAACAACGCTTTCATTTCCTTCATCCTTGCCAGCCTTTTACAAAGCGGTGTTGAGTTGCTCAGATGTTTAAGATGCCACAAGAGGTGGCTCTTAATAGAGCTGAGGACTTTGTTTCCGATTTGCCGGAACCAGATTAATTGCAGCCCGGAACAGGCGGGGAGCAGCACTGTTTGCTCCTCGGGGTAAAAGCAGTGTGTTTGCACAAAGCGCCTTTATAGCCTCCTGGGGGGTTGAGGTTGGTTTGGCATTATTTTCCTCCCTTTCCCCTATTCTTCATACTTGAGCACTAAATCAACACCATATGATGTCTGGTTCATTTTCTCGTTAGAGCGGCTCCGTTGGCTGCATAATTTCCCAGCATCACATTGCAGCGCTGCTACTTCTCCAATGACACCCTAACAGCCAGGGCTTGTGTGCTTGGGCATCTGGGCTCTGCTTTCCACAGGCAAAAGAAACGGCTTGTCTCCTGGGGGTTTCTCTGGATCCCAGGAGGATGAGGGTGCATGGCATAGAATCATAGAATTATCCAATGTTTTGGGTTGGATGGGACCTTAAAGATCATCTACTCCACCCCCCTGCCATGGGCAGGGACACCTTCCACTAGACCAGGTTGCTCAGAGCCCCATCCAACCTGGCCTTGAACACTTCCAGGGATGGGGCATCCACAGCTTCTCTGGGCAACATGTGCCAGGGCCTTATCACCCTCACAGGGGAGAATTTCTTCCTAATACCCAATCAAATCTTGCCCTCTGTCAGTTTGAAGCTATTCCCCCTTGTCCTGTCACTCCATGCCCTTGTCAAAAGTCCCTCTCCAGCTCTCTTGGAGCCTCTTTAGGTACTGGAAGGGGCTCAAAGGTGTCCCTGGAGCCTGTCTCCAGAAGAAGAGGTGCTCCATTCCTCAGAACATCTTTGCAGTGCCCTCTGGACTGACTCCAGTGGATCCATGTCCTCCTTATGCTGGGGTCCCAGAGCTGGGCACAGCATGGCAGGTGGGGTCTCAGCAGAGCAGGGATGAGTCTCCCTCTCCTGAGGTGTCTGGGGCCATCCCAGCAGATGCTGAGGTGTAACACTGCAAACATTGAGGCATGAGTTGTGCATGCGTTAAACCCAGATCCAAACCCCTGTTCTGATTAGGGGCTGAAATTGGGATAGAACATAAGAAAACAGTGAATAAAATATTGAGACTGAGAGGAGACAACGTTTTGTTTCTAAACTGCAAAGTTTTGCTCTGAATATGGTAAATGAATCACAAAGAGTGTCTGATCAGCCATTGAACGCAGTCCAGAGTCCCGGCTGAGCTGTCGCCATCCGTGTCCAAGCCACATCCCTCTTTGGAAAAGAAGGCCCCAATAACATGTTAGTAAACAATATTCAGTGCTGGAAAAAATTATTTACAACTCAGCGGGGAGTAGCCCAGACATTAAAGAGCTTTTAAATGCTGATGGACGTGGCAGAAAACCTTTTCTAAGAGCCCGGCAGGAACACCGGAGGCGTTCAGGGCTCGCTGGGCGGGGTTCGGAGCAGCCCGGTCCGAGGTGTCGCCGGTCACGGACCCGGGGCCACCGCGCTCGTGCCGCCCGTTCCCGGCGTGGCCGCCAGGGGGCGCGGCGGGGCAGCGGCCGCGAGAGGGGCCCGGGGGAGGCGCGGGCGCGGCGAGGGCTGGGGGGGTTAATTGCTTTTGGAGCGGAGTAATTAACCCCCCTACCCCGAGGGCTGTGCTCCGGTGGGTGCTGCACGCCTGGGGCTGAGCCGGGCTCTGTCCCCGGGTTTCTCGCTTGCCGGACAAGGGGCGATCCTTAGGATTTTTGGAACCTGAGTTCTGCTGCTCTCCTACCGCAGATCGATTCCAATCCCGGAGCAGTTGTGCCTCTCTCAGCCCCTGTAGCAGAAGCGCTGCTGGGTCCGCATTCCCGACTGGAATCTCTTTCGTGGCTTTATTCTTCCTCACTGTGACATGTGAACATGCAGACCTTTGGAAACGAACCTCCGCCTTTAGACAGAAAAGTCTTTGCCGGGGTGAGCTCACCAAGGCTCTGCTGTCGTCATCAAAATTCTGGGCTAGAGGAGCATGTTCGTTTTTTGAATTGCGATTTCCTATCAACAGGCTGTTGGCTCAAGGTCACAGCTGTAGCTGCCCCATTATAATGTGGTGGCTGTCACTGTTGGATAGGATCACTTCTCATCCCAGGCTCAGATTTTGCTGGTGTGAGTCAAGGAGGTTGTTACCCATTGTGACCATCCCCAGTGCTGCCAGGGACAGGTACCAGCTCCTTTCAGAGTGTGGGACATCTTAACAACAATGAATACTGACTGCCAAACCAAAATGAGAGAAGAAGATGGGCAAGGGGATGAGCCTTCCCTCGGGAAGTGCAGGGGCCAGCTCTCCTGCACACCTCCTATATTTATGGCATGTCTCTACCACCTCTGAGCCATAAATTTTGCCAGTGACTGTCCCTTGGTGCCCCCGTGAGATGCTCTGTCGAGGATTTACTGCTCAGATTTGCAACGGAGAAATACAGCCCTGGCCACAACTCACGGTGCCGCACCTGCCAGCCCCGAGTGCTGCGGTGCTTTCCCAGCTCGCCCTCCGCCGGAGCCTGGCCTCGCGCACCATCACGTTTTATTTAGAACGCTGCTGCTTTGTCGCAGCTCTTCGGGTCAGTATGTCATGTCTTGGAGCTGAGCAAAGAGCTGGTGCTCTGCAGGCGGGCGGGGCTGGCCTCGGGGACCGCCGGCAGACGCCGCGGGCGAAGGAGCCTGTGATGGTATCGCGTGTTGCTGTTGGGTTTCAGGCACCACGTACAGGTTTGGGCTTCCTGTTCCCCTTGATATCGCAGAGCCCATTAAAGTTTCACATCTCATGTTATGAAATACGGCACACGTCAGGGGTTTTTTCCCCTTTCCTGGGCTCCTCTCGGCTTTCAGCTGACAGCCTGCGAGAGCCAGCAGCCCTTCCGCCCAGCATCCCGCTCAGCATCGTCCTGGAAGGGCTGGTACCCACCCCATCACTCCCTGCTGATGGTCTGCTGGGAGCTGGCTGTCCTTTCCATCCTTTCTGCCCCTTCAAGATGCTGCTGAGCTTGGCTGCCCTCCCCGGCAGCTGAGGCCAAACTCTCACGACAAGAGTGGCCACCCTTTTTGCATAACTGCTCTGCTTTTTCTCCCACGTTTAATGCGAGATGATTTTGCCTGTGGAGTGATCCACCCTCAGGGTTTTACGGGATCGGCCTGGCCTTCTGCCACCCACAAACGGGGCAGGAGGGAGTTTCCCAGCTTCTCCCCGGGAGCAGAACAGCCCCAGTGTCAGCGCAGTGGGCTCGGCGGGAGACAGGGCGCTCCCACGACACGCTCAGCCTGGCGCTATCGGCCTTGGCATCTCCAGCCGCGCCTTCCGTGGGGGATTTATCTCTGTCAAATCTGCAAATCGTAGCATGTAATTTTCCCTCTTTCTAGTCCGGGGGAGGGTTTGTGGCCGGAGCGGAACAGACAGATATTTGAGGCTGGGAGCAGGGAGCCTGCTGCACCACGTTCGCACCCAACCCCACAGGGCAGCCTTGCCAGTAACAGCCACGGCGAGATCAAAGATGCTGTTTGCCACCAGGATCTGTCCTTGGCTTCCCGCGGCGAGCTGCGTATCTCATCTCAGAGAGGGGAGTCATCTGATGTCTGGATGGAGGGGAAAGACGGGTGCTGTGTTTCACCAGGCTTTCCCAGCCTGCTGCATCAGTGCCGTAATTTCGGGGCTGGACCCTTGCTGCCCACCTGGAGGCCCAGGTTTCTACACCAATGTCCCTATTTTTCAGCAAAGCCTCAGCTCTCCACAGGGGATAGATGAGGTTGGTTTGTGATGCCCAGCCTGGTGTGCAGAGATGGGTTCACACTTGCAGTTTTTACTGATTTTCCCCTTTTCCAGGTCTCACGAAATGGCAGGTTCAGGAGGTGATTCTAACGGGTTGTGCCCTGATTCTGCTTAGCCAGAAGTTATGGAAAATAACATTAAGCTGGACAGGGATAAAATAGGCTTCAGTATAACCAAAACTGTGAGTATCCGGCCTCAAATGCTCAGTGAGAGGAAATTTTTTCCCATCTGGCTGCTGAATCTTTCCCCTCTCCGGAGCTGGAGCTGACAGTGAAGTATCACCTTGGTAGCTTACTTGCTACAGAACCTGCTTCGGGGAAGAGAGTAAAAGCAAATCAGAAGCCCCTGGGGACAGGCACCCTCTGCTCCAAGGAGGAGGAGGATGACCCTGTATCTGCTGACCTCCCCACTCTCCAGTCAACACAACTTGGCAGCAACAGAGGCCAATTAGTGCAGCTACAAATTGTCACCCCGCTCCCGCTCCAGCCAGGGTGAGCAGAGCGGTGCGCAAATGGCCGGCACCATGTCACTACACCCCAGCCTCCCGCGCCGCCACTCCCAGCGGGGTAAAGCCAGAGGTGGTTAATGAGAGTCCCAGCGGAGGGTAGGGCTGGGGCTCTAATTGCTGATGCCAGCCGGAGGTCACCAATTAAGAGGCAAAGTGCCGGCGGTGGCGCGCAGCCGAGCGCCCCGCCGCCGTGCCGTGATGAGCCGGAGAGGTGCCGGAGCTGCTCCCACCTGGCTGCCCCTTTCAACAAGTGGTTTTGTCTCTTCACCGCAGGCTCTCATGCTGCCTGGGCTCCCGGGAGCTTCGTTAGCACCGTGCGCACGGGAAGCCGCGCTCTCACTCCAAGGGCGGAGGTTGAGGGCCCAGCGCTGTGTGATGGGAACAGCAATGTCAGCCCCCGCGGCGGCAGGGAGCATCCGCCCCTCCGCAGTGGCCGTTTGGTGATGCTCCATTTAATAACACTCTCCCAGTCTTGCCCGTATAAATAAATGCCCCCAGACCCAAGCCAGCTGCGTGATGCCTCGATGCCTGCCCATGGATGGGGCAGCAGGCGGGGACAGAGCGCGGCAAACCTGGGGGCCATCACCCCTCCGCTGGTGTCAAAGGAAGCGTCTTTCAAGGAGAGCGGCAATCCCAGCAGCCCTTCAGCAGAGACCTGGCAAAGCCGGGTATCCCCAGCTCGCTGGCATTGCTCCTGTGTGCGGGGGTGCTCCCACCCATTCCCTCTGATGTGGATTCTCTGGTGTGTGCTAGGGGTTGGGTCCCCACTGTAGTCCCAGCGCCCTGCTCCCCACGAGGAAGAGGAGGGCGCACGCAGGGTGCACAGGGGGACGAGCAGATACAGCCATAACAAACCGCGGCCGCTCAGCCAGGAAGGCTCCGCGGTCGCAGCCAACCTGTCGTTCATCAAACCACCCTGCTAATTAAAGCAGAGCGCAGTGTCTGGCGGGCAGGCAGCAGCCCTGGGTGCGGCTGGGTGGGCCAGGGCCACCCAAAGCCACGGCGGCGGGTGCCAAGGCTGCCAGCGCCCCGGGGAGCAGAGCAGCATCGCCGCCTCCCTGCCGGCCTCCTGCCGGCAATCGCCTCCTGGCGAGGGCGGAGGGCTTGAGGGGGGCCCACAATGCTGCCCTCGGCGGGCCATGTCTAGGGCTGCCACTCCAGCTTGGGACACCTAAGTGGGGTGTCTCTGCCCCAGTGGACTCGGACTGTGTTACTCTGCGCTGGTACGGATGGGGAGCGCATCTCGGCTTGCAGGGGATGGGGACACCCTGGGCTGGGATGTCCCACAGGGACCTGCCTGGGGGAGCTGGGAATGGCTCAGGGTGCTGATGAAACTGCTTGGGGGAACTGGACCAGCTTTGGTCCTGCTCCACCTTGGCCAAGCTTTGAATCCCTCATGGCCCAGCGCCAGGCCTTTTGGTGAGGATGGTTACCCAGCCCGGCGTGCCCATCGCCTCCGGCACGGGCAGCATCTCACCTCGCAGGAGAAGGCTTTAATTCACCCTTCAACCCCCTCTCCCAGCAAAACGCTAATAGATTACACAGGACAGTGTGCAGGGCACTCCCGGGCTCCTCCCTGCCGGCTGTGCCGAGCCACGGGCATCACCACCAGCAGATAAGCCCCTGGATGCTTCCCAGGGCTGGCAGCTTCTTGCTGCCGTGGGCCAGGGTGTGGCTGTGCTTCTGTGAGCGATGCTATCCGAGGCCGGTGCGAGGGCCAGCCTTGCCAGCCAGTGACTTTGCCATTGCCTAAAATAAAATACATAGGGGGAAAAAAAAAAAAAAAAGAGAAAGAATCCTGACTGGATTAATAATTCAGGCTGGCAAGAGAACAAACCCATCCAGAATCCACCTTCCATTATATGCCCACAAACCACATAAAATGGAAAAAGAAAGAACAACATAAAAGCCCAGCGACCTTGAGTTCCAGTGGCAGCCCCAGATGTGCGGGGGTACAGGCAGAGGGAATGGGGTGCAGGCATGGTCCTTCGGTGTGGGGGTCCCATGCCTTCCTGCTGCTGGGGCTGGGCAGGATGGATGCTGGGGTGCCCCTGGTGAGGTGGGGTGTGGGATGCTGTGCTCGGGGGTGGCCAGACCACACAAAACGCAGTCCGGACAGCCCCAAGCCCTCCCTGCAAAAAGCAGTGCAGCAAAAATGTGCTAAATCCTCAAACTCAAACAAGGTTTGCCCACCGCAAATTGCAGGGGAGATTTGGGAAGGAATTTGCTACCAGAAAAGCGGTAGCAGGCTGGATGTGAAGTGTTTGGGGTGGAGACATCCAGGTCCATAGTGGGGGGATGCTGTCTTTAGCACTGAGCTAAGGCAGGGCTGCTAGCCAAATAATTATAACCAGGTAATGATAGAACCCTTTCCAAAAGAAATCCCTTTGGAGAGTCTTTTCCCTCCATGGAAGCACAGATGCTTGACACCCTGTGCAGCCTACTCAATACCCAGCCCCATCCCTCCCTGCTGCTTCTCCAACCTGTTCTGACCAGGGAACCCTCATGCTGGCAAAGCAAATGGAGCAGTTCAGCCCATTTCTCTCCTCCTTACTTTTCTTTTGTGGTTGTTGCAATGAGAAATTGTTCAAAAGGAGCCCCCTGCTACCAGAAGTCTGCCTGGCAGTCTAGGAATTAGGGAAGGAGATAAATTCTGCCCATGTGAGCTTCTGGGGACTTTCTGCCACCTTTCCCTGTGGAGGAAGGGAAATATTTTAAGTCATTGCCCTGGGCAGCTGCGGCAGAGCATCCCAGGAGAAGCCCCTGGGTTTGGGGTCTTGCTAGGTATTCTCTGGGCCACCAGCTCAGGGAGAAATGCCACCTCTAAAGCCATACCCGGTCCCCAGACCCAAACTTCCTCTGCTAGTCAAACAGCAAAGAACTGCAATTTAAACTTTAAACATCCCATTACTCTGAGCTTGGGAGTAGTATTTCCTTAGTCTCCCCAAACAGAGAAGGGAAGCATTGCTGGAACAGCCCCCTTCTCCCTCACTCTGCTTTGCATGTTCAAAATTATTATTATTCTTTTTTTTTTCCTTTTTTTTTTTTTTTTTCTTTTAAATAAACTGTCAGCACAGCATGGCCCCAAGCACTGCCTCAGCCACGGCTGCGCCAATTTAAACTTCTGATTTTCTATTAAAAGCTCCCAGAGTCTCCCTGTGAAGATGTTTTCCATGGAGGTGGGCAGGGGAAGGGGACTGGAGGGCTGTGGGGCAGGAGCCCTGCCCAGCCATGGTAGGCAGGGGTTTTGATGGAAATGATTACATCTTAATCCCACTCTGGAAAAACTCTCCTGTCTGCCCAGTTTCCATCTCTCGTGGTTTCAGAACTGGTTCATGCCCCTGTGGCAGCACTAGGAGGTTCTGCCTCTGTGAAATAGGGTGGTGGTTGTGGGGTGACCAACCCCATGTCCCTCACAGGACAGGATATGTGTTTAAATGTGCTCTATAAGTCACGAGCTAAAGCCAAAACAAAGGTTATGTATCTCTATTCTGCAGCAGTGTTGCTCAAGTGACCCGTAAGAAATCCTCACTCCCCAAGCCTGAAAGGGAAAAATCTCCACAAAAACCCTTTTAACCCCAGAGAGGGGTAACAGTCCTGGTTCTCAGTAGGACTGTGCCCACAGCAGAGCAGGGCGAGAAGGGACTGGGAATCCAATACCTTTGGACACCAGGGGAGTAAGCATTAATTGAGCTGTATTAATGAGCCAGCAGCCAGAAGGGAAAAGCTTTTAGTATGGGAGTGGGGTGGCCCTGGAATGGCGAGCAGCATCAGGATGAGGACTTTACAAAACCCACGGGCTGGGAACGCAGAAGAACTCCTGCCCTCCCCAAATCAAAATACGTATATGTATTTAAAAGAGAGCACAGGCGTTGCAATAAAATAGCTGTATGTGGTTTGAAATCCCCAGCTCAGCTCATGCCAAAGGAATTTCCAGGCCTGGTTTAGATCTGATTCAGCAAAGCTTTTATGACGGTGTGGGGGGTGTTCGGAGGACCCGGGGCTGCGGTGGGTGCTGGGGTACCACAGTCCCTGTCTGGCCAGGGCACTCAGGCTGGGCCCTCCATCGGGAGCCCTGAGGTAGGAGAGGTGGGCATGTGAGCTCGGGGCTGCCTGTAAAGCTTTTGTTTTCTTTCTCCAGCCTCAGTCCTGAGAAGAAGAAAGCTGGTGCCTTCCTGGGGAGGGATGTGCGCAGCGCTTGTGGCTCTTGCCCCAACCTCAGCCCAAGTTATGGGCCCAGTGGGATCCAGAATCAGCCCCAGAGGTGATCATGCTCCCCCAGGTTTCATGAAATCACGGGATGGGGTGAAGGGAGAGATTTTGTCTGCCAGCACAACCCTTTCTAGCCACCAAAGAATCTGCACAGCAGGGTGGCTCCTCTGGGGACCAGGCACATCCCCAGGCCTGCTCTGCTGCTGGGGGGCTCTGGCAGCAGGAGGAACAACCCCCCCACACACCCCATCCTCCCAGAGTGAATAATTCAGACAAAACAAAGGGAAATGGTGAAAGTTGTGGTGTCCAGGCACTGGAGATGATGGTTTCTTTAGGCAGAAGTAGGAAGAAAAACAAGCAGTGTAGGCAATTATCTCCCCCATGAGTCACTCAGGACTGGGAATTTTTTTTCCATGGCTAAGATTTCCCAGAAGCTGGTGAGCTGTCTGTCTGGGGGGTGTCTGTCTGGGAGTCGGAGGAGTGTCTGTCCAGGGATGGGTGAAGCAAAGCCAGCTGTGGTCCAGGAGCTCCGTGGTTCCCCCCTGCCAGTGAAAGTCCTAAAGCTTTAGACTCAGAGAGGGGTCTGGGGGTGTTCTCTCCATCCATACCCAGGGATGTGGAGCCCCCCAAACCCCACAGACTCTCCTCCATCCTTCAGCCTCCAACATCGGCTGCATTTAATAATTGGTTTAAATAAACCTTTTGGCTGCAGGGGTACAAGATAGGGACAACATGGACCAGCAGGGGTTTCAGAATCAGTCCTAGGAAGGAAACTCTTTGTTGGATTTTTGGGTACTTCCACCCATGGATGGATTCGCCATGCTTCTAATAGGTGTCGCTGTCCATGGCAGGGGGGGTAGAACAAGATGACCTTTAAGGTTCCTTCCAACCCAAACTATTCTGTGATTTTATGATCCCTGCATCCTGGCTTCAGATCCCTCTGGCTGGGAAGGGTTATCCAGGGACGACAGCACAGCTCCGTAACCCAGGGGAGTTCCGCAGATGGAGATGCCTCTGCTTTGATCAGGCTCTTCAGAAGTTTGATTTAAAGCTTGCAAGCCTCTTCCGAAACACTTTTGAGCCTAACTATTTTTCAAGATGAAAGGGAAAAGAAGAACCCCAAACCCTCCTCTCTACTCCCGACTATTAAAGGCTTCAGCTGTCTCCGTGTGAAGATGCCCCATGGCCTGTGGCTGCAGCCAGGGGCTGCGTCCAGCGTCCCCGCAGGGCCAGCACAGCCCATGCATTACAGATCCCGACTACCATTGCACACTCTCCCCCCTCTTCCTTTCCTAATTGTATTCCATTTCAAGATTATTGAGGAATAATTGCATTACGAAAGACAGCTCCAATCTGGCATTAAGGAGTGTTCTCCCCGCCTGCACAGCACCGAAGGTCCCGAGCCCCGGCGGTAATGGAACTTACCGCAAGCACTCAGGGAAAGAGCTCTCAGCACTTCAGCTAAAACACTTATTTGCTTTGAGCACATCCTGAGTTTCTGAATCTCTTCCCTCCTTTCAAGGCTCACATTTGCCAAGAGCGCACCTGGGGCAATGGCAGAGGGGATGGTTGAGATGCAGGGGTGTTGGACATGCTATGGGAGAGCACCACATGCCTATGGGATGTATGGCATTCCTCTCTCCATGCCCCAGCTGGACAGAACAGACCATTGATGGAGATAAACTAGGTCTTTGCAGGAGGCAGAGCGAAGAGAATGAGTGCAGCAAAATATGTGCAGGGAGGGTGCACAGCAATATTGCAGCCTCGCTTCCCCTCTCCCCTTCCACTCCCCTGCTCTGAAGAGGAGGGAACATCCCCATCCCACCTCCAGCAGCAGCCAACCCTTCGGCACAGCCACCAAGGTCCTTTTGATTTGGAGCCAGGTCTTCCCTCGCTACCTTGATCCCCGATCCCTTTCAGCCGCCACCGCCGTCTGCCTTGTGGTTCTTTATCAAAGGCCGTCTTGAAACCCAGATAAAGGGTGGCGTATGCAGCGAGGCTCCCACCCTCGCGTGCAACCACTCAGACATGCTGTGGAGATTAGCCAGAGCCCAGCTGTCCCCTGCTTGCCCGTCTCTGCCAAGAGCCTGATCTACCCAAGGCAGCGATAACAGCGAGTGTATCTCCCCGAGACTGAGCACTCGCTCGCGCACTGAGCAATGATGTGCACAGCGGTGCCACACAGACATTACCCCGGTAAAGTGCTGCACAGAGGAACAACACGTGTGTCTGAAATGTGTGGTCCTCAGAGGCGGGTCAAACATGTGGCATTTGGAGCCAAATCTGGAATATATTTTGGCTAACGGCTGGGCTTGTCAGCGTTGGAGATGGACGAGCTGTTGTCACAAGCCTTATGACAAATGTTCTCCTGAGGTTTTATGTGAAGATCTGAAAAGGCTCCAAGAACAAGCTCACCTTCAAGCTTGGACAAAGCCTGGATTTGGCACCATCCATCTTGTTCCTATGCAATGGGCAGAGCAAAAGCTGGGCTGGCCTTGGGGGCTCTGCACCAAGTGTGGTGTTCCTGCAGGGAAAAGCTCTTCTGGGCAGAGTAGGAGCAAATCCAAACTGGCTTTGTGGGTGGGTAAACTGAGGCAGGAGCAGACAGGGACTTGTCCCAGATCACCCTGCAAACCTGTCTTCTCCTGCTGTTACTCCTGTCTACCACTCACCCTTTTAACTCTGCCAGAGCCATTTCACACCCTTGGGTCCCACTACAGCCAGCAATGCCAAGTGATAATGATTTATTATTATTATTATTACTCCTGCTATTATTATTGCTGCCTAGATAATCCCCTGTCAGAATATAAATGTGCCTTCCCTTCCAGCATGAGAGTGTCCTGCTTAATGATGTTGTTTTCCTCTCACTGGTACCTTCAGCTCTGACATATCGAACATTAATGGCACCAGGAGAGCTCCGGCTACGCTGCTTCTTCAGAAGACAGGTCATTATAGCATCAGCCATCCTGGTACGAGGACTGCTCTTCCCTCCTCCTTTATTAAGATTCGCCTTTCCTTGATTAAATTAGCTTGAACGGCCTGCTTCCGTGGGAGGGATGGATGCCTCCATTATCGCCTATTCCTTCTGAAAAGGATGGGAGGGAAAAAAATACAACGTGGCCTGGGATAATTGAATGAAAATTTAATGAGCACTTGCGAGAATACGTTAAGAGAAATGCCAATCGATAGAAAACTGATTTCCTGTTTTTAGCACCAAATGGACTCGTGCTGGAGAAGTCATTCCCTTCCACCTGTAGCAGGAGTAAGGGAAAGGCTGGAGCAGCCAGCCTGCCCCGCTGGCAAACATGGCTTCGAACCTGGGACAAAGAGGCAGAATTAAGTTATTAACACACTGTTAATCACTTTGCAAATGAATACCCTGGGCAGAGCAGGTGGCTGTTGTAAGAGGAATAACAGCTACTGACTACAGAAGAACATGGATGGAGGCTGAGCAGCCCCTACCTCCCAGCTGTATTTCTCAGCTCGGTTTGACTCTTCAGCACAAACCAGCTGTTGAAGCGGTGGCTACAGGTTGTCTGACTGGTGCAGCCATTCCACAGTGAGGATGCAGATGATCCCATCACTTTCAAAGCTCTCACATGAGCAGCTCACTTGAGAGGTCCAGCCCCCCGTATCACGCACACTCCCCACCCCAGAGACACTGTGGGAGAATGGCCTTTCCTGTGTTGAAATTGCCTCCCTGGCTCACCTCAGATACATTCTGGAGCAAGATTTTCAGAGGGGCACTGTGCTAAGTTTGGAAAGATACCACATGTCCCAGCCAGGTTTTCCCAAGGCACCTCAGCTCCCCCAGCCTGGGTTTTCCCAGGAGCTCAGCCCAGCACCTTCCCCAGCTTAAAGCCATGGCAGCTGAATCCTCGATGAAACTGCAATGCTTTTGCTCTTGGGGCCAAAGGCATCCTCGGTAGTGACCCACAGAGGTCACTGGGGCAGCTGCAGTTCAGTCCTGTGGACAATTGCTCAGTAAAACTGGTCAATAAAATACAGCTACCTGAGAAGAAGAGTGCAGTTTGCAGGTCTCTGCCTGCTGCTGTTGGAAAATGTTTTTTTTCCTTCTGGTGAAAGCAGGAGGTTGCACGAAAGCTGCACTTTGTTAACTAAAAGAGTCCCCATGCAGGGCTCTTGGCATGCAGTGGGGGCATCTCCTTACCAGGCCCCGCCACAGCAGGGCCCACGCCATGGCTCCTCACTCCCGCAAATCGAGATCCTGCGAACTCAGACCACTTTTCCCCTTTTTATCACCATCTTTCCAAGAAGAAAGGATCTGAGCAGCCATCCTGGCAGGAGAGTAACCAGGCTGCCCCACACCACGAGACTGTCCTCATGTCCCCAGATGGCCCTGGAGCCCTGCAGAGAGGCCTTTGGACACGCTGACACTCTCATGTGCACGTCCTACAGCCCATGTCCAGCTCATACGTGAGCTCCACTGTGCCCCGGGAAGCTTTGGTTTCACCCCAGATGCCCTGAGCGGGAGGGCAGTGGGGGGACCCCTGGGAAGCCCCACCCTCCCGCAGCTGCCCCGCACAAAGCAGCCCATTCTCGGCAGCTTCCAGCACTGCTCCGCAGCAGTAAATATTGCATTAGCTGTGGTGGGCCAGGGCTCCGGGCCCTTTTCCAGCTTGGCAGGCTCCTCTCAGCCGGCCGGCAGAAGAAGCAGCGATTATGTGAGCTAGGCACAGAGCGAGAGGGGCAGAAAGCAGCCCTGGGGCAGCAAGAAGTGCTGCCAGGGCAGCAATGGGTCATCTCTATCCTGCTTTCTGAGCCGTGATGGCTGACAATACCCTTGTGCGACATGTGGCTTTGGTGGAGTCACAGATTTCCCCTTGGGAAAAAAAAAAGGAAAAATATAGTGGTTTTTGGACCAAAGCATTTGGGAATCAGAGCCGAAAAGCTTACAGCGTCGATCTGAAAAGGGCTTTTCCGCTCCCAGGCGATGCTCTGGGGTTTTGCTGTCATGATTTTGAAACTTTCTGGAATTTGTCGGGTTTTGTTTCTGCTTGCTGGGAAAGGTCATGGCTTCCCGGGCAGGGAGGGAGAGCTCTGCTTTCTGGCACAGCCCTTCGTGCCCAGCCTGCCCTGGTTGGGAGCCTGGCTGCCCCAGAGTGCCTGCTGAGGAAGTGTGGGGCAAGGGGAACCTGTGGCGACAGGACAGAGGCATTAATAGATCACTCCACCATCAAAACCTGCATGCAAAATCCAATTATAGCGGGGTAAAATAAATCCAAGGTGGTCCTTCCAAAACTGCCTGGCTAAGTGAGTTCCCGGTCCCGACTCTGGCGTTTCCCCTCCATCCTGTGCACAACAGGCCTTTTGTTAAATTTCACATCCTGAAAGAATTTAATAGCATTTTTATTTTTAATCCATCACATGTGTTTTGTTTGGACTAATCCAACGGGGCTCCGTTCACAAGCAGCTCTTTTTCAACATCACTAAATTTCTCAAGGCTTAACCTGTTGACAAGGACCGGACGAGTTCGGCCCATGTTACGCAAGCATCATTAGGTGCACAAGGACTCGAGCCCGTGAGCAGACAGAGTGGTTAGGGAATTTTGCTGAGGATGGGAGGAGAAGTGGATCCCTGCATGGAGGGGAAGCTGTCCCCCCCTTTCTATTGAAGGCGGCTTCAGGGCTGCTCAGCAGCTTCCAGGGATTTTGCATTGACTGGTGCTTCTGCAAACCAGACTATGGGGTTTTCCTGGGGAGGAACTGGTGTTCCCATTGCCCAGCTGAAGGACTGAGCTTGGAACTATGGAAAGCAGCAACACTGATGTCCCTTAATTGCTGTAATTCAATTAAGCCCTGCAGTGGGTGCAGCCAGGCAGGAAACCAGCCCATCTGCCACTAGCCTGGGGCTGCTACGTAGCCACAAGATATTCAAGCACAGGTTTAACTTTAAGCCTGGTTTGAAGATTATCTCTGCTTATAAAAGTGTTCACTCCTGAGGTGACACGTCCTCAGGTCCTGTTGCTTTTCTGCAGGGCTCAGGCAGAGGAAGGCTGTGTGCTGGGCAGCACAGCAGGCAGGAATGGCATCAGCAGGGTTAGGAAAGGGCTGGGGAGCCTACGGGCTTACGCACACTGCAGATGCGCCTTTGAGAACATCTGGATCCTGTAATAATTTGGGCCGTGAAGAAAACGCGCCAACGCGAGCTCACACCCCCGTGAAGCGCCTTTGTGTGATCCCTCAGAAGTGCCTGATTCCCAATCTGTGGATTGCTGCTCTAATGATCTCCAGACGTTGTTTTGAATGTCAGATACATTTCAGTTGCTGCTGCGGAAGATGTCCCTCTCCCCATCCCTGTGCAGGAGCGGGAAGCAGGCTGGGCTGGGATGGCAGGGCTCGGAGGTCCCTGAGGGCTGGATGCCAGGGCTGCCCGCCTTGGTGAGGCAGCGTCCGTGGACTAAAGCTGGATGGCAGCTTTCAAGGGACAATAGCACAGTGAGAAACCCCACTTTAGACACTCCTTGCTCAAGAGAAGCCCAGCCAAGGAACCGCCAGAAAGTCGGGTTTTATCGCTGCAGGGCTCAGCCGTCAGCCTCCGGCACGGCTGCAGTCAGCACGCGTGGCTGCCCCTTGGGTCACATCTGCATGCTGGGCTCTCCTGGGCTTGGATTTGAGCTGGGAGTTTTTAAGGGGCACCAGACTGTCCTGTGATCATTATTTCTATGTGCAGGTGACCATTTGGTTTAAATCCAAACTAGAAAACGAGGTCATTACAACACATTCCCTCCCGGGAGGGCAGCCGGCTGCTGCTGGGGCCGTGAATGGAGTGAGTGCATTTTATAAAAATCCATTTGTTTTGAGCTCCTCAGTGACAAGCAACCAAATTTCCCTCCTCGCAGTTGGTGCTGGCAGCAGGGGGTGCTGGGTGCAGGAGTATCCTGGCTGTGGGAGGACACAGCTCTGTCGGAACTCTCTGGACTTGATGGCAGTTTGAGATTCTGAGCATTGTGATGAGTTGCCATCCCCAGCTGCCAGGGTCTGGAGGCCTCTGAAGATTTGCTTTGATCAAAATGTGAAACTAAAGGCAGAATAAGCTCTCACATGCTCAAGTTTGGTCTGTAACACAAGGCAAGTTCTGGGAGACCTTCTTTCTCAAAGCTATGAGATTCACTGAGGGCAAACCAAGGCCATCAGCACTCCCAGAAACACACCTACCAAAAGGGACAGCAGGATGTGTCCCTACCAGCAGCAAGGAACAAGGGACAGTAGCTTTGCTATTTACCAGCCCTTAATAGAGCAGCTCCTTGAGGCTTTCAGGAGGTCTGGAAGGATGCCTTGACCCTGAGGTCCTACAGCAGTCACCTGGTGACAGTCAGTGGGTGCCCTGCATTTATTTATCCCCCTCCACAAAATACCTGAGCAACTCATGCCAAACCACTGCGGCTCCCTCATTAAATCAACATCTGCCTGGCATGGCAGAGCTTGGAGATCGCCTGGTAGATCAGCTCGGGGTGGGTTCTGTGTTTGGGTTATGTTTGATACTGGAGTCAAAGTTAATCATCTGACGAATCCAGGCTTTGTCACAGATTTGCAATAAAGCCCCAAACTGGACGAAAATTCTGTGCTGAGTGGAGTCCAAGGGTGCCGCATTGCACAGGGATCATGTTCAACTAATGGATTTATTTTGTCCCTGGGAACTGGATCCCTTCAAGCTAGCTCCCGGGCTGGGGCGGCACAAACCCCAGCCACTCCCTGAGAATAAACCTGGCTGGATAAACTGTGAAGGACCAGGAGACAAACATCTCATTCACCAGCTCTCCTGGAAAAGTCGTCGGGATAACAGTTGTTGCCAAAGCCACTGCAGCAAAGGCATCTCTCTTGGGCACACAGGAGCAGGCAAGGATGAGCCGGGGGGTCAGGGTGACCTGGGGAGGAGATGGCAATGATAGGGCTCAGTGGGGCGGTCTGTTTGCTGTGTGGCCGTGGGAAACCTCCCAGTGTGGTGCTCATCTCAATGGGGGAAATCTCTCTGCGTGGTGCTTTGGCCCTTTGCCTGGAGGAAAGGACAGCAGTGCTTCTGCAGGGAGTTTCAAGGACAGACTGACGCTTTGTGTGTGGAAGTAGACTTTAGTGTGGGGAAAAAGGGATTGAAGAATGGCCAGTGAAAGCAGGGAGGGGACTGAGGCTGCTTTGTGCCCTGGCAGGCCTGCCCGGATCGCACTGGGGATTGGTGCTGGGAACATATTGGGAGCACATTGGAGAGATGAGCTGTGCTGGCTGGCTGCTCTGGGACAGACCCTGCTCAGCCTTTTTCCTGCTTTGCAAGGGACAGCTGCCATCCATGCATGCACACCCCTGTGCCCTTGTGCACTGCCATGCTCACATTCACCCCTGCACCACATGCAGCCCCCTGTGTCCAGCCCGGCAAGCCAGGACCCACCTCTTACCAACACAGTGCCCTCATCCCTACTTTTTGTGGGATGATTTTTCACTTAAACCACTTCTTCAGCCCAGATCCCAAAGTACTGCAGATTTAGGCCTGGCTAACTCGGGTCAGCCTGCCTAATTTAACAGCACTCAGTCTTAGAAGGAAAGGGTCACCTGCTGTCATGCAGATGAGTCCAGAGCTGCCCCAGGGCAGCAGGGTCCATGTGAGGCAAGAAGGGATGTGGTCCAGGATGGGACACTGCCAGGGATGCTGCACTCCAGTGCTCCCTTAGCTCTGTCCTCTGTTGTATCAGAAATAATAACTTCCTCATGCAGGGAGAAGCATCCCCCAAAACATCTGACCTGCTGCTGCCTTTCCTACTGGGAAATCCTCATCTCGAGAGTTGAGCCCACTCAGGTGCAGCCTCTGCAGCAAAGCATCCTGTGGAGGAAATATGGGATCCAGATGCCAGGGGTAGGGTTTGATTTTCTTTCAATATAAGGCATACAAAAAGGTCCAAGCAGAGACTATTTATTGATTTTAATGAAAATAATATGTTGCCTTGAAATGAGGATGTTAATTAAAAGGCACCCGTTGCTGTTTATCGCTGGCTGGGTCTCTGGCACCAGTAAAGAGAGAAGCGAGTGGGGGAGCTCAAGCCAAAACCTCCCCGCAGGGAAGGTGGATGGTGCTGGAAGTGGGATGCGGGGCTGGAGCATTCCTGCTCCTCTGAGGGAGTAACTCTGAAAATAAACTCTTATGAAAGCTGGGCCTGGCAAGCGATGTTGCTGGAAAAGGGGGACTGAAACCCAGGCTCCACTCCGGCCAGCCCTGCCACTCACAGCGCGTGAGTCTGGGCGAATCCTGCACCAGCTCCCCTGTTTACTTAATAATTTCACACAATAGCATCCTTTAGAGAGATATAATTTTTGTTTTCCTTCTCCTCGTTAGGAATGAGACCACTACGCAGACAAAGAGGCACCATGCACATAAAAACTTGCTACATCTTGCCTAGAGGCAGCAAATTTAAAAGCAAAATTGAATTCTTAAGGCCCCATGGAAAGTGACTGAACCTGCCATGCAAGGTCTGCTGGCACAAAGGCAGGGACGCTAAATAAAAACCCCTGGGTGAGTACTGCAGTCTTCTGATATAGATCCAGCAAGCAAAGGCACCGGGCTTGGAGGCGGGGAAGAGCTTCTGAGGTATTTTTTCTTGTCTGGAAAAGAAGGATGATTATGGCTCAAGAAGCATTCAGCTGGTGAAGCATCCCTCTTGCTTGCCAATTGTTCCCCCCGTGTGCTTGCTGAGGTTTCTGCTCTTCCCCAGTTCCTGGCCCTGCACAGCATCTCCTCCCTCTGCAAAACTCTCCAGGTAGTTTGGAAGGTTTATAGGTTGATTTTTACCCCCGGCCATTGAACATTGCCCTTGCCTTCCTTCTCCAAAGTTGCTTTCTGGTGATGGATCAAACACTGTTCTTGGTGTGAGATTTAGAGTCAACTTTCATCCCTCAGAGCTTGGATTTCCTCTCCCTTCCACCCTCCTTTTCTCACACGATCCACTTAGACACCAAAAACCCCAACTTCCACTGCGGGGAAATGGGTGTGTGAGCTCAGGACTGGGCTCCTCAGCTGCCTAAAGAAGGGCTCACCCCATACCCCCAGCACTCTCCAGGAACATGGGCTGATGCTAAGAACACCAAAATCTATAGAGAAAATATATTGGGTTGCATTATTAAGCAACAATCCATTAAGAGAGCTTCTGTGGGCTTTGGCCTGCTTAATACGGAGCTTGGGGCTAAAAGCAATGTCAAAGCCAAGACCAACCTATTACTGGAGGTAATTCCTACAGTTTTCTATTCGATTGCAGGTATGAGATGTTCAGAAGCCTTCCAGAGGCTTTTGAAGTATCCAAGCTTTTTTCTCCTCTCTCGTCCCACGTTAATTCTCACGCAGCCCATCAATGGCCGCTCTGTTCTGGGAGCACCCTGTGTGTCCCCCCCATGCTCAGGGAAGACAGGAGCAGGCAGGGACATGCCCAACATGCCCATGCAGAGGTGGAGCCTGGGGTCCATATGGGCTGAGTTTAAATGATGCTTGGGGGACTTTGCAACCAACAATTAGACATGTTTACTCATGTATTTGCCAAAGGTGCCTCCCTGAGCTCCCAGTAAACAGCATCAAGAGCTGCCTCTCCTCTATGGAGACTTCCCAGACCAGATCCTGACTTTCCCGAGGCTCGTGGTGGGGAGGGCCATGTTGCTCCAGTGTGTGGCAGCAGGATGGCCAAGTCTTGCTCATTAGATGGTGGCAAGTTTGTATAGCTGGTGAAGAAAGCGAGAGTGCAGCCGTTCACCTATATCGACCCTGGTTCTTGCCAGGCTCAACCACATCAAACAGCCTGTGGGGATTACTCAAAATTCGAGTTGAGCTGCGTGAGGCGGGCAGGCTTTGCAGGGCTGGTCTCGCAGCCTGCCCATGGGCACGCCGAAAACAAATGCATTCAAACATTTGGTTAGAAAACGGTTTGGGTTTTTTTTTTAGGGTTGTTGTCTCTTCTTTTTCTTTTTTTTCACTAGGTCTGGAAGCCACGGCTGAGTCATGTCCCAGCTCTCCTCAATGAGAGATCTAAAGCATGTTAAAAAAAAAATTAAAAACCCAACAAAAACACGTCTGTTGTTTTAATCACAACTTGGTTTCACAATACATAGCTGGTCTGGGCTGTGATGCAACTGAGTCTCTTTTTCCAAGTCACACACATGGATTTTTATGTTTCTTCTGATATCCTCTACCAGGCTGGCAAAGCTGGTACGTGCACCCTTAGATTCCCCCAGGGACCTCTGTTGCTGTGTGTTTGTGAGCACGTAATGACCCGGTATGACAAGCAGGATTTCTTACCTTAATTAGTTCCTCTCCAGCACTGAACAAGGCAGTTGCTGTTCTAATTTAAACTAGAAGCCACTGCAATCAGGTGCCCACTAAGGTCAGGGTGTTGCTGTGTGTTAGCAGCCAAAGTGCCAAGGGATTTAGGAGTCAGGGCCCCGTGGCTGCACGTGCTGGTGGCCAAACGCAGCTTGCCTCCTCCCTGGCTTAGTCCCTGTTGTGTGAAGCATCTGTGTGTGTGGGGAGGGTTAAAGAGTGAATTATTTTGCCTGTGGGAAGGTGGAGAGCTGCAGCCATGGGGATTTCTGATATAAAACAGCAATCGATTTTTATCTGAGGGTAAAACCCAACCAGAAACCAGGGCACGCTGTGGTGTATGGGCACAGCCAGCATGATTTGCCTGCTCTGGGAGAGCTTGGGTGAATAATGCACCAGTGAGAGGCTGCGGGGCTGGCTGAGAGCCTGCAAAGGCAGACAACACTGGAAGCCTGGCAGGAAGATGCTGGAGCAAAGGGCAGAGCTGGTTCCTACTCCAGCATGAAGCCCAGGCAGCTCCAGATGCAGAGCTTCTGGGTGGGTTTTTCTTCCTTGCATTTAACACAAATAAAGAACTCACAATCTTGGTTTGCTCCACTTCCCCCCTCCCCTCTGAGAAAAAATCGCCCCCCAACTGTGGAGTGAGTGGGCATATTTATGAACTGTGAGAACATCAACCACAATGTTATTTTTAAGTTTGTTTTTGATGAGCAGCTCTGGCTTTTCCATGACATAGATCAGCTGTTGAGTTGTGTTCGGCTGTGAGGTTACTTTTTTGATCTGAAGGTGATATTTCCAGTGCTGGGAAACACCCGGAGAACGCTTATGTCTTGCGGAAAATCGTGCTGGGCTCTTCCCATCTGTAGTCAGGATCATTTGCCATGTGTTATCGCTTAGAAATGAGCTCTTTTCATTTGGCCAGGCAGGAAAAGTGGTTGGAAAACATCGCAGACCCACATAGCCTTTTCCTCCCTCCCCTGTACCCTGTACCTCTTGGGGGAAACAGGGCAGCAGACTAACACAGGGTCTTCTGTAACATTTGACAGCGCAGATCCAGCCCATGAGCCATCAGAGACCTGCTGCTGATTGTCCAAAATGAGTATGAGCTGCCCAGTTAGCTCCAGTGGGCACCAGTTCTGAACCTCCTGGGAAGTGTGAGGACGACCTTGCTCCCTCTCCCTCCAATGGGCTCAAGCTCTTATTGCACAGAGATTCCTGCCTTCACTAGAGAATAATTAAGTTTTCAATGTCTCCAAACATCAACTCTCAAAATCTGCCTCTCTACAATGCATGAAAATTGTATCCCTGGCCTTACTATGAAAAAAAAGTACAGCATAGAAAATATTAAACCTGGTTCTTGTATTATAGGTGTCTTCCAGACGATGGCTTTCCTTCCAACACGAGGCTAACCCTTCTCACATGGGCACCTACTTCCTTTGTACCAAAACCAGAACTTCCCTTACTCAAAGGGAAAAAGAACTCTAGAATTCATTCCTGAGAGATGTGCAGCCTCAGGGATGTCCCCTCAGGGGCTCTGCCCTTCCACCCAGCAGTGCAGTGGGCTTGGGCCCAGGATCCCTGTGAGAAGGGGGAGCTGGGGTCTCATCAGCTGCAGGACTCATTTATGGCTCTTGGAGTGGGGACTCTCTTTCTATTCCAGAAGCCTGGAAGTAAACGCAGAGCAGACTAAGGATTCTCTGGGGTCTGTGTGTGGAGACTTCATTAGGAATCAAATGTACCTTTACCCTGTGGAGTTTTAGAAATGTGCTGTTTGATTGCAGGGGTGAGCAGGGCCTGAAAGCACAAATGCAAGCACATATTGTTGTGTGTGTAGAAAGGTTTTTAATCCAGAGGGCAGCTATTCCCAGGCTGGTGTGACCTGGTGCTGAACCACGAGCTTTGAGGGAGCAGCTTTGGTGAAAGGATACAAGATGCTGCATGAAAGGGATGGTGTCAAAGCTTTAGGTCCCGAACCTAACACCAAAGCAAATGCACTGGCAGATTCTCAGCTGAGATTTGTGGGGGCTTTGAGAGTCACAAAACCCCACGGGTTATCAAACACCTCTTCACATTCCCCTTCTGCTGTGGAGGAGGACCAGGCGTGCTGCATCCTCTTCATGTGGCAAGTCATGTGTTGCCACCGCGCCGCGAGCTCAGCAGAGGTGCTGAGATGAGAGAGCGTGGCCTTGCAGGAAGGCTGGATGCTTCACAGAGAGGCAGGAGAGTAAAGAGCACACACGTATGTGCTCTCTCCTACCAGACATCCTACACCCTGCAGATGGGCTGCTGCTGCTCACTGCAGCTGATGCTTTGGGACAGGGGTAGTGAGCAGCCACTGCTACAGGAGGACTTGTTCAGGATGGTTGGGGGCAAACAAATGGAATATTTCCTTGCCAGGCTGCTTGAGAGTTAGTCCAACTTGCCTTTTGCATGCTGGAAAGGGAGAGGCACCAGCTGCACATGGCTGGAATGACCGTGGAGGAGGATGCAGCAGTGCAGGGTAGGGTCTTCATTTAGACTCCTGCCCACAGGGCATAGGGAGGGACATGGTCGCTGCTGGAAACAGATCTGCTGAAAGGATGGAGGAGGACCAAGAGGCATTAGCCATGGATAATTTTGACATCAAACCTTGATTTGAATACAACCACCACCACAGCAGCAGGAGGGTAAGGATCTAGTAGATCTAGAGAGATTTAGAGAGCAATTATAGTTCCCTGCATCACTTCTCATGCCTGCATCACTTCTATCTTCTGCCCAGGCCTTGCAGTCCACTGCAAAAAGTTCCAAGAGGGTCCCAGTCCCATCCATACACAGCCACCACAATAAGATCTGCAGGGCTGGTGCTGATGCCCAGATTTTGCTGCCCAGTCCTTATCCTGCTGACAGCTGTGCTGGCATCCTCCTAGAAAGCATGAGGTTTTCTAACTTGGAGTAAGCTGCTACTGGTGTAAATCCCGCCCAGAGCTGGCACGGGATTAAGCATGCACAGAGGGACCACGGCAGCCCTGATTGCCTGGGGAAAGTGGGCTGTCAACTGGACAGCCCATGACTTGAGTGTGAGGCTGTCCTCCCATTCATCCCTTCATGCCCCAAAAGCAGGTGGGGGAGCTTGGGAAGCGCCAGGAGGAATGGCCTCAGTGCTCCATGCTGTGCCCCAATCAGGCCCTCCTCCTAATTTAAAACATTCTGTGAGTGGTGAGATCCTGCCAGTGCCCTCCAGGAGGGGCAGGAATGGTTGGGAAGGCCCACTGCATTTGCCCAGGGGGAGGCAGTAATGCAGGACCTGGTACATTGGCTCCATGCCACTGGAGGATCATCCTTACCCCGCTTTGCCTTGCCTGGGGTCAGCCACGAGGAATTGTGGTGGCCTGGGCACTGGGCACGCAGCTCCCCACCGCCGGCCTCGCCAGCATTGCTGCGTGCCAAGGTGCCCCATTCGAGGCAGAAGAGGAAGCAAAAGCGGATTTGCATGCCACGGCTACACCCTGCCTCAACCAAATTACCAGCAGATGAGCACCGGCGCACCTCCTGCCTGTTCCCTAATTTATGGCAGGAGAAGCAGGGAGGGGAAGGTGAGGGGGAGTAGGGGAGGGAGCAACAAACATGGCCATTATACATGCAAATACAGCACTTTGTGCTCCTTCAGTGCTTTCCCTCTGAGCACCCCCGTGTATTTTCCCATGACTAACAAACTGGTCGCTAGCCTTCACGTTTCGGGGTGCAAAGGACATCGGGGGCAGAAGGGCAGCCGGTGCCGTCTCATCCTGCTGCGGGTGCAGCAGTGCTGAGTGTCTCCATCCCTGTGCCTGCCCGGCCGCACCTGCCCGGTCCCCGGAGCCGTGCTGGGGCAGAGCCGCTGCCCACACCTGCCTGCACGGCCGGGTGGGAGCCACGGGGCTCGCCCGAGGCCACGCGCTGTGTCTGGGACGGAGAACAAAGCCGGTGCTTCACCTCCCCACCGACCCGCGCAGACTTCCTCCTTGGAGTGTTTACCAGCTTTCCAAGGCAGCTTCCCATGGGGACAAGCCAAACAGAAACTCCTGTGCGGCCGTGCCCGCTGGGTCAGACACATCCTCCACATTTACCTGCTGGAGCTGCTGCCTCCAAGGAGTCCAGCTATGAAATGGGGATGTGCCGACCCTCTGGAGCCCTTCTGAGAGGCACTCGTCAGCTTTGGTACCTTTGGCCTTAGGTTGATGCTGTTGGAGAGGCTGAGGTTTGCCTGCCCCTGCAAATCGGGAGCAAACCTGCTGAGCAACTTTGGTATTAAAAGAGCGAGTCCAGGATGAAGCAGTGGGAGAGCAGGATCAGTCCGTTTGCAGCTCCTCCAGCAAGGCTCTGTAATGGAGCAGTCCTTTGTTCATAGCAGGAATGGAAACAACAGCCCTCAAGTCTGACCCCAGACAATTGTTTTCAGTGAAGAGGGCTGTGGAGGCAATTAATAATGTTTAAACAAAAGAAATAAAAAAAGCAATACTGTATCTTGAAATTCTTCTGAGGGCCAGAGCTGTGACAGAAAGATATATGCTTTAGCATTGCTGTCAGAATAAATGACCCTCCTGAGAGAAGGAGTTTTCCAGGCTCTTTCTGCCCCACTGGACACAATTTAAGAAATGCATTGCCGCTAAAAAGCACTAATTTTAGCCGGAAGATGAATTGCAAAGGGTCAGGTTTTAACTCGTATGCTTGAAGGACAGGGGGTGTATTATTAGAGAGCGCGAATGCAAACGGTAGTTTCTGATTAGAAGAGAACATCGTCAGCATTTCTCCAATTAGGCGTGGGCATCAAGTTCCCCGGCACGCAGAGGGGCTGTTAGCAAACCTTTGGCTCCTCCGCTGGGAGCAGAGGAGCTGGCTGGGGAAACGCAGCCCAGCTCTTCAGAGCTGCTGTGGAGTTTCTCAGAAAGAGCCACCTCCTCGACTCCAGCTGTCAGTGTGCTGCAGCCCTGCTGCCAAGGGACTCTCTCTAAGAATAAGAAAAGAGGGTGTTTTTCGTATCTCCTTTCAGCCCTTGCCCTTGCAGAGGGGTTCTGCAGTGCTGATTTTCTATGACATGGATGCTCATCCCCTGAGACGTGAACCCAGATCACCAAATTCATTTTACTGAGACCACCAAACGGCCATCTGAGATCAATTAGCTTGTCATTACTCATCCCCATCAGATCTGAACTGCTGACCTACAAGTGGAAGTCCGTATATTTGTCTCCCAGCAATGTGCAGACCCATCTAGCTATCTAATGAGAAGAGCTTCCTCCGTAAACAAAGCTGAGGAGGTCGTGCTCTGGCCGTCCATCCCCTCCAAGCTCCAATTAGCTTGAACCCAAGGGCCAAGTTGAGCTCAGTGTGATGGAGAGGTAGGAGTCTCTAGGGTGTCCAGCTCTGTGACAACAGGCTGCTGACTGGAGCAGAATGGCTCCCATTAGTGACAATTTCAAACAATTTTAGCATTTGAAATGCCATTTTAACTTTGCATTTGAATGGCTGCTTTGTTATTTTAAACTGCTATTCATAACTAGTTAGTAGTTGCAAGTATAGCCTTATTTATTGAAGATACCAAGTGTGCAATCCGGAGGCAGTATTTATCGGATCATGTGCTTTGGAAGTTCATTATTTAGATGAGGATGTGTAATGTGGAAGGAGATACAGCTCTTTTAATTAAAGGAGCGTGAACTTGACTGAAGCATTTGCTGCCTGCAAAGGCTGTAATTATCACACATGATACAATTCTTCATTTAAATCTAAAAGATCCACAGCCCCTTTCCTCATTTAAATTTATGTGTTCTTGCATATCTGTTTTCTGATGGTGTACAGAGAGCCCTTTGAAACAGCATTAGTCCTAACTTTGAGTTACTTCAGGATGCCTGGGAGGCACCAGTAGGTGCTAGACCGTGTGGGAGAGTTGCTCCAAGTTTCCAGAGTTTTCTGCCATGTGTGGATGTTGCTTTACAGATGTGGTGGGTGGCGTTTAGGTGTCTCATTGTATGGGCTTGGGAACACAGATACAGAAAATCATTTAGGTTGGGAAAGACCTTTAAGACATGAAATCCAGACTGGAGCATCATCAGAGGGAGATTTCTCTGCCCCTGTGGGGGCTTGCAGCTCCCTCCTCTCTACTCCTTGCTCTGCAGGAGATGGTCTCCAGCAGCCAGCTCCTAAACCAGCTCAGGCTGTAAACTATCCCATCCATGGCCCTGAATGCACGGCTGTAGCTGGATCAGTGCCTCTGAAGAGCAAGACACTGTCAGCAGCACTGGGGCTGTTACTTGTGCCTTTCTGGTGTTGGAAATACAGTTGTGGGCACCAGCCTGCTCGGGGACATCTTCATGACAGCGGCTGCACAGGCTGACCACTGGCGTGACCTTTCCTCTGTGATTGTGTTGCTCTGAGCACAACTGTCAGCCTTGCTTAGCATTCACTGGGTTTATTACTGTTTAATTTTTTGACCTAAATATAGACCAATTGTTTTTCCCTTAGAGTGATGGAGAATTTTATTGTGAGCTGCATTTTCCAAAACCTTCTCGAAAGGATAAGGGCTATCAGGGAAGCAAGTACTGGCTCCAGTGGGTAATTTTGGATTTGTCTTAAGCTTCCCCTCTTTGGTGTGGGTGGGGTCCATTGTTGGTTCCTTTATTATTATTTTGATTAGAAATAAACAAAGGCAAATGGCAGCTGGATATGACAGGTGAGGCTAGTTTGGTGTTAGTGCTGTATGGCAGAAACCTAAACAGTGCTGTTTTTTCTTTTAGAAACAATGTGCCTCTACCTAAACTGTTGGTATAAAGAGAAAGCTTTTTGGAAATTGCCACAGCTTGGAAAATAATTGGTTCTTTTTTAAAAATCCTAGAGTTTATCAAAACCATACTCTTCACGATTAAGACTCTTTGAATATTTTCTTTACTGTATCTTTAAATTCCAAATAAATCAATGCCTCTATGGAATTTTCAATTGACACAAATTTGTTCCACCTAAAATGAATAGTAAGTCTGAGAAAGCAATAGGAAATTGTTAATTCATCACTGCCTGCCTTCCCCTGCTATATTTTTCTCCTGATCAAAATGCAACCTGATATTCAATCCAAGGAAAACATTTCAAGGAGTCCATCGTATGCCACAAGCTTCCAAACTTTTCTAAATCTGATAGCAAGAAAACATCATACATCTTAGTCATTAATGTACACTGTGAAAAGATAAATGTAAGGTTCAGTTTTTACCACAGTTGCAGCAACCTGTAACTGATGGCCTTTCCACAAGATTCATGAGCTGATGGAACGGCAGCAGAGGGACATTTCAATATACCGTGTTACAGTCTTGGGTTTCAATGTTTAAATGAGCAGAAAAATATACCCCGTCTATCAGGCCTTGATTCAGAACAAATCTGAGGCACAAGCCTGAGGCTCATTCAGGTCAATGGCTTTTAGGCATGTGCTGAATAAATGTCTTCCTGAGCTGGGGCCGTACCCATGAGCGCGGCGAGAGCACAAGTCATTGGAAACATATTGGCAACGTAAAGAAAGCAGCTGCTCTTGATCTCGTGTTTCTGTCTTTACAAGTCGGGATAAAGCTGTGCCTGACAAGCCAACCCCTTGGGGTTCGGACAATACATCTTGCAGGAAAATCCCACAAGAGTAATGAAGCTTTGGAAGAAAAATTAGGCTGAAGCTTATGTTCCACTGCAATTGAAGCACCTCTGAGCTCTGTGCCAGGTGTGTGTGCCTTGCCTGCACCAGGAGTGCCAGAAATGGCAAAGTGGTGCCTTCCTCACCTCCCAAGCCATCAGCAGCTGGAGCACCTTCTCTGGCCTAGATGACTTTGAATAGCTGCTGTTGTCTTAGTACCCCAAGAAACTGTGGTTGTCTCTTTGAACACGTGCATCTCACAGGTGCTTGGCACTATATTTAAGTTACAGGTTCATCAGCAGAGAAACAGGAGCTCTGCTGGGGAATGCTTGTCATAGCAAAGGCTTCACATGCTCACAATGGAAATTAGGAAATAAAAAAGACAAAGAAACTATTCAAATAGTTTCTGAGCAGATTAATGGAAAATGCAGGAAAGTAAGAGTGTGAACATTGTCTCTGCAAGGGTCCAAGAACTGGTGAAACACTTGGGGAACTAAGGAGAGGATAAAGCGAGGGAGAGTTCAATGCCGGGCAGCTTTCACAAACCAGTAAGTGAATAGTTGATGAGAATATAACTAGCTGTTACTGCAGATGGAGGGTGTGACTTGAGGTCTTTGAATTGCAGTTGCTGCTTTGCTCTAGCTCATTTTATGCAGCTGAGCTGGAAAATAAACTACACCTCAGTTTCTCTACCCCTGCTCCCTGGATTTGGGCGGTTCATTTAACTGTCTATAAAGTATTTTCTGAAGTCTTTGAAGAGAAAGCCGAATGAAAAAAAAAGCAAGTACTTAGTGCAACTGCTGATAAAGACAGAGTGCTGAATTTTAGGCTCCTTTTAATCTTTCAGCAGTCATGTGCTCCCTGGATACATGTGTTTTCTTACAGAGCAAAGCATAATCAGCTTTACATCCTGCATTGCCACGAGCACTTCCTCTTCAGTTCAAAGGCAGTGCAGAGGGATCAAGATGGAGAGACCCATCCTCATGTCCATATTCATGCACACCTCTGCTTTGACTCTATTTCAAACGTAGCATCTTGCACTTAGCAACTCGTGATGCTGTTTTCTCACTTCTGTGTTGTGGCAATGTCGCTTTCCTTGGAGAAAAGTTCTTGTTTGTCATTAAATACCAGTGTTTGAGAAACAAAGCGGAGGAGGATGGTACTTCCAAACCAAGGGCATCAGCATGTTTTCAACAGCCTGCCTCCGTGCTTGGGACTGCAGCTAGTTACCCGGGGTATTCAGTTTTGCCGACGTAAACATAAAAAAAAAAAGGTGGATTACAGGCAGCTTCAGAGGAAAACGTGCAGACCTGACTTTCAAAGCACTTTGCACGCCCTTCACATAAAGCGGAGGGAGAGCTGGTGTGCAGACAGGAGCCGTGGGAGCAAGAAGCTCCCAGGCAGTGAGTTCAATCACGGCATGGTGCTCCTGGGCTTTTGTTAGATGTTTGCTGACAATCACGCTATTCCTAAATGCAGTGTTAGTGATAAATGCTGGGAAACAGACCCACTGAGAGCACAGCTAAGACTCTCTGTACTCCTGTGCCTGGGCGGGGACGGCAGTGGTGTGTGGCTTTGACGCTGAGTTGCCTAAAGACCAGAATGACTCAATCAGCTTTAATTTCAGCATGTGCCAAAGGAATTCAGGGACTGCAACTACGTGAATTCAAAATGATTAGGGTGTATTTTTAGTGGACGGAAAATGGAGGCTTTTCCCAGCTTTGTGGTTGTCAGGGGGAATTTCCTTCCTGGAGACACTTTCAGGTGTCTATGGCTTCTTCTGTGGGAGATAAAATTCCAGCCAGGGAGGAAAACCCACTGAAATTCAGCCTTTACAACCAACATGCACAATATGATGGGTGACAGACCTTGAAACAGGGAAAGCTGGACCTTAGGGCTCTGCTCTGAAATGCTTTATTTGTGATCTTACATGAAAGTTAAAGTTCTTGAATCTATATCTCCTGCCAAGAACAATTTTCTTGGTCATTGTCTAATTCCCTCTCAGATGAGTGGTGTCCAGAGAGAACAGGCCTGCTCTGACAACTTATTAACTGTGAAGGAGCTGCAAAGTAACAGTTAGGCTTGGTTTCTCCCTCATAACAACCTGCAAGCTTTACCTTGGAGGTGATGAAGAACTGTGCTGCCTGCAGGCAGAGCTCTCAGGAAGGTAATCCCTGAGTGCCATTGCAGGTTGTCTCTGGCAGACTTTCATCCAGATCGTTACTGGTGAAGCCTAAGGTGTGAATCCCTTGAATCTGTACTTGACATTTCCTGGAAACAGACTCCTAAGATAGGTAGCCAGACATATCCCATCTTGACCCTAAAACACTAGCATGAAGAGCGCATCAGGTTTTCATCTTTGGAAATGAATGTTGCTTCAGGTTCCTGCCGGGTAAGGACATACTAAAGGGCAAAGCTCTGCAATAGCAGTACACTCCTTACAAGAGCAGAAAGGAACCATTAAGATGGCATGGTGGAAAATGAGTTTGTTGCCAAACTGAATGAGAGCAGATGTGATGGGGGCCAGGATCCAACACTCTGTGAAATCAGTCAGCAGAGTGCAAAACAAAAACCTCTGGATCCCAGAAGATCTGTGACACTCAAAATTGATACTTGTAAATTTGTTATTACACAATAACATCAAGGAAGCTGCTGCTAAGACCAAAAGAGAAGTGGTGACGAAACAAGCTGTTGCCAGGGTCATGAGCTGCCCACCAGAAATGCTCGGCTGGGCAGCGCTGGGATGTTCACTGTGGAGTCTTCTGACACGCTCAAGTGGCTTCCTTTGATCCCCAAAGGATGCCTCTTTGACTTCCTACAATTAAAACGAAGCCTTGAACAAGAAAGAACAGAAACATCAAATAAATAGGAGTCCCTATTTTATGAAGTAGTCAGATACACAGTAAAGACCTGCCAGGGCAACTGAAGCAGTAGAGTTGAAAAGAAGATGACGAAAATGGAGAGAAAAAGCTCCCATTCAGGATCTTGCCTCAGAAAGATGAAGCACAGCAGACCGCTAGATAAAAGGGACATAAGCAACCTTGGATCTGACAGCAGAGTGGAAATCCCCTGGCTGGAGAAAAGAAGAGAGGATGAGGTAGCTCTAAGGAGATCCTAGGGTACTGGGCTCAAATAAACCCTAGAGCAGAAGAAGAAGCAGTCAAAAGAGGAACTCCATCAATCAGTGGCCATAAAAATGTGCATGTGAACTTTTAAGAAATTCCCAGGGAGAAGAACAATTTGTGTTGAGAAGTGATGAATGCAGAACTCTAAATACTGGTCACTGGCCCTAACCAAACTAGTTTACTATGAGCATAGGGAGGTCACACAGCCTTCATGGGCCTCTGTTTCACCACTCCTTTCAGACTGGGGTAGAGATATTGTCTCTGTTAAAACATGGATGTAAAAAATAGATCACTTCAACATGTATAAAATTCTTTCACTAAGGGAAGAGAATTACTGCCCATTATTAGCATGTGTAGATGATTGTGTATAGAGTAAATAGAGTCTTGAAGTGTCACCCAGTTCACTTTTTAGCTGCTCTTTGCTATACCAGGGATGCTTGCATTCCATCTGCTTCTGACAACCTCCTGTGATGGAAGTTCAGTTCTCCTGGGAAACCTATCCCAGGACTCAAGTGATCTTTACAGTTAAACAGTTCTCCTGTTACCTAATCTTGATCTTGCTGCTGCGATTTGAACCCATTCATTACTGCTCACCCTATCTGCTGTGGAGGGCAGGTTTTGGAGATATGAGAGGTGTCTGGGTTTTTATGAGTGGGTTTGTACCCATCAAGAGTGTCGTGTGGTTTTCACTCTAAGAAGCAGTCTGACTACTTACAGCTTTGCCAAAGCTCAGCTATTTAGGCTAAAGCCTTTCCATGCCAGGCGTTTCCCTCAAGCTCTTTTCCACCCCCTGCTTTTTTTCCTCATCTCTGCCTTTTTGTTTTAAAATGCAGCCAAAAATCTCAGCTGTTTCTGAGAACAAGGTTAGGGAATGATACTGCTGCATTATGGCTGTACAGGAGAACTAGAGTGGGGACTATATTTGGAAACCTTGAATGCTCTGATCTGAAATCTGAGAGAGGGGCTGTGACTTGAAGATCAACCAGTCAGGAGCTAACCCCCCCCAAAATGAGAGCTCCCCATGGTGGATGCAGGTTGGTTGGCCTGGAAATCTCAGTTCCTACTGACATGTTCCTTGTGAGAGGTTCAAGAGTTACTCTTCTTGTCCTGAAAGGACTTTTCTTCCACAGCACAAACTCATTTGGACACGGAACTTATAGTAAAGCAAGGTGTGGGAGCTCACTACACCTGTGAGCATTTTTTCCCCTGTTTTCTGTTCTCTTACACAACAAATTGTTAAGTCTGCAGGTCAAACTTAAGCAAATTCGAGCATGGGAGGGAAAGCAGGTTTCAGAAAGTCCTTCAAAAGCCTTTAGATTACGTGGTATGAGTGCAAGGGGAGAATGGAGGTGCAAGTCCCGAGGAAGCCAGAGTACCATTGTTTTAATGCTCTGCAGAGCAGACCGTGTTTTTGGAGAACATTGTCATTTGTTAATGTCCCTGTGACAAGATCCAACTTTGTATTTAAGATGTATTTTTCCTCCTTCAGCTTTCCAGGGTGGTTTTGCTTGGGTTTTTCTTCCTTCCCCCAAACAGTTTAGACTGTTTAAAATCAAGGATCTCTGATGAAACCAGATCTGCCTTCGATACACATTAATCATGGCTGGATTATGGGGTTGGAGTAGCCACTGGAATTTCTTTCTGGTGAAACTGGAAGTGACCTTTGTTTCTTCTTGTTCTCTGGGTCAGTCTCAAGCTTAACTGGACATCTACAAAGGCTGCAGCTGCTAACAGAGACCACAAAGGTGACTGAGGGGTGAAGAGCAATGTCCGCCACTCTCGTGCCTTGCTTCTTTTGCTGCTGCTGTAGATGTCTTGTTCTCTTATGATCTTGGTAAGCATAGGTCTGGGCAGAAGGGGAAAGGCACAAAACTGCAGCAAATTACAATGCTAAACACCTAAAGAGAGGGAAAATCCACATCTAATAGGAAAATCCTATGGTAGACTGTGCTGAGGAATCGTCTTGGGACATAAAGAAGGCAGAGGGGCTGTTGTAAATATGCCTTTCAACCTGGAACGTGCAACCAAATCTGCATGAGGAAATTCTTGTGCCCTTATGAAGTCAAGGCGAAGTCTACGAGGCTTCGTTCTGACCCGGGGCGCGCCCGTTTGGATTAAGGTAGAGGACTGGGGCCGTCCTAATTCCTAGTCAGTAAAAACAAATATCTCTAGCAACAGAGGAGAAGCATGAAAACAAAGTTACTATCAACACCCTGCCTTTTTGAAATCCCTTCCAAATTCTCCAAGGATAAGATCAATGCGAACAAAAACAATAACAGGTCTGTATGAAAAGAAGGTGAAAAGGCAGCTCCCTCAGCAGCACACACCCAAGAAATGGGCTTTGCTTTGCTTTCTTGGAGCTGACGTGAGGCTGGCACAATTCGGTAGCACCCCAAAACATCAGCCAGGTATTTTTTTTTAACTTTACGAGCTCCGTAATGAAAGCAGCGGTCGGCACCCCCTGTGCCAGAGCCTCCAAACCTGCCCGTGATGGAATGTGCTGATAAAGAGGAATATTTCCTTGCAGACTTTGTTTGAGACATAAATTTAAATATTGCTAATTTCCAGTATCAGCCTCAGCAAGAGACTTCACCACTTGGTGATCCATCTGTAAGTGGTGGCAGCTCTTTCTAGCCTTGAATGTTTAATTAGACAACATGTTTCATGACTTTGTCTCCCAGTGTCTGGGTTCTCCTAAGTGGACCACTGATTTCTCTGAAAGCACAATAAAACAGCCAACAATCCATTTGTTACAGTGAGATGTGGCAGCCTAGTGTGTTAGGTGTATGGAAATATAAGGTTTTGATGTGGTTACTGCGTAACCAGCAGAACTCAGCTCAGTTCTGAGATGTTCACCTTGAGAATGAAATTAATTCTTTAAGTAAGAACAAGATTTTTAGAATAATCTGGTGGTTTAAATGTCAACATTTTCCTGCCTTTTATGAGGCAAATTTAAAGCTGGGCATGTGGATAAATATGAGTGATCAAGATGACTGAATGGCAGGAGACTAACTTACAATACCTTCAGGAAAACTCCTTAGAAAGAGAAGGTAAAAAAATCTTCAGAAATGCAATTTCTTTCCACCACTAGATCTCTGAGAGGAAAGAATTATATCTCAAAGCTTACAAGAATAATCTCTTTAGAATCTGAAAAGTTACTTGGACATTATCTGTACCAAGGCTGAATCACCTCTAACTGTTTTACTAAGTATAACCAAAAGTATAACAGACTGTAAGACAGCTTGCTCAGTAATAAACATTCACATGTGAAAGAAGAACAGAGCTTTGAGTCACTGTTTAGCTTTCTTCCCCATGATCTCAAATTAAACCCATGAACAGCTATCCCTACACGGGCTTTGCTTCCATGCTTTGAATCCTAACATACCTTGTGCTGCTCAGGCAGGAACAAACACTGATGCAGGATACAAGCTCCTCTCTCACTTCAGCCACCAACTTTGTTTGTGTCAACCAATGTCTCACAGCTCTGTGTATGCTAACAGGAGGGGGAAAAACCCAAAACAAAACCAAAGCCCAAGACCCCCTGAAGACTGGAAAAAAATATAATTAATCCAGAGTGATGATGTTGCATTTAGCTTATCAGATCGATTCAAGTGGTGGAGGCTACTAGAGCACGTGCATATTTTGACTACCTTTTATACAGGGTCTCTGCTTGTGACCATTGTCACCCTGATTCTTTCATTTGAAAGGAAACTTCCGATATCCTGTGTGGGCAGGTTCACATCCACTCTGAGCTGCCTGAATGCTACAGCTGGCTTGTGCAAGGCCTGAGGAACTGAAACTGTCTGCATTGTCCATTCTCATGCCTGGAAGCCCTTGAGATATGAAAATCTGCAGGGACTTTCAGAACAGCTCCAGGATTGCAGATCTTGTCTGGCCCTTTTATGTCTGATTGTTCTTAATGTTTTAAAATTTATAAAAGGCTCTCTACCATGGCATGCCACCTCCCAAAATCATGCATATGCTTTTGAAGAAGGTCAAGGGAGGTGATTCTGTCCCTTTACTCTGCTTTGCTGAGACCCCATCAGGAGTACTACATTCAGCTCAAGGAATCCCAGAACAGGAAGGACATCAACCTGTTGGGGTTGGTTCAGAGAAGACTGAAGATGATCAGATGCTGCAGCACCTCTCCTATGAAGATAGGCTGAGAGAGTTAGGAGTGTTCATCCTGAAGAAGAAAAGGCTCCAGGGAAACCTTATTACAGCTTTCCAGTATTTAAAGGAGGCTTATAAGAAAGAAGGGGACAAATGTTTTAGCAGGGCCTGTTGCAATAGGACAAGAGGTCATGGTTTTAAACAAAGAGGAGGTCAATTTCGATTAGATACAAGGAAGAAATTTTTTACAGTGAGAGTGGTGAGGCACTGGAACAGGTTGCCCAGAGAGGTGGTGGATGCCTCCTTCCCAGAAACATTCAAAGTCAGGCTTGCCAGGACTCTGAGCAACCTGGTCTAGTTGAAAATGTCCCTGCCTGTTACAGGGGGATTAGACCAGATAGCCTTTAAAGGTCCCTCCCAACCCAAACTATTCTAGGATTTCAAGTTTTTAATAGATTATAAAATGCAATGTAAGGAGACAGTGTGGCTGATAGCAGCACAGTAGATAACAGAAAAAATTATGTCTGAACAACATACAATTGAGTGCCATTAGCACTGTCTGTGTACTGATAAGAGCATCTTCAGAGCTATTTTCACAAAGGCAGTTTTTAAACACTTCCTTTTATGTATTTAGGCTTGTGTGAGTCACATTTTGTGCTCAGTTAAACTTTCTCCTCATTGCTCAACATCTGGGATAATGACAGTGGCTGGCTCTTTACATAGATATCTCAAGATCTTCATCTGGAGATCTCGAGTCACTTGATAGGTGGGCGAATTAAGGTATTAGAGGTGAAGCCATATGCCCAAAATCATCACTTAGAAGGCCAAAGGCAAGGCTGGAAGAGGCACCCAGTCCTGGCTTCTGCTTGCCAGACAAGAGAGACTCTGAGTTCAGATAATATTTCTTTTAACAGTTTGTGCTGCGATTGGTAAAATGAGAAAAACGTGAGTTTAATATAAAAACTGCATACCTCCCTTGCCAAAACCTGTAGAGATAGCACAGAATCATAGAAATGATCACTGTCTCAAATAACCAGTATGAAAATCAAGTGGTCTTCTGGGATAATCTGTTTTAGTTCTCTAACAATTGTGTACCTCAGGCTCCATTGCAACATTTGGAGCAATAATTTGTTCTGATGTTCTCAATTTTCATTTCATATTGTTTTTACTAGGAAAAACCCATCTGTATTCCCCTGGTTAATGGAAAGAATTTAAACAGATTTTCAATTCATTAAGACTTTGTGTACCAAGGTCATTGATCAGAGGCCACCTTTGCTACACCAGACTCCTGAACCTGATATCACATCGTGCTTTCATATTTGCCCATTTGTGACCTTTTTATGATTAGTTGCTGAGACTCAAATGTCAGAAGGGTGTATTCAGGTGGATGTCCCAGGCTGTACAGGCCATGCTTTTGGGGGGAAGCTGCACATGTATGGTATTGAAACAAAGGGTATTCCTTTGTGAAGCACACTGTTAAACTGCCAGTGCTTATGACAAGAAGCAGCCCAGGGTGCCCTAATCACACAGCTGGGAAAGGATGGCTGTATCTACTGGCTTTTCACGTGGGCCTGCCTATGAAGACTGAAGTATTTTGTTGCACTGTGGTAGTAAGCCATGCTGAAGCAGAGGTGTGGATACAGCTTCTCCAGTGTGCGTGTAATTGTGACTGGGATACTCACTGTGGAGGCTGGGAACTTGGGCTTCAACAGCCTCAGTGAGGGAAGGGTCTCCTATCTCCTGGCTGAGTACTCCAAATGCTTTGAGTTAGTTCAAGTAGCCACTGTAGGCATCTTCTTTTAGGAAAAAGGTTCCAGCTTTGGAATCTGGAATGAAGAGATGCATCTGTCTTGTAGCCTGGTTTAGAGAGAAGAGACATGAGGTGCTGCTTCCTCCCTCATACCTGCCGTGCTTGGTTTTTTTTAAGTGGTAGGCAACTTCCCACTCATAATGCAAAATTGGATTGTTTTGTTTAACTGTTGTGGTATGGCTCTTATCTCTGTGTGCTAGGTAGAATGTTTAGCTATCAACTTTGGACTTGGCCAAGTCCTGAAAGCTGCACATTGTTGCCTTTGGAGTCCCTACATCCATCTCTGCATAAAGTGCTTCCACAGATGTGAACTAACTCTGATAGCTCATGGTCCTTTTCATTGCCCATATCCTTCACTTGGGTTATTTTGGGAGTCCTCAGATAAGATAGATCTTTATGCTGATGGATGCAGGCTAAACATGAAAGGCTGCTCTGGGGGTGAGCTATAGCATTACAGGATGGTTTCTGCATGTGACTGTGGGTCCATGAACTGATCAGCAATACCCCCACTGGTGGGGTGACTCCTGTGAAGATATTCTGGCTTGGAGCATCAGTTGTAGTAGCAGGGAAATGAAAATTAGTCTGGGGGAAAGAAGTCAATTAATTTGCTCAGTTTCTCCCCCTCCCCCCCCACCAAGTTTTGCAGTACCCATGAGCACAGACCTTGCGTAAGTGGATTGCATTTCACACCTAATGTGCATAATTATATCTTGCAAACAGTTTATTAATGGATCTATAATCACAGAGTAGCTTGTACATACATAATGCTGGTGTTTGATTATACTGCAGCTGCCATAGATCAATGGATACACAGGAGTCTGGCTTATTAGTGTCTCACACGTGTGAAGTCTAGAGAACAATATAACACTGGTGCCATGCAGTTGTTCATCAAATGCTGCTACCTAGGGGAAATCAGAGGTTTTAAAGACATGGTAAAGAAGGGTTATAGAAAGAACAGTACATAAAAGGACTTGGCACTTGAAGAAAGCTCCCTTTCTCAAAAACATTCCATCTGTAAATCCTTCAGTGGTGTTCTGTCTCAATTATCAATGCACTGTAAACATGTTAGATCTTATTTTGGAAAGGGATATGTTCTGAGAATTCAGTCGGAAAGCAGCATGCCTACAAGCTTGACCATTTCTGTTTTCTGAAGGTGACTCACCCAGAGGACTGATGAACAGCCTAAGTTCTTGTGAATCAACAGACCAGGGATTTGCAGACTGAGCTAAGCCTACTAAAATCTGAGCAGGCTGAACCACAGTGAAATGGTTTGCAGAGATATCACCAAGATGCCTTTGGGAAGCAGTTACATTTGGTTATGCACAAGGAAAAAGGTTCTAGCTTGTTTTGGTGTGTTGTGCTAAAAGCAACAAAAAAAAGTTTGGTGAGCTGCAGAATTCCCATGAGATTGTATCCCATCTCTCACACGATAACCTCAGCCTTCCCTCTCATGTCCCCCCGCTACCACCTGCGAAGCTGCCTCTGATCTATGCTGACTGTCTGGCTGGTGGCCAGTGACTCTGGCCAAACAGGGTAAATAACTGCAAATTATGTTCTAGCCTTTCTTGCAGCAAAGACATTGTTAGTTTGTGTGCCTCTCCTACATCGAGTTAGGAACAAAAAAATAGGAACTTCACTGTCTTTAAGACCTTAATTGTCTTGTTAAATTTTGGGGGCTGAGAGAGGTAGAGAAAGGAAGAGCTAGTGCAATTTTATAACTTTTCTTGATGACAAAACATGTATAAAATAATTGTTTTCTTTATATGAATATTGAATAATTGGTTCTCTTTGCTAAGAAGGTATTCATTATTCAGAGCAAAAGCTCTTTTTTTTTTTTTGTGTCAGCTAGCTTAGTGTAGAGAAACCGGATAAATTCAGAAGAATAATATGATCCTGTGCCACTATGCTCCATCTCACCCTTTCCAACTATCCTGTTTCTGCATTAACTAACTGAGGCGACAAGCACGGGCAGTGTCCGATCTCTTACAGACTTTCTGATAATATTGACTCACTTTATTTAAAATAAAAACTTTGGAAAAATGAAAACTGCAGGATGACAAATGTTAAACAAAGAGCTGCATGGGTGAAAGCAGTCAAATTTGATGTTGTTTCCAAAGTCTTGAAAAATATATGCCAAGGTCAAAACACCAAACTTGCTAGGTGATTACATCTTCTGTTTCTTATTTTAGGGCTTTACAACCACTCATCTCACTTTTGACCTTGGTAATTTTTTTTTGCAAACTGTTGTTTGGAAGGAGGCACAGTCAGTTTCGGGGGTGAGGAGGTGGAACCGAGTGAGGTAGTAGCAAGTAGTGAAAGATTATTGGAGGTCAAGAGAGCAGATTTCTACCTTATGAACTTGGCAGTTCTCCTGCAGGCCTACACTCCTGGTATTGATCTTGCTGCAAGATGAATAGTGATATGGATTTTTTTTTTTTAATGTCTTATTTTGGGACCTTTTAAATGTGGCTGACATTCACGAAAATTTCACTTAAGGGTTGATATTAATCTAAATGAATCAAGACAATATATAATATTTTATGTTTTCAATCTCAGTGTACTTTCTTTTCAGGTTGAAAAAAACCTTTTAAAACAGTTATTTTAATGCTTTTAACTTCTGAATTTACCTGTATATTTGCAATACAGTAATATACCATAAATCAGAAGATACAGCTTTACAGATCTTCAGTTTTCCCATTGATCACAAATGTATTAAGCTTCTCATTGCATACTTTCTACCTTTAGAAAAAAAGTCTAAAGTTTTTTTCTGTGAAGTCTGTATACAATTACTTAAGGGTTACAGTTACTTTGCTCATTTTTTTATTATTTTACTCATACTTGTAAAATAATAAAATTCAAATAATTCAAAGAATGTCTTCTGGCTAACCTTAGCATTGCTGGCTTCGATTTGCATGACTATGTGAAAAGTTAATATTGTAATACTGAGAGATTAGAAAACCTCATTTCTTTATCGAAAGATCTAATATGCTCTAATAATTTAATGTTGGCAATAGGTATTGTAATACCCTGCTGTTTTTTGGCTTATGCTGCCATCCTTATGATGCTCTGGAGATACTAAAAACCTGGGGGAGTGTTTGTAGGAAAAAAAATCCCAGAATACTGAGTTGGAAGGGACCCACAAGGAACACAGAATCCAACTCTTAGACTTGCACAGGACATCCCCAAGAGTCACACCATGTGCCTGAGACCATCGTCCAAATGCTTCTTGAACTCTGTCAGGTTTGGTGCTGTGACCACTTCCCTGTGGAGCCTGTTCCAGTGCCCAACCACCCTCTGGGTGAAGAACCTTTTTCTGACATCCAACCTAAACCTCCCCTGACACAACTTCAGGCCATTTCCTTAGGTCCTATCGTTAACTGCCAGAGACAACAGACTGGTGTTTGCCCCTCCACGTCGCCTCACAAGGAAGTTGTAGACTGCAATGAAAAATCGAGGTATAACCGAAGTATGTACGAAAAAAATGGATTTAGGGACAGGTGATGTTATGTCCTGCCGTGCTCTTTGATTGAATTAGCTCCTGTAAAATGCCTGATCATGAAGAATCAAGAGTTCAGGCAGCTGTGTTTCTAGCATGAAAGTGAACTTTTCAAGCACTGGTGCAGCGAAGTGCTGGGTTTTGGTTTTGCTCTAGACTGACACCACGACTTCAAAGACACTGAGCCACATCCTGAGGTGGTGATGGGCTCTCCTGCTCCCCTTGGGAAAAGGTTCCTGGGGGGGAGGGAGCCAGACGAGGAGGTGCGAGGCCAGCGCTGTCCCTTCCTACCTACCCCATCTTCAGCGCTACCCTCGAGGAGGGGGGACCCGGCGCAGCCACCGCCTGCTCCCCGCCCGAACGGGCCGGCGGAGCAGGTGCGGGGTCCCCGCTGTGAGGGGAGCGCTCCCCATCGCCACCGGGGCGCGG
>VZTF01009427.1:487894-539216 GCA_013397755.1 Cnemophilus loriae
CTCTCTCCCTCCGCCCGCCGTGGGGAAAGTTTCCGCGGGCCGCGGAGGGGCCGGGGCAGCCCCGCTCCTCCTCTCAGCCGCGGCGGGAGCCGAGCCGGCGGCACGGGGAGGCGCAGTCAGTGCACTCCGCTGCCCCCTTATCGCCGGGATTGGCCTCTCCTGATTGCGCGCCCTGTTCCCCGCAGATTAAATACACCGGCTTCAGGGACCGGCCGCACGAGGAGAGGCAGGCCCGCTTCCAGAACGCCTGCCGCGACGGCCGCTCCGAGATCGTAAGTGGCGCCGCGCTCCCCCCGGGGCCCGCCGGGACCGGGCCGCGCTTGGCTCGTGAAATGAAAGTTTGGGGAAAGCCGTCGGGGCAGCGAGCGCTGCGCGGTGCCCAAGCCCGCAGGCTCGGGGCCGGCCGTGCCGGGACGGTGCCTGGCGCCGGTCGGGGCCGCGCCGTGAAGGAGAGTTTTCCTTAAGGAGCGGAGCGACATCGGCTGCCTTTCAAACGCCGAGGGAAAGGAGGTTTTGGTGGACAGGCAGCATTTCTGTCCGCCTTAGGAATAGCGCTTTTTCGCTCGAAGGTGTCGGCTCGCTCCCGACCGAGGAGAGTGGTTGTCTGGAGCGCCGGGGTGACAGGGAAGGAAGGAAAACCCCCGGCAGTGAGAATGGGCTGCCCTCCTTCCCTGGGCACGTGCTACAGCTACAAGATGCTTATTTCAGTATTCAGCTTTCTTTTCTTTTTCTTTCTTTTTTTTTTTTTTTTCGTTCCGGAAACAGTAGCTTTGAGAAATGAGTAACATTGTTCAGAAGGCGCTAGCTTTAAGTCCTGAGTGAGCTGTTTGATGTATTTGTGAACTAAATCAAACGCTTTTAAAATTAGGCTTTGAAACTTGCAACTTCAGCTCCGTTTTTCTCATTCATTAAGGTTAGTTACAGACTACTGTTGCCCTCTGAAATAAGAAGTGAGATGAAGTATGGCTCGGAGTAGTCAAGAACTGATTCGTTATTTCCTGGTTTGATTTCTGCTCTAGGTTGCTTCTATAGGATCAGTATCTCATGACGTTGTTAAGTTTGTAACTTTGTACTATTAAATGCAGAAGTAATCTCTTTTTCATTTACAATATATAGTGGAAGGCAAGATAAAATAGAAAATAAACCCCACTTCCACCAAGTTTGATTTATGGGCATTCTTTAATTTCACGTGGTATACATACTGCTAGTCAGTTCACAATGAAATTATTCTTATGCACAATGAAATTACTCTTATGCACATCCAAAAATAGTTGAATACCAGTTACTGTAACTGATCTGGTTCATTTGCATTTGTCAGTAAAAGGATACACACTCAAGAACACGGTTACCTTTTACTGAATAACTTTATTTTAGCTGAATCTTATCCCCTTGTTATCTCTTGTCTTAGAACCTGTAATATTATTTTACAAGAGGCCCCCTGTAGACAGGTTCTTAATTTTACTATTTTTTTTGCATTAATTTTTCATTGTGCATGTTTGCTTTCTTTAATAAAACACCAGGGAAACAATGGGTAGGTAAGGTAGACATAGTTTGCTAGCATTGGAAGTTCCCGTGCAGGTGAAAATGCATAATATACCCGAATCCCTCCCTAAAAAAAAAAAAGGCCATGTAGCTTATAACTAGCTTTCTAATGCAGCCTATGCTGTTACTTATATAAATGAGAAATCGCTCTAGTTTCACCTTTGTGCTTCTGAGCCTGCTGCTGCCTTTTTTTGCCAGAAATTCATCCCTTGGAAGCAACCAGTGATGCCTGTTCTACATATTTTCACTCTATTTAATTATAAAATGGGCTCTATATTTCTTCGTCTGAAACATCTGGTTCTGTTTTGTGCACAGGGCATGAGTAGTCAGGTTTATTTAGAAATGAAGTGTGTGTAATGACTGATGTTAAAAAGAGCTAGTAATTTTACTTTTTTTTTTTTTAGGTCTTGAATGTTTTTCCAGACATCAAGGATTTATTCTTTTATCTCCAAAGGGAGCCTTTGCAAATGACCTTACATATTTTGAAGCAGACAAAAACCCCCAGAGAACAGCTCAGGGATTTAATGTAGAACTGGCAGTAGGTTGTTGGTTACGTGTGTCAAATAGCTCTTGATTGAATAAAGGAAATAATTACCAGTATTACTGAGAAGTAACTGTGAAGTGCATTAAATAAGATTTCATGTTTACTGGTAATGCTTCGATAACTTAAATAACCTCACATGTTCGGTTTGCTTTGGAAGGTACTTGTATTTACGTTGTCTGTGTGTGGGTCAGGTCGCCCTTGTACTACCTGATAAGCTTCTCACAAAATTCGAGACGTAAATGTCTGATAGCTTTTCAGACTGGGCTTTAAAAGGCTCTGTAGACAAAACTAGAGTTTTCTTACTTTCAAGTTTAAAACCAAACTAGTGGTGTGATTTTTTTAAATTATTATTATTATTACTTATTTAATTTGTTTGTTATTTGACAAAAATTGACGGCTTCCGTGTAGTCTTGTGTGGTTATTAGCAGGACTGTTCCTGAGTTTTTCAGTATTGACCTGTGATTTGATTTGAGAAGCATATGGGTACTTTAACTGGATGGTTTTGTCTGTTCAAAGAGAGAGAACAGGCTTCAAAAATCCATAGAACAAATACCTACATAGCTTTTTGAATAGCTTTAAGTGGCGCCTGCCTGACTTCATGAGGATGTGAAATTTGCATACTTTTATCTTGTTTTCTCTGATATTTTTCCCCTGTTTTTCATGGCTGTTTAACACACGTTGGGGATGGAAGCAGGGAGGTGTGGGCACTTCACTGTCTTGCTGGGTTCCCAGAAAGCAAGTGCAGTCCTTTTGACCCACTACCAGAACTGGACTGGTCCATAGGGCTTCAGTGGTCAGCTGGTTTACTCTCAAAGATCTCACTCCTTGATATTTTAAATGTGTAAATTAAGGAGTATAAAACACATATTTACTAAAGATGCTCAGAGGTAGGAAAGCAGTTCTTGGGCAGACTACGTGGTGAAGACTCAGAGTCATAAATATTTGGAGATAGGTATAATTTTTTTGTTGATACGTGAATAGCATCCCTTAGAAGAGCAAAGGAGTAATACACGGTAGTTAGCCTGATAGTGATGGTCTGCAGCTCTGACAGTTTTGATGCCTCCTATTTGTGCAAGTGTAACCTTGATGAAACTTCTATTACATCAATTGAAATGTTTGTCCTTGTGTATTGTAGGGCAAACAAATATTAATGCACTAGTACAGTATTCTTCTGGCATTACTAGGACTGATTTGTTAATTTTAATGACATTGAGAATGTGCTAACTGGAGATAAAACTAGTAAACAAAACCACCACCACCACCAAAAATTTTAAAACCTTGTTTTTAAGGATAGCCTGGAACCAAACCTGATTGCAGAGCATTAGACCCCCTTGGTGGAGGGGAAGAGCCAAGACAAAGCACTTCTACTTTCAAAATGGGAGGTGTTAATCCTGTGACAATGTTGCAGTCCATGACTAGAATTATCTTAAATAACGTGTAGCTATTGTGTCACAGGTAGCAGTACAGTTATACCTCGAAGTGGCTGAGTTCTCGGTTGCTGGAAAGAAATCTGCTTGTCAGGAAATTCCAACTGTTAAAGCAGTAGTTGTATAGCTTTTAAGAAAAACTGTATTCTAGATTAATGACCATTTAAATCTAAGTGATCATAGTAATAAATACAGTCATTTGATTGCAATGAATTATGTTTAGCCCTGGGATTTTGAGAAAAGTGATATGCTGTGAGTCTGTGTGAGTATTCACATGCTTACAGGACAATATGCTCACCTGTACCAGGGAAGAGTATAAATACTGTGAATCTGACTTCTGCTTGCCAAAATAATTTTTTGTTTCATGTCTAGGAATTGCTGTACTCATCATGGCTTGGAGTTAAGATATGCAAACAAATACAGGGAGTTTATAAAGAAAACTGAATCCCATTTTCATCTGAAATTGTAGAAAATTGTTTGCTTGAAAGCAATGCGTGCTTTTTCTAATGGGTTTAAGCCAGTTCCTTTAATGATTTTACAAAGGGCTGCAGCTGAGAAGAATTCCTGCAGTTGCCTTTTCTCACTGACACAGCATCTGCTGATCTGGGTATCACTGGTGTCTTAATGTGGCATGAGGACTTTGTCCTGTGAAGCTTGATTGAGCTGTGTTTTGATGCTGCGTGCCAGTAGATGATAAAATGGGAATATTTATGCTTCAGTTAAGTGTCTGTCTAGGTATAAGTGGATTGTGAAAGGAAACAAATCCTTTTATTTTGAAAAAAGTTGTCCTTAGTAATGGGTGTAAGGAGTTCATTTTCCTTCAGCAGTACTTCTTTTAGAGATATGCAACCTCTTTAAAAAGCATGGGCAGCTTTTAATGTTGCAGGTACTAAGTTGGTATAGGGTATCCAGACAGAACTGAAAGGACAGATTCTAATGTCAGCAAAACTGATTTGAAAGAAGTATTGATTCCATGTTGTATTTTATATCCGAAGCAGCCAATGGCAAATGTTGTCAAAATGGAATCAGATGTTTGTAACTTAATACTTAAGAAAAATGATGAGTGCATGTTTTTGACTTTAAGTATTCTCTATGCTGCCTGGCTTAAGACATAAACTGATGTAAAAATAAATGACTGCCTGCATAATTTATGTAATGTCTTGCTCCCTGATCCTGTTTGTATTGATTTTTCTAAAAGGCTTTTGTGGCCACAGGAACCAATCTGTCTCTCCAGTTTTTTCCGGCCAGCTGGCAGGGGGAGCAGCGACAGACACCAACCCGGGAATATGTCGACTTTGAAAGAGAAGGAGGCAAGGTAAGGAGGAAATTGTTGAAACTGAAAGAAATTCTTATGTTGTGCTTATGATCTTACTAGTACGGACTGCACGTATGATGTGAGATTTGTAACATTTCACATCTCCATGCAGGTAGGTAGTGATGTGAGTACAAGTGAAAGCTGGTAACATAAAAGATTGCTTTGTTTTAAAGCATGTTAATGTTTAGGCAAACAGAAGAATTGGGAAACGTGGGCAGTAGTGGTGGCTTTGTATTATTTTGAAGAACAGAGCTATTTCTACTGTCATGCTATGATAAAATTTTAGGGAACAGTCTACGTTTGGTGTTGTGTGGGTGCTTCTAAAGTGGTTCAGAAATTAGACTTTGGCCAATGAATTGTGGTAGACTAATGGAAATTTGCACTTTCAACAGGTTATTTCATTGTGTCTTTGGCTGCCAGTTGATACAGCAAGCAGCCAGTGTGCCATAAGTGGAATGAAGCTTTTTCTCAGTTTCACCATCAGCTGTAATACAGAAGCAGCGTGGCTTACAGAATTGATTTCTGAATCTCTTTTTTCTGAGGTGGTTGTCCCATAGACTGATATTGAAAGCTCGAATTCCCTAGTGACAATGGTGGTTACTGTGAAGCTGTATTAGATTTAAAGTCAGAAACCTTGCTTAGTCTCATCAGAATAAAGTTATTGAAATCACCTACAGCTGGTTTTGTTTTACAGGAAAAACATACCTTTAAAATATAGATGCTGTCTCTTATCCATGCTACTGTAGGTGCGTTGGGACTGATCCAAAGATCACTGAATTCCATAGGAGACTTTGCAGAATTCAGTGGGTTTAGACCAGCACTTAAGCCCTCATAGTTTTTTTGTTTCAGGCTAATTTTTGTGTATTTTTTTAAAAATTATTTTAAAAAACTTTTAATGGGCTACGAAATCCTTCCTTTTGCCTAAATTTTTTTTACCTACCCTTGTAACGAGAAACAGCTAATGCTACCAAACCTACCAGGCTGGAGGAAATACTTGAAGCATATTCAGGTTTAATGGCATATTGGGTCTTTTAAATGCTGCTAGGTGGAAGATAAATATTTCCTATAGTGGGATAACTTGATTGGAAGAAAAAAAAATTCCTGAGGGCAGTTATGGTATGTGGAATTCAAGTTAATGAGTTTTTTTGGAAAAAATTGTTTTCCATTTAGTCCTGTGAGGCTTGCAGAAGTTTGATAAATTGGGGGAGAAGTGAAGTTGGCTGTCTGGGTACTGGCTGCTTTGCTGAGGAAACTGAATTGAATCTGGCTCTTACTGAAAAATATTGATTCTGGCTCACAATTGAATGAGGAATTTTTCTTGTAATGTGTAAGAAGACTGAAGTCTCTCTTCTTGCCAGTTCAAAACTAATTTTATTTACTCCTATGATTTTTTTTTAACTTTGTTTTCTCTGAATGAATTCTTAAAGTACTGAACTGCTTCATCCATTTTCTTGTGTTGTCTTAATCATGTAAGAGCATGGCAGGTATGCTGTGTATTAAAATAGAACGTGAGCCTCATTAATGAATGCCACTCCTTCTTTTATGTGTGTTTACAGTAAATTCTAGACTGCTTTACTGAAATGTTTAGAAGAATTCCTCTGAATGAGGCTAGAGGTGGACAAACTGATAAATGGGAATAATGTTATGCTCTGGTATGAACAAATCACAAATTCACTGTTGTAGTCAGCCCTTCCTAGTGTAAATCACACATGAAGGCAGGCTTGCTCTGGACAGAATTAAACTTCTCTGAAAGTAAGCCACTCCCATGATCGGAGCAGAGGAGTGAGCAGAGTGGGAGAGTATTTTATGTTATCAGCGGAAGCAGTTAAAAGAGTTTCATATGAATTGTCTGAGATTTTGTTCTCTCTAGGTTTTTGTCATTTGGTTTAATTAAGAATTTCTTTCACAGGCTTCAGCAGTCTCTTAAAACCATGTGATTTTTGTAGCTCTGTGCAACATTGTTTTATGAGCTTTGATTCTTGAGGCAGTGCATAATGTGTGTTTGTTCATCACTGGATTTATGCCAGCAAGGCATGTTTTTAATTATACGAATAAAAAAAGGCTATGGGGGGAGCTGTCAGTTAATAATTATCTTAGGCATTAGTTTGAGATCTAGAATGTAGATAAACTTACCAACATTAGAATATTTTTATTCTGGAATTCTGCTTTGGCGTTTGGCTAAACAAATGATGGCCCGAAATAGTTTATCCAGATTAGAAGTATGTCACTATTGTGCTAAAGCAGTTTTGTACACAGATTGACAAAGCTACCGATGCAGCATCTGCTAGAATTGCTGCTTAAATGATTGAATTTGAGAAAGAGCAACACTCTTGTGAAAGCTGGGATTCTGGAAATACATACTTCATAGGCTTGAGGTTTTTCAATCTGGTATTTCTTAACTGAGGGGTTTTTTTTTTATGCTTAATTTGCCTTTTAATTTGATGCATCTGATGTTCACAATGGGTGGGTAGGCCTCTGGTGGATACCCTGTCTTCATTAATCCAAGAATTGGATGGCTCAGTGTACGCTTAATCTTTCTACTCATTTTAAACTCAAGTTTAACTTTTTTTTTTGAGATAGCTTTAACGTTCTGTGCCGTCTTTGACCTGCAGCAAATTTAATTGTGTATTTGAGCAATTTTTCAGGTTTGTCATAGCAAAAGAAAAAGCAGCACTAAAAATAGGTCCCTAGATCATAAAAATGATAGAACATTGTATTTCATTGTGATTGTGGGTGTGTGTGGGGCGTGTCAGATGCCCCAGTGTGTGTCCTGTTTCTGCAGAGCAGAACCATACCAAGGCTTTCTGATCCTCTGTGTTGTCAGCTAATGTCCAGAGGTTTTTTATTTCTTTTTTTAAAGAATAAATGAATAAATGTTAAGAAATTGGAAGGTAGGCAGTGTAGTAATCTGATGTATTGCCTGAAATATTAGATAGTTAAACCTTGCAATTAAATAGAGAGCTTTATTTTCACCTTGGTTTTCTGGTATCGTTAATGACCTAGGCTAGTTGTATTGTGGTTAATGAAGTTCTTCTATTTTTATTTCAGTTTTGTACTGATGACATACAAACTTAAGGCTGAGCTGTGTATGGACTTCAGTGCTTCTTAAAATCTAATCTGTTTCAAAGTCCCTTTGTTTTGTTAAGAACTGTGTAGTCACTTTCTTTGCATGATTCATTTTGTGTACTTCTTAGGATAAGATAATGTGCCCAGTTTTCATTTGTTATTCAAGATGTTTCCATAGCTCCGCTCTTTCGTTCTTGAAAGAAAACTAGTTCTCAGATATTCTTTTTTAGTGTTTAAATACCACTCACTGATGAAGTCTGTGAAGTTGTTTTACTTCTCCTCTCCTTTATAATACTATTCTCCATCTCATTCTAATGCAGCTTTACTTTCTGTCTGCTCTTTGGTGGCAGCTGCTTGTAAACCAGAGTCTTCCACATGGGCTTATTTCACTCTAATACGCTGTGAACTCTGTAGCTTCGGAGGAAAGCACATCAGACATGATTTAAATTGATTCAGAGTGCCTGCTGTGCCACATGTGATGTAGCTAGGATTTCTACTCATTAACCATTAACTTTGTTCTAGCCGTAACTAAAGATTTTCCGTTTCCTTCCTAAAGATGCTGAGTTTCTACTTGCACAGTTTTTTGCCATAACTAGATTTTATTCTGCTCTAAGTTAGTGTTAACTGCTTGGATGAATATTAAAAAAAAGCAAATCTCTGTTATGCTGTAGGTGTTACAGGAGAAACAGAAGTGTAATGAGAAATAGTTTTTATTAAAATACAGCATGTGTTCAAATGGTAGCCAATAGAACCAGCTTTCCACTTGTGTCTTGTTTTCTCGCTAGAGGTTTGACAGGTAGGACTTGTCTGCAAATTAACTTTCTCGTTTCTGACTTTAGGCATAAAATTTCAGAGATTATTGAGATGATGTATTGGCTGCTCCATTTTCTAAGCAAATGCAATTTCCAGTCAAACACAAGATCACAAAGTACCTAGTAGAATTTGCTTGGAAGTGGAAGGCCTACTTTATGAGAAATACCTTAATATCTGTCCTACACTGTATCGAATCAGAAGTTTTACTTTAATTTCTTTGGTCACCACCATTTCCTGGAGAAATTAGATGTAACATTTCTTTGTCTCTGGGACAAAGTTGAAGTAGCAGCTTTCATTTTCCTTTCTTTAGGTATACTTTTTGAAAAAAGGTAAGGGTGCCTGGGAAACCAATTTACGGTTTCAGCCCTTATTTTACTCTGTAGTGGTAATAAACCATACTCCTTAAGTTCCTGTATTTTCAGTCTAGTAGTATTTGGGGTTTTTGCATTGTCATCATTGAAAATATTCTCACAGTTAGCAGTTACTTGTATGTGTTCCCTGAAATCCATTGAGTCTTTGGACAAAAGGATTTGATTTTTTCCAGATCATTGGGAAAGGATGTCTGATGTTAGGGATTTAGGGGGGAAAAAAAGGCAAAAAGCATGGTAGAGCCACAATATATTAATTAAAGATCATACTGTGGTGTGCCACCACGTAGGGCAAACTATCTCAGCCCTAAGATGCTTGTGGTCTTCCCAATTATTGAGATTTCATCATTCTGTTTGTCTGTAGTAATGAAATGCTTCTTCAAATTATTGTGAGGGTCTCTGTTTAAAGCATTTCATCAGACAGTGCTGCAGCCCTGAAAGGCTGGACATCACCTAACGAAAGTTCACAGAGTGTCTGTGTGTGGTGGAAGCGGAGGGATGTGTAAGATGGAACTTAGTTAAAGAGCTGGCAATTGTAACCTTTAAGGAGTATCTTGTAATTCTTTGTTCATCCTCTTTTAATGTGTGAGGATATTTTGTTTCCAGTGAGCTGTGCTGCTCATAAACGCCTTCTGCACCAGAGTCTTTTTTCCAGATCCAAGGTCAGGTGAGGTTTTTTGCGTGGCTCTATAAAGTCTTTGGCTGGTTCCTCAATGTACTGGTGCGTTAGGATATCAATATTTTGGGGTCAGATTTTTATCATGTTCGCCTGTAGTTCTCTGCCTTTATGCTAACAGAATGATACAGAATTCCTCTTCTGGCTTAGTTTCAGCTTGCTTCCGGAATGTGGAGCAGGGAAGATCTGACAGGTGCCTGTCCTCAGAGCTGCTGCTTTTCCTGAGCAGCCTTAAACAATTGTTATCCTCCTACTCATGCCTTTTGGGGTCATAACGACCCCAAAACCTTGTGGTAGCTGGGAGAGATTCTTCTGTGAGAAGCAGCAGGTGGTGGGTGAAGGGACATCAGCTGCTGGACTGTGTGCTCAGAGCCTTCGAGGTACTTTTGCCTGCTCCAGCCAAGGGAAGTGGTGTTGTCCTGATGAAACCCACATCGCTGTTGTTCCTTTTGATCTTTCTCAGACTTTTCTGTGAGCTTTAAACAAGGAGGTCAGTGTGTGGTTATTCTCACAGCAAATGGGTTTGGTGGTGTATCCAGTTTGTACCCAGCCTGGCTAAACAGCTCAATTTTTATTTTTTTTTTTAAATTTTTTTTTCCTTGGAGTTGCTTGGTGGGAGTCCTGTAAAGGCTTGGTGGATGAGAAGAATCCAGTTTTCCTGATGATCCCCTTGATTAGTTTTCATCCAGGATCATCTATATGGCTTGAGTAAAATATTAGTTTACTATAGATGCTTGTGATTCTGGAATTTATTATTGTGTCTGTGCTTAAGAGTCCTTTAGCTGATGGAGACTTCTCGGTTTCTTTTTCTTTCTATTTTTTTTTTCCCAGCAACATCCTTTATGCTCCTAAACCCATTTTTGCTTTAGAGGAGAGTAAAACTTTTTTTTTTTGCATAGATACTTGGAACTGTTCTTCATTATGACCTCTATGCAACAGACAGAGGAGAGCTGTTTAATCCAAACTCTGTTTGAAGCCACAGTCATATTGTGCCTGTGCTTATTCACTTTACCTCACAAATAGGAGATGCCTCTATGTGCATACAGTTTATACACTGTGAACAGTTAGGAACTTGGATTTTGGGAAGAGAAATCTTTAGAGGACGTAGACTGGACACGTTGTCCTGGCAGGCAGCCACTGGCTGGGTTTGGACAGTTGTTCCTACAGAGTGATTTATCATCGGGTGCCCCCCGCCACTGGGGTGTGAGTCACAGCAGGCACCTCTCATGTGACGAGTATCCACAGCCTCTCCCCCGGAATCCTTTCACCCCACCCATCCTCCAAACGCTTTTGTGACTGCCCACAGCCTTGTCCCTCCATTCTGGTGCAGGCAGTGACGATGCCATTTTGAAACAATGCTTGGGAACAGTACTTGCAGCACGGCTGTGGAAGTACTTAAGGTCTGCTGTCAGTAAACCTGCTTCTGCTTAGCGTTTATTATGTATTCTGAAAGCAGTTATTCACTCATACTACCCTGAACTCTTTCCAGTGGCTTAAATGCACTTGTTAGAGTTGTATAGACAAGATTTCAAATATACCCATGTCATCATCCTAAAGTTTCCCAGAAGAGGAACAAAATTGGAGTTAGTGAGCTAAATTTTGCATTTGGGAAGCAGCTATTTATAAGGACAGATGAGTGCTGTGTGGATGAAAGCAGTACTTGAGATCTCTGCAGCATAGATGCTGGAAGAAATCCAGACATTTGGATTGTTGAATCCTCTTGTTTGCATATCAGTCTCCACTTACTAAGCAAAGCTGCTAATAGTATGCTTCTCTCCTCTTCTTATAAATGAATAAGAAAAGTAAGAGCATCATTGTTGAGAATGTCTGCTTCTTTGTGAAAATCACTTAATAATTCATATTAAAAATAAGAAAAATTCAATAAGATGATGAAACATTTGCTTCAAGAAACTGTCATTTTTCTAGAAGTTACTGAAATGGTTCTTCAAGCTTTATTGTCCAAAGCACAAGTAACGAAATGAGCTCATTAGCTTGCATAATTGCAAGTTTGATGTTACTCTGTTAAAGAAAATTTCCAGTCATTGCTAAGGATGTTCTCTGCAGAAGCTGATAGTTTTCTACGGAATAATTATGACACTATGAAATTTTATTGAATGATGAAAGCTGAATAGTGTTATAGTATGCAAAAGACAAAGAAATTACTAACATTATTTTAAGCCTTGATGCAGCACTACTTGTTGAGTAAATGTTTGAACAGTTTTTCCAGACTTGAATCCTGCTTAAGGGGAAGGGTGAGGCTGTCACAGTGCTCAAGAAGGCAATGAAAGCCAAAGGGTAGAAGAAGCAGCTTTTCTTGCCCATCTCTTGCTTGGGTCAGTTCCTGGATGTTTTTATTGCTTGACAATATTGTCAAAATCAGGTAACTTCTTTTTTGTATACTTGAGTATATTTGCATTATATGTTTTGAATTTTCAGTCCAAAAGTAGAGGATTAGTAGGCTGTTTATTTGCACCCAGGTAGCATGGTGTGCAAGTGATGTGTTTTAGAGAAACCTCTCTTTCTAATCCTCTGTTGCAGTTGGTAGTTGTAACTGCTTTTTGCTATGTGATTTTCTGAAAGCTTGAAAAGAACAAATTTCACAACCAATTTTGAAATTTCTGTCTGGAAAATATTCCATCCATGTGGCAGAAAACTGTGTGTGTCTGTTAGTTACTGGGTTTGTGGGCAGAAGCATGCAGGTGTACTTGGAGCAGCAAAACAAGCAGCAATCCACTGGCAATATTGTGCTGCAAAAGCATTATTCTTTTTAATTGTTGCAAGAAAAAATGTGTCTTTTTAAAATGCGTGCCCTCTCCGTTCAAAGGGAGCGTAGATTTAAAATCCAGCCATCTTTCTCTTGTAGAATCTAGTACTAAAGATAGGCTGATAAAAGACCCTGTAGAGTTTCACAGGGGAAAACCCCAGCATATATTTGCCTTTCAGAATTTTCTTGTTATGCTCCTTGCATTTTTGTTGATTTTCAGTTGCAGCTCTGTGGTTGGTTTTGTCTTTTGAAGGCAAATGGATAGAGCCTGAGCATGAGATGCATTAGTCCCTTCTGTAGTGACAATGTGAAAACTAGAAGCCGTCTCCTTTTTGCTTTGTATTGGGGTTTTTTTGGTGGTTTTGGTCAAGTCTGATTCGTGTTTTCTGCTTAGTTGAGAAATTGCAGTATTTTGGAATGATGAACTGTATCTGGAGACTTGGTTATTAGATGATGAGTATAATTTCTGTGCAGCAGCATTTTACTATTTTTCTACGTGAGCTTCTAAGCATAAGTACTGACCAGTGATCTTAATCCAGGAATAAAATGCTCCACAGATTTTAATCACATTTGTTCTGACATCCTTACTGCTTCATATCTGTTCCTAGTTATAGACTTGGTTTTTAGTTAAGTGAAATAGCAACCTGCATAATTTAATGAAACATCGATCTGCTTTCAAAAAGGAGTCATGATTACATAGTTGAGCTAACTACTCAGAAAAAAACTAACAAATGCAACCAACCAAAAAACCATAAAAAATACCAGGTTTTCTACAAGGGACTTTTAAATTCTGGCTCTCCGGTAAAGTATGGAAAATTCTTCAGCTATACTATTTTTTGATATTTCAGAAACCAAACCCCATCACTGTAGTATTTCAGTAGTACACAAAGCATGTTGAGAGAGGTTCTGTCACAGCTCTGGTATTACTTAAAGATATTTTTGAAGTGAGTCTATACATGGGTATTTTTGCTACATAGAATTGTAAAAATGGAGTATGTTGCATCTCAGTGTTTACTGATATTTGTAATAAAACCTGGTGACTTACATAAGCATACTTTAAAATTGAACAAAGTAATAATATCTGACCATCAGGTTTATTATGAAGTTGAAAATTGTAGTATGTTCTGAGATGTTTTTCTAGCTGTGAATTGGAGTGCATTCTTTCCTCAGTTGGAAGTGAAATGTCTCTGTGTGATCACAAGGAAGCAGAGCTGGAGGAACATGTCCCAGGCAGAGAAATGAAGGTGCTGGACACAAGGAGGTGTCCCTGGGCGGTGCTCCTGCCCTGGCCCATGCTGTCCCAGGAGTCCCACCTCGACAGCTGCTCAGGAACCAGCAAGGGCCTGTTGGTGGTGTGTGGTACAGCTGTTCCATAGGTGCCACCCTTGAGAAATTTGAAGCTGTATTCATCTTGAAAGCCACAATTGGGTCATCTATGTACAAGTGTTTAGGAAAGACTTGTTTGGTCAGAAAGTATCAATTCCCGTACATTTTTGCAGAAGAGTGTAAGGTTTGAATTTTAACAAAACCTCATTCTCATATAATGGGAGAAATTCCAAGATGTAGCTTTTAAAATAGAAGACATTTTCTTTGTGTGTTCGAAGAAAGAATAATATGTTTTGAGGCATGAGACAGAAGGATTGTTCCAAATTAAAAACACTAAAAAGTCTTATTTCACTCATAGTCACTTTCTAAATGGGACTTTTTCCAGCTGTTTCTATGTATGTTTCATTCCAGTGTAAATTATGTTACAAGGTTAGTGTATGGGAATTAAACTTAGGAAGTGAGATAAATGATGTAAACTCTATTCATGACTTGGTTGCTTGTCATTAGTTTCTTTTAAACTAATGATCAGTATCTGAAAGTGTAGTGTGAAGCCTTGCATGAAGTTTTCAGCTTTTGCTGTAACTTTTGTTACACTATTGAAGTTACTATTCTGTTTTGTTCCCCAAATAATTGAGGATTTTAGTGTATAAGTTCTGTTGCAGTTTTAGAAAAACTTTTTTCTTTTTTTTCTTTTTTCTTTTTTTTTTTTTTTCATTTCATAGATTGCTTCCTTTCTCATGCTTTGCCCCTTCTCTGAGATATGAAGGTGAGTCTTGGTATTTTGGTGGGAACACAGGGATAGGACTGATGCAACTTTACATTTCAGAGCAGTTGTGCCACATCTCTATGGCAAGATTACAGCATTTTATTTATGAAACTGTATATATAATCATATGCTGTTGCTGTTAAAGGAAACAGTTGAATACATAATTTCTCATTTGAACATTTTGTACAGATTGTTTCCTTTTACTTGCCGGTGTATACAGATAATGTTAAGAGAAGCTGAAATGATGTGGCTAACCTTACCGGATTTAACACGTTTCTTTCTTGGAGTAAGTGTTCAAAGCTGTTTCTTTCTTAGTGGTCAGTGTTTCACGTATGAAATCACCAGGGAGACTGCTGTTTAAATATTTAAAAGTGGGGTATGATTCGGGGTAAGGGGGGATCGGAGGTGTGGTGGATGGACAGACGTGGCTCAGCCGAGATGGGCAGCCCGTGTGAGCGGTTATGAATGGGCAGATGTGTGCGTGATGAGGCAGAGGGTGAGTCAGAACTGAGCCTCTTCTGAAAGAATGCATTTTGCTCCAGTGTGCTGGGAAAATGAAAACAGAAGGGAGGGGACTGCACCACTTCACTGGGGACTGGTGTTTCCTGAGGGGCCAAGTTGATCTCCTCGGTGGCGCTGGCTGTTGTGAGCCTGCTGATTCATTAGTTGGTGGGTGGTGAGAACTGTGTGCAATCTCTGGGGGAGGAAATGGCTTGGTTGCTGAAGGGAGAAGGAGCATTTTCTGTAACTGCAGGATGTGTGGATGGAGCACACAGATATCATACCTCCAGCAGATCAGTTAAATATCCTGCTGTTGTGAGATAAGGGTTTACTAGATGACTAAAATAGGATGTGAAACCGAGGTTTTTTTGTCTTGTGCTAAAATAAAGTAGCTTTTTAAAAAGTCATTGAGAATTGTCCTCTATTTAAATAGTTTGGATTTTAAAATATGAATGAATGATGTTACAAGAGCCATGTCCCTGCCTGTTCTTAACAACAAAGATAACTCCCAGCTAGTTGGAGTTGGAGGAGAGATTTTCTCATTTAAATGCAGATGAAAAGAAATAACAAATTAGTTGAAAGAATACAGAAGGGAAGGTGAGATACACTATATGTTGAAGGTGTGGCACAGAGGTCTTTGAGAACGAGCCAGGGGGGAGGCCAAGGAAGCACAAACACAGCTCAACAACTTAGAGCCTGACTAAGCCTATTCATGCAGCACCTTCTCAAGTTTGTGTGTGTTTACGGTGCTGTTTGTCCTCCGTCCAGATAATCTGCCAGGAGATAAGAGTGTTTACTCTTGCTGCTTGTTCAGTCAGCAAGCAGAATATTTGTTCTAATAGTAAAAGCCTGTTTCTAGTGTAAAAGTAACGTCTGTGTTTCTCGTTTAAAAATTCTAATGCTGCTTTGATCTGTAGTAGGAGTTTGAAATGGAAGATGTCATTTGAGATGAAATTAGTTCTGTAATAGCCACCTGAACAAAAATTCTGCTTCTATAAACTAGTAAAAACCGCATATTTCAGCATGTGACAGTTTACCTAGGTCTCCTAGTCTAACAAAGCTTTGGCTGTGCCAGTGTGTGGAAAATGAGGGTGTGAAATGAGAGAGAACTTACTGTCATCCTTCAACATGTGTACAAAGATTCTTAACTTAGTTACACAACTGTCCACTGTCAGTGGCAGAAAAGCCATACTTCCTTTGGTTTATAGGATGGACTGTATTCTGAGAAGAGGCTGCTGTATAATTTAGCTTTTCCTCTTGTATGTCCCTATAATGGCACTTCTTTATGTAGCGTTAAATTTGTCCACTGAATATGAATTTGGTAATTGCCTGACTTCCAACCTCTCCTTCTTTCTTCTGTTCTGTAGTGCTTTTCACCTCTCTTGAATTTTACAGCACTGGCTGCCAGGCATTATTATGAAAAGCACCCAGAGGTGTGTGGAGGATTTATAAAATGATTTAAATGCAGGCAATCTGGGGTTAGCAATAAAACCTTGAAAGAGTTGTTCTTACAAAGACATGCTTTTATCTACTTCTGTAATATTCAGGGCGGGGGGGGGAGAATTTTGGGTCTTTGTAGAAATAATGCAGCTTTTGCCCTTGGTCTCCTACCCTGACTGTCTTGAGGCAATTTTCAGAGCAGACAATTCAGAATTTTTTTTAAAAGACCGCTTTGCTGGATTTTGAGGTGCCATAATAGATCATGTGTTCACAGACAGAGCAGTAATTTATTAATAATTCTGTTAAGTTCAGAAGTTGAAAGGGAACCAACATGGCTTTATCTGAAAAGAAGGAAATATGTGGTTAAACGTTTTTGGCTATAATCTTAGGTGGTTTCCATTTTCCTGAAAGAGGAGAGGGGGGAAAAGGAGTTTAAATTCCTTTCTCAAAAATAAATTTGGAAGTACCAGTATGCGTTATTGTGTTTTAATGAGAGGAAGGTTCCTGTGTAAGCTTGTGGAGTTTCAATATGAATGATTATTCCATTTGAATGATTATGTGGTAATTTCAAAACTCGGAATATCTTGAGAAGGAATTCATGCTTTCAGAAGTGAAAAATGTTTGTTTATCAGAGTTTTGAAGACCTCCTGAATCCGGTGGTGTAAGGCTTCCAGGGCTCTGATTCAGGAGCAAGGGCAGACTGCTTTATCTGGAAAGGTCAGGCTGCGTGCCAGAGGTTCCCAAGCTGCTGTGTCAGCAGCTCAGCTGTTGGCCGGCGTGCTCAGGGCAGATTGTAAGAATCAGGAATCACATCAGCTCTGTCTACTTGTTTCCCCTTTGACTTCTGAAGACTTTCATAGAATTTGCAGCACTGCTCGGGCTTCCAGGTGATGCATGAGGCATTTGAAGTATCAGCAGCTACGTGTGAGCTACTTGCTGTTTGCACTGAGGCAGGAAGTTTGCATGTAATGCACTGGCAGCTGCAGTGACCAAGGCAGTTGAACGGCCACTGAAACGGGTTAGTGGCAACATAATGTTCCTTATCAAAGAAACAAACAAAAAGTATTCCTGGACAACTTGGAAAGCTGGTTTTGTCATCTGTGGGAAGGCCTGTGTAACTTTTGATATCCCAGGCAGCTGTTGGGGCGTGAAGGATAGAGGAGGTTGAGTGAGAGGTAAACCCTAAATGAAGATCAGCAAAGTGCTTGTTTGCTCCTGCAAAACATAACCAGCATTAGAGTACAGACTGTTTTGTCTTTACAGACACATGGTTAGCTTATACTGCCTTTTTAGTTCCCCTCTTGAATTATTCTTCATTTTCTTTAGAAGAGAATGACAGTTGTAATAGCCTCTTTTAACTGTCTTTCACTTCTAAACTAATTTAACATATCTATTAAATGGATGCTGCGACCTTTGTTTGTTTCTCATGAGATGAATGAGTGAAGACTGTGCTGAAGGGCTGCAATGTATTTTGTATGTTTGAGATGTTTAATCTTGAAATGAGGGCTGTGGGAGGTGGTTTCCTGGTAGTCCACATCTTACTCATGCTGGTTCTGACACCTCTGCTCGCAGAGGCTCTTGGCCGGTAGATGTGCCTGGTGTGCTGTCCCCCGGTGTGCTGTCCCCACGCAAGGCTGGGGTGGTGTGATGACACTCTCAGATGGTCTGTGAGTGCAGGCACAGAAAACCAGGCTGTGCTCTAAGCAGAGACCCTGCAGTGGAAGCGCTGGTGGGAAGAAAATACGCTCAAACTAACATTTATTTCTTCATTATTGAGCTGCTGCATGTTGTACTCATTAAAAGGTCTAAAGCTGTGTCACTTCATACCAAAGTGTGAGAAGTTGTAAAAATCAGGCTTGGAGATCAAATGTTTGTTTTCTTTGGCAAATAACATGACTTGTTTGTCAGCTCGATTCATGTTATTTGTTCCCTTTCTTCCACTCATGGGTTGCCTTTCATGTTGTTCAGTGCTCAATGCTGCCAGCAAAGCCTTTGCATAAGGGGGGCTTCTCTTCCTCTGTGCCTCCTGCTTCTCGAGCCCTTTCTTTTTTTGCTTGAGTGACCTTAGCTGGTAAGTGGGGAGCTGAGCAAGTAGGCACAGTGGGGGCGCTTTGAAATGCGTTACAGTGCTAAACATCAATTACGCTTTGATGAGGATTTGCCAGAGGATTAATTTAGAGCTGTTAGAGGAGGCGCTGTGTGAAAGTTCCCCTACCTAGCTGAGCCTGAGCTGCTCCTGAAGGCTGAAAAAACTCAAATGGATTTGGAATGTCTAAGCAGTCTTTCAGTCAGAAGTGGGTGCAGGCGTGTGTGCAGGTTTGCCTCTCTGGTGATTCAACATAGACAAACTCCTGTTCCATGAGAGGTTTTGCCTTGCCAAGTAGGCTGAAATAGCTACTGAACGTTGATCTTTTAATTGTTTTTTTTCTTTTCTGGACAATTCAGCTAATTTTGCTGTGACTGTTTTTGTTTAAGACTGATGTTGTTAAGTATAACTTGTCAAACTCATTTAGTGTTGTATTTGCCTCTTTTGAAGTTCCCTTGTGGCATCACTGTGCTGTTATTGAGATGTAGGGCCTTAGGATCATCCATTATTCTGTGCTGCAGCACAAGGCACAGTGCACATTGGTGCTGTACTTGGGTTTTCATCAGCTGGTGTTGCTTCTTTTGAAAAGCCTTTCACACATGCTAGAATTGACACAGGAAGGCTTCCTTATTTTTAGCATGATGTGTACATAGTGTATTTTACTGAACTCTGAGTAGTTTGTAAATTTGAGGAAGACTGAAACCAGTGCTTGCTCTTTGTTGAAATCACTCATTTATTGGGATAAAATACAGTGTTTTTTGGGAGTAGGAAGGAGTGTGCTTGCTTAATTATTTAAATGTGCTGTAGGATCCTCCCTGTCTGGCAGCATGCCATTTCCTTTGTGACACAAAGGTAAGCTGACAAGAAAAACAGTTTAACTGCAAGCAGTAAGAGTTCTAACTAAATCCTGGTGCACGCCAGTTTATAAAATGAGAACACAGCTTAAATTTATTCCATCCAGTACAGTAGGCAGAAGTTAAAGCACTTAGTTGATTAAAATGAGTTCTTGGAAAGGAAGCAGTAGAAGCTGTTAAATGGAATCTCATGTTACCAGCTGGTTTGGATGTTCTTCTAAGAATACATATAGAAGCTCCCTGGATCAGTATTTTCATTGTGCAGGCACATGTGTAAGAGCTTGCAAGTTCATAGCATGTGTTTTGCTTTTATTCCAGGTGTACTTGAAGGCACCTATGATTCTCAATGGTGTCTGTGTAATCTGGAAAGGCTGGATAGATCTACAGAGACTGGATGGTATGGGCTGCCTGGAATTTGATGAAGAGAGAGCACAGGTAAGACAGTCTGCCCTTGGCTGCTGTGCCTTACATATTTGTTTGTTCTTCTGGAGGGAAACACAGTTTTTGCCTTCACTTTGAGTACAAACTCCAAAGAAAACTTGTAGTATAGAAGCTCGGAAATATGTGGTTGTAGCAAAACACTAGTTTAGCTACATAAAGTCAAAATGTTAGAGGCAGGAATCGTTTGTAATTTACAACTTTGAGTGATTTTGCTCTGTTACTATGCTATGGAGTAATAAAGTATTTTAAAAACTATGCCTCTAACTTGTAACAATTTAACTGGAAAGTCTATTTTAGCTGTTTATTTTAGGGTGGTTGAGGCTTTTTTGGTAGCTTTCTGTTTTATTATATACGAGTGAGAACGAATAGAGTTTTTCATTTGTCCTCTGGCACTGATGGACTCTGCTCTGTTAAGGTATGGCAGCTTTTGAGAGCTCACTTCCTATCTACCTACTTCCTACTAGCAAAATTACTGTCTAGCACCTGAGTCTTTGGACAAGAACAAAGTCAGCACAGAGGAAATGCCTTTCAAAGTGAACGTCACAGAGACAAGGTTCACTTGCACAGCTGTAGGGTTCTTTAATTTAGTCGGACTTGAGGTATGTCTTTGCTTTTGAGATGTAGTTTGGTAACAAATCAACTCAATTAATATTAAAAGCTGCTGCACCAGGTTTGTGTGAGCTTCTGTGCAGATCACCTGCCCCTGTACTGGGGAGTAAATTGGATGTAGTAACATCAGTTACCAGAGTTATGACTTACAATCTATATTTTGTGACAAACTCAGCAGTTCATTTCTGTAATGAATAGTTGAACTGGTTTATGAGACAGTGGTGATTCCCTTTGTCTGTCTTTGTTACACCCTTTGTATGTCACATTTGGGTGAATTTTGAAAAAACTTAACATTCACACAAACTGTTTTTCCAAATTACCTTGACATTCCCTTTGCCCTGTGAGGGGTTACTCTTGGCAGTTGTGTGCTGGAACTGATTTAAAGAAGGAGGCATTTTCTATCTTCACCATTTGCCTCCTTCTCAGCTCTCACTTCCTTGGGGTTTCCCTTCCAGTCCTGCAGCTGCAGTTGGTCACTATGTAACAAATAGGAACCCTTTGATTCCTCCAAAATACCAAGAACACTCCTCTATAGTGCCGTGCCTCTCCCTAACTTAAGAAACTAATTTGCACATTAATGAGGTGATGTTAATGTGACTGTGTTCTGGATTAAATAGAAACACTTTGTGTCAAAGTGTCTTTGAAGCAGTCACAGCCCTGCATGCTTCCTTCATGATGCCTAGAAAGAGTGACTAGTCCTGCCACCCTTTGTCAATCCATGAGAAAAGCCACAGACCGAAGCTTTTACTCGAAATTCACTCTTGGCTGTGCATTCACTTGCGAAGCTGTGTCAGTGACTTGAGCGAGCTCAGTTCCAGAGCAGCAGAGTCACTGCAGTGGACTCCATGGATTAGGAGGCCTTCAGGCTGTAATGTCTTACACAACCAGGACAAGTGTAGAGCCCTGAAGACTTGCAGGATAAATCCCAAGGTTCTTGATCTGTAGTTATTAAGTTTGATATGTAATGCTAAGTCACAGGACTTCTGAACTGAGAGCAGGCTGATGGGAATGTGCACTCAGGAGGAGACAGTGTCACCCTTTCCAAAATTAGAGAGTGCCTGAATAAACTGGGCACCTTTCCAAAAAGGAGAGGGGTCAGGTGACCTGTGGGTTTAGTTTTTCTCTTCTTAATTTCCCAATAAATGTTTTTGTAAGTGCTTGGATTATTTTAGTTTCCCAATGTGTGTATGGTGTCTTAACATCACTTAACAATTCCCTTTTGCTGTCTTCAGAAAGTGTTTGTGCACTGAAGTTGTGATTTACTCTTTTTGTGTGTGAGGGGATGTGTGCGTGCTTTCCTGAGTTGTGAGTTCAAGGTACTGAGCTGGAGGTATTGCAGTGTGTGGATCTACTGAGATGTTTGCACTCATTTGCAGGTGTGTAACTTGTTTTTAGTTTGTGATTCTTGGCGACTATGAGGTCATCATTGGTCATTCTATTTGCTACAGCAGTAGTACCTAAGGGTGCCCAGCGTCCTAAGGAACTGTACAGACACAGGAGTAGCTGCACCCTTATATGTGTTAGTATTGTAAACATTTGGGTAATCTTTTACGTTCTTCAGTTTCCTTTTTCCTGTATCTGTCACTCTGCTTCCTTGTTTAAAACTGTTGTAATATTGCTGGTGACAGTTGACTGAACTTCTGACTTTGATCCCAAAATAACACTGATGTCGGGGGGGCATAAGTGCCTCATACGGTATTGTCTGTGTACCCACTGTCCTTTGTAAGAGGTCCAGCTGCTCTTCACACCCCCCTCATATTTTGGAAGCTTGTCTTATGCAAATGTAGTGCTCTTCCATTTTCCTGTCTCTTCCCACTTCGTACTAATGATGGGATCAAAAAAAATTTTCCTTTGCTGTCATACTTTGGAAAACATACTACCCCTCACCAGGTCAACAAATATTTTAGGAAGAGAATCCACACGTGTTAACATTGAAGTATTTTAATTGTACCTGTTAAGCTACTGTTTTTTCCACTTAATCCACAGCCTATCCATGTCTTGCTGCTAAATGGTCTTACTTTTTGTTGCTGAAAGCCCTGGTTCCACTGCTTGCTCAGACTTTGATGGACCAACATACACAAAGCTGTACATACATGCTTTAATATCTTCCCTCTTTGGGGCTGAAATTTCCCTGGATTTGATATTTGAGTGTCTTTAAGAGACTGTTTCAGTCTTCAGTACTTTTGCACCTCTTCTGTAGTAGAGCATCTTGCTATGTCACCAAGCCTTTTCCTACTGGGCTGCTGTGAGGATTCATGTATAAGCGTGGGTGTGTGTAAACTTCTCTTTTTTTTTTTTTTTTTTTAATTTATTTTCTGGGCTGGGAGAATTTGGTTTTGTTCTGTTGTCATGTTGATATAGCTCATGTTTTGCTTATTCTTCTTTTTCTTTGTAAATTCATACCAGGAACATTTTTATAGAATAAAACTAAGATTATTTGGTCTCATACAGCTGAATTTGCTAGGCTATAATTACTAGACTTGAGTGACATTTAAAAAAATCTTTGTTAAATTCCTGTTGTATGAGATTGAGTTGTTGGTTGATTTGTTATAATGTATCACCAAGAGCAGAACGGAATTTTACGTTTTACTAAAAAAAAAGTTCTGATGCTTTTATCCCCTTTCTCAGACATGAGGAAACCAGTGTTTCAGCTGTCAACACGTCTTCATTCTGGATGTCAACATACTGATTTTTTTCCCATGAATTTCTAATTTAGTTTCTTTTGGTTATGACCGTTTCTTTAAAATATTCCATTCGAGGCTGTATGTCAGCCTTTTATTTCATGACCGCTCTAAATGATGGTAATATGCAAGGAACGTTGATAAAAAGAATCTGCTTCTATTTAAGTCTGATATAAAAAAGAAGGTAATAAAGACATACGTATCTTTTGTAAACTAGAACTAAGGCAGCTTTTCTGGAGTCATCTGGGAGACAAGCTTGTCTGTTTTCTCTCTAACCTTCTGCATTATTAAGAACAAACTTACTCTCTGCTCTCTGACTCTGGTTTCTATGCCTTTTATGAACATTAAAATGGCTGAAAAGGACCAAATTCTACTCTTAAAAATAATAGATGGTGTTAAAATATTATCTTGTTGGCAGCTTTAAACACTGCACACGCGTCCCCAGAAAGCGGCGGCGAAAGGCAGAGCCTGGGATTGGCAGCTGTTTGTATTTCCCTGCCTAGGGCCACGAGGGAGCCCCTTCACATCACTTCACAGAGCAGCTCCAGGGCCCACGATTGTGCCCACGGCAAAAAGGGCAATTTAACATTTTCTTAGGCTGGGGATGCTTTATCTTAAATTGAAAAATTTATGCACTTAGTCCCCAGGTATATTAAAATTTAGTTGTGCTCTCTACATGTTTATGTCCTCTAACAGTCAAGGTCAGCTTTTTTTAAAGTTATCAACTTTAAAATAACATTTGCATGTATGTGGGAATTGTAAGCAGAGTTAGTAGTAATTATAGTTGAAGAGCTAGAAGGAGGGAGAACCAATGCAGTTTATGCCTTGTTGGTTTGTGGAGCCTCTTCAGATGTGACTTTTCCGTTCTGAAAATTTTTAAGATTCTGATGGGGAACAGAAAATGTGTTAAAAGGTCTCTTTAAGAAAAATAACTTCTAACCCAGTTAATTATGCCTCTACATATTGCTAACACTTTATTTAAAACATTTTCTGACAGAAAATACAGTTCGAAGGATTTTTTTTTTTTGAGTGTTAGTTTATTAAATTTGTTCCTGTGCATAAGCCATTGTTGAAAATAAGCAAAGTGCCGTTGAAAACCTGCAGGTTTCTCCTCCCTTGTACGGGAATGTGTGCAAATTGGTGGAGGAATAATTTCTGCTTTGCACTTTCCTATGCATCTAAATTTAAGTAATATAAATGATACACAAATATTAAGAATGTTCATACTGATGCACCTGCAGCAGCTTTTGACAAAATGAAGGATTTATTTGGTTTGTAACTTTGATTAATACTTTCTTTTAACTGCAAGGTAATTAAATTACCACTGTTTGTATAATGATGCTAGTGGACTCTGTCTAGCTATACTTGTGAATACTGTCTTCAAAATGGCTTTTATAAGGAGAATAAAATGTGTTGCCTTTTACATAGAACTTCTGAGAATTCCTAGCCAAAAAAAAAAAACAAACAAACCAACAAACAGAAGCATTTAAACTACTTTGAAACAGCAGCTCTCCTTTGAAAATGTATTTTTGTAGTAGCTGCATTCCAGCTTCGGTTATCTCTACTGCTGTAGTGGAGGTGAGTAATATTTCATTAACCTTTATTGACGTTTGCTGGAACGCGTCTATGTTCTGCAGGACATACTTGACTTTGCTGCCAAGGGATACTTAATATTCAAAAGAAATGTGATTTGGTAGAAATGAGGGTCACCTTTTGTGTCACTCTGTGTCATCTGCTTTGGTAGCAGGAGGATGCATTGGCACAACAAGCCTTTGAAGAGGCTCGACGAAGAACTCGTGAGTTCGAGGATAGAGACAGGTCTCATCGGGAGGAAATGGAGGTGAGGGTTTCACAGCTGCTGTCAGTAACTGGTTAGTACTTTCCCAAAACTTTAGATTGTTTCCATTTGTTTGTCTGTTTGTACAATGTTGTGTATTTTCTGTTTGTTCAGTGCTGTTATATAAAAATTGTGAAATGGATTGTTTTTTACTCTTGTAAAATGGATTTCAAGTTTTTAAAGTTTTGATAAGAATTCTTTGATCCTGTACTTTTTTCCTTTCTGTAGATGGTCTTTTCTGTGGGTACTTAAGCTGTAAAGACATTATTCACAGAGCTGCCATTTCCCTCTGAAATGATACTTTAATAGCAGAGAGAGGAATCTTTTGCCTCGTGAATTTCTCATGAACACAGAAAAGGCTTTGGGAGCTGCAGGGGCACAGTTTTGCAGCTTGTTATCCCATGTTGTGGGAAAAATTACCAGCCAATTTAATCAGATGCTACAATCTGCTTTCTTGTACAGGCTAGTTTTATTGTCTTCTCACCTTTTTCTTACTGGTGGGAAGTCTTACTCCTTTTTTTCACTGGTTTAGTTTTCCTGTCTTCTTTGCTTCTTCAGGGCCCCACAGTCTTGAATCTTGTTCTTTCTTGATGAAAACAGAAATTACTGGGATTGAGAAAAGAAGAGCCAGGAAAGGGAATGGAAACCAGCTGCTCTGAGATGTCAGAAAGGCAAGAGCTGTAAGAGGGCAAGTAATAATACATAAGGGGAGTTGGCAAGTTAAGGCAGGCTGCAGGTCAGGAGAGAATAGGGAGAACACAAAAATGCTTTGAATTTCTTTCCCTTACTAATGCTGTTTCTTACTTCCTGCTTCATCAGTACAGCCTGACTTAAGTGTAATCAAATATCATCAATTTGCTGGTTCTACAGTTTTTAGAAAATTTGATTATTGTTATTGCTAAGCTCCATTTCTTTTGGCATCCTTTCTGATAATTGGGATGATCAGACAGACTTTCTTCCCTTCCAACTACAACTGGAAGACGCTGAGCATGAGAATGAGAGGGAACAGATAGGCACAGAGGATAATATCTCTTGCTTTGAAGTGGCTGGAGTACGTCTCCTTCAAACACTGCTGCAGCCAAGTCAGATGTCAGCTGTAACAAAGGTAAAATCCTTGCCTTGGAGGCCTTGCTACCTCTGGATTCTTGGAGCAACAGCTGGATTACCTGAATAATTCTGTCACAGCATAGCTAGAACGTGCTTGTAAGTTCAGTTCAGAAGGGAGGTAGAATTAGCTTTAAGCTGTTCATGAAGACCTGTGCCAGCCTGCTTTAGTTTTAACAACATAGTAGGAACTTTAAGTCCAGCCTTATGTCTTTGACCTCAATGTACTTAAAACTTTCCTTGATATATTCTGCTTACACTGTGCCCTTCATCCCCACTCCTCTTATTACAGAGAAGCCACATGCGTGCCGAAGGTTAAAAAAGAATGAGGCTTCCTGAGATAACTTTTGGAGTTCTGAGAGACTTAATTTTTCCTCCAAGTGTAGAAAACACTTGCAGCTAGGCTGTGCAAAAACACTCTTTCAATTAACGGTGAGACTAAGGTGATATTCAGCATCTGGGGCTTCGTGACAGACATCAAAACTCATGACACTGAGACACAAAAAGCAGCATCCTTGGCTGCAGGAGCTGGATTCAATAACTTCTGAAAACACTCTTGCTTTTAATAAAGGCAGAAAGCAGTTGCTGTTAAGTGATGTCCTTATTAGCTGCTAGTACCCATTTTCTCTTGAAACAACAGTAGTTGTTGTCCCAGCTCTAAAGCACTGGTGTAGATCACCTACAGAAAGGAAAAAAAGGAAAAAATACTGACTTGAAATATGTTTAAGCAGAATGAAAAGTATTATCAAAGGTTGTTTCAAATTTGTGATGTCAAATACAAATCTTTAATAATTGCAATACATTGTTTTGCATGCTTTCCTATTTATTTTACTGTGCATGTTTAATATGTCTAACCAAGAGATTTTTTTTTTTTCCTCTGGTACTCGTAGGTCTATAATTGGTTTTTACATTTCAGTTTTCATTCCTGTGTTTGGGGTAAGATGTCCTGAACATATATCTGGACTGTTTACACACAAGCTTTTGTACTCTTGATCTTAGGACTGCATAAAAATTGGGTCTTTAGGGATGAGATGAGAGAGAGCAGAAATAGACTTACAATGCATTCCTAAAGAGGAATCAGGTTTCCAAATCATTCATTGTTACCCTTACTTTCAATCTAATGCAGCATTTGGACAGAATCAAATGAACTTTAATTGGTAAGCACTTGGTGTTCATGATCACTGTACCAAATTCTCAACAGAAAGTGATCCATAAAAATGCATTCCCATGTTAGTTGTATTTGTGGCCTGTATTGAATTTTCCAATGCTGACATGCTCAGTCAGCTTGGAAATACAGTTTGTCAGTGGCACCCTTCTGATGATTGCATTGCTGACAGCTGCAGAAACCTTAATCCAGACTGCCTTGTGTTCTGTTTCTGTAATTCCAATGGGGCCAACAGTGTCTTTGGTTTCGCTACAGAGATGGTACTTGAAGGCTTTTTTATAGAAAAGGCCAGTTCTAAGTGTGCTGGGTGAATTTTTATGTATGTTGTGCTACACACAAATGAAGATACTTTCCTCATGATCTTTTTAATATGACTTCCATACAGCTTTCATCATTACTAAAGCTTTAGATTTTTCTTTTCTGCCATGCTTGGCATGGACAGTAAAACTCAGAATTGGCAGATGTGGAACAGGATCTCATCAGTGTTAATGATGGTTTTAAGAATTGCAACACAGTAGAAAATCAGGATATTTCTGACAGTAGAATTACAGCTGAAATGCCTTTAATAGAGACCAGATTCTGCTTCAGTGGGGGAGGGAAGGGGAATCCTGCAATATTCCACCCACTCCTACCCAAAACAGAGGCGCCAGCACTTTGGAAATATTTATCCATCCAAAGCCTGGCAGCATATGAAAATGATCAGATTCAATTCTTTATTTATGCAGCTTTCTGGGTAAAAAAGATTCCCTATTCTAAGTCTTTCTGTAGACTTAAAATAAAGTCTGTGGACTTCTCACACAGGAGTGATCAGTGATGACTCATTGAAAACGACGTGTTAAAAGTGGCTTGTGTGTGGCAGTTGAATTTTAGAATGGTGACACTTCGCAAGGGGGAAAAAATGCAACAATTTAAAATTATCACTTTGCTAATTTTAATTTTTAAGTATCCTAAAAAATTCCCAACCGATTTAAAAAATCCTCCCCCCCAAAAAAATAAAAAAAAGGCAAGAAAACCCCTTCAGAGTGTTGTCAGGTTTGTTTGCTGTCTTTTCATCATATAGAATCCCTTCCATTCTAGTTTAGCACATCAGATCTTTATTTTAATGAACATATTCTTTGCATCTGAGGGCATCTGTGGTAGGCTGTGCTTGAATTTTCAAAGATGATTGTGTTTTTGTGCAATTACAGCACTCCTCTGTTGTAAATAGGGTGGGAGTGAATTTAGGAATTTTCACTGAAGTTTTTAAGCACTTCTGAGTTGAACTGCATTCTGTTACATTTTTAACGTAGCTTGTTTTGCCTACAAGATTTTGAGTTTTTATATCAACTTGTGTAGCTTGGTTACATCAGATACCGCAAATCCAGCCCCGCTGTTCAGGATTCTTTTGTTTCAAAGATGCTTTTGAAGTCAGTGAGTGTTCTTAGTCTCTTCAAAATTAATGATGTATTCCAACGGCTTTTACTTTTACAAAAATGTTGGAATGCTGAGACAGCGTGTGTTTAATACACATGAAGAAAGACCTTATCCCCATTTAAAGATTATTGTTAAAAAAATATGAGGTTGATGGACTTGAAGTATTTGTATGTTCCCCTTTGCCAAACTAGAAGAGCGAGGAGACTAAAGGGATGTTGGTGAGGCAGATGTTTATTTTTTGTTATCTTTATCTCCTTGTGTCATGGTTGAGAGAGGCAGTATGAGTGTCTCTGGTGTGGTTTCGCTATGAATGGCCAGAGTTCAGTGTCAGGATAAGAAGAGTTCTGCAGAAATTACTGTGAAGTTGCTGTCTAGATGTGAATTTCCAGTAAAAACTTTAGCTTGTTTTTCAATATTCTGGCATCGTGGCATGATGCAAAAATGTGTTACACTGTCCAGAACGGCTTGGAGAGATTTAAACAGCCCCTAGTTGGTGAAATTAGAATCTATTGGAAATAATGGCCCGTGTTCAGTGCAGAAAAGCTGCAAGCAGGTGCCTCCTGCCAGCTCTTTGCTGGAGCAGATGGCACAAGGCGGTGGGTGGATTTTCAAGGGATGGGTAAAGAGAAGAGGCCCTCTGGTGTGTTGCTGTGTGCGGGCAGGGGTATTTTGTGAAGGTTTGTTTTGTACAGACAAGCTGTAATTGCAGTGATCTGCGTGAGTGCGCAGTTTGTCCGGCTGTGTTCCTCGGGAGCGTGGCTAAGGATGTCCCGATGGCTTTACTTGGGGATGGGTTGGATCTGTTCTCAGTCCTCCAATGTAATTTCTTCAACCAGTAGTTTTGAAATGTCATATTTTTCTACTTTGTGTTCATTTCCTATGTTACTGCCATGCTCTTTATTTTAGCAACACTGTGAGTAAAGAAACAGAGTGGTTTGCTCTCCCTAAAACAGTCTAGTCTAGCAATTTGTCTGTTTGTGGCCTTGTGCTAAATATAAATTACATTAATGGCTAAGCAGAGCCATTTTGGGAAACTGCATGAAATTCCCATTTTAAAGACCTTCATCTTGCTGAAAAAAAACCCTGTTTTGGAACTTTTGTTTCTTTCAGAAGCAATACCTCTCAATAGACAGCACCAAAAACCCCTACCAACCCCACACTTTAAAACGTGCTGGAGTAAAAATTTACCTAAATTTTAAATACTGTGTCCTGCCCTAGGTTTTTACATATTCTTGTAGTTTGTTGGGAATTACCAGTAGAAATGGGCAAGATATGTTTCATTTAATTGTGCTGAAGTTGGGAACTCTTAAAAAACAAACAGGATTTTGTTACAGAAATGTAAACAGTTTACATTTGAAAGAAACTAAAGTAGTTTCATGTGACTGACATTCATGTTCTTCCCAAGGTTCTGGACAGTGAAATTATTCTCCTTTTCTTAATTTTTTCTAAGATGAAACTCCTAGTGTAAATAATTGCTCTAACTAATTATATTTATCTCAAATATTACTGGCTTCAGAAGAAAGCGTAGTATTGCAATAAGCATGTGGGGGTTTTTTTTGTGTTTAATTTTGGCTAGGGGTTTTTTAAAAAAATTTTTCTCATCACATTTTCAGATTTTAAGGGGTTTTTTCCCCTTATTAATCTGGAATTAATTTAATTAGTGCTTATTGTATGTACTCTCCAAACTGATGATGATAGAAAAATAGTATAACCTTTAACACAGCTTTTTGGATATGAAAGAAAGCCAAACCATTAATTTTTCATATGCAGTGGGTAGCGTAGACTTGGTATATGCTTGTATAGGGCCATAAATAATTTGTTTAGATGCAGGATGGATACAACACAACTTAGAGGCGTTCAGTGGGAGTGTGTTGCCTCAGAAGGTTCTGCAGTGCCAGTCCAGTACAAGTAGGCCAGTGAAGTTATGACTAGTTTGCTTCACAAGAACTTAAATAGCTGGTGGTTGTGCAAAAGTGCTACGGAATGCATAGATCAGAAAAACAATTTGTGCTGTACAGAATCAATGCTGACTGTAGGACGGAGGAGATCAATCTTGCAAATCAGGGAATACTGTAATATAAGCGTCTTCTTTCAGTCAATGAAGGTTAGAAAGGGGCTGAGCAACAGAGGAATACTGTCTGGAGGCAATCAATATTAATTATAAATTTATAACCTTTAGACCAGCTTTCAAACAATACTTTCTAAAAGGGAGCACTTCAAGCTTTTTTTCCCTTGGAAAAGAAGTTTTAATATGAAAATAAAAAATTCAGTCTCTACTCGAAGCTCTTCAGATCTGCCTATTCCTGCTGTGCTTTTTCCTTCCTTGGCTCGTGGTGACCTTGGTCCAGTTACCAGGTTGGGACAGCAGAATTGTTACCTTCATAATAGCTCTTAAACCAAGATGCAACCATTGCAAAGGTTTCAGATGAGGGGGTGCTTGGGGGTCAGGAAGCAGATGTGCTGCTTTGGCCTGGTCATGCTCTGGAGCTCTCTCACAGCCCGTGCGAGAGCAGGCTCAGCAGGTGACACAGTTCACGTGTGTTTTCAGTGGAGCACACTGTTTCTAGGAAGTAGATAGGAGTTTGAAATGAAGTCTTGGTGGAGGTAAGTTAAATAATTCTTATCAATGCCTTTGTCAGGAAAATGTTTTATTTTGACTTTCAGTGAACTTGAAAGATAATCGGAATGGAAGTAAGACTAAAAAAGAGCATTGGGTATAGAATTCATGGCATTAATAGTTCTACAGTTACTTCAGTCTAACATCCAGATTTCTTGCCAAGTTTGAGAGACTGTTTTCCATTATTTGCATAATTTAAGTGGTGCTTGACATTATAATTAAGAAGGATCAAGGCTACTTCTTCCCAGGTTCAGTGAAAAGGAGAGCTGATAGCAAAATGGATGTTATGGGCAGCAAACAAAGCAACTCCAGGGACTAGATCCAGGCCACGAAGTCTAATGCTGATAGCTATGCCTGCTAGGAATGTGGTAAAGATCATATCCTCTCTGTCTGCCAGTGGCTCACAGATGCAGTACGTAGTGGTACTGCTGTGGCTAAAGTTCTGAGAAGTGAAGATTGAGAGTCTCTGTGCAAGGCCCCCAGAGACCAGAAAGCACATGGGCTGCTTCATCAAGCTGTGACCAAACAAGTCGTATTATATATAAGTTGACATTCTCACTATGCTGTAGGGCCCCAGTTTTGCTGACTCTAATTGTGAGAAGGCTGAGTTTCTCCTGCCCTTCTGTTGAGTAAGGGTTACTGGAGGCAGGGCCAGCATTTAGAACCATGTTCAAATCTCTATGGGACAGGCTGTTATTAACCAGCAGCTCAAAGAGTTTTCAGTTCATTGCTTTTCTTGCTGTGGGTCTGCTTCAGATACCAGGACTAATGTGAAGGTGTGCTTGATTGTAACTGGTTGTTTTTCTGAGTACTGCTCTCTTTATTTCAGGGCTTTTTATTTGGGCGGTTTTTATCCTGCAGTTGTATACTTTTTAGAAAAGTCTCTGCAAAGTATTCTCACGTTCGGTTGTTTGTTTGGTTTTTTTTATCCCTTTTCAGGAGGTTGGCAGTCCTAAGAGAATCCAAATGTTCACTGTTTAATTTTTTGTAGCACAGCCTGATTTTTCACTTATTTAGTAAATTATAGATGGCAGATGCCAAGGCACATAATGCATCTGCTCTGTCTGTTTCAACAGGGCAGAGCTGCCAGAATCCAATTAAAGAATTGCAGTGGAGTTGTCCATGAAGAGACTTTATTTTGTCTATTCCTTTTGTGACAGCCCTTCTTCAAATTAGCTCACTCTTTCTTCCCTCTTCTGCACCATTGTCCCAAGTTATATATGCAGTGGATATGGTTGTACTTGTCATTTCACTGCCTGGTATTCAGAGGTCCCAATTTTCCCTGCTGCTTTTTTTAAGTGATTCATTGAAAGGGAGGGCCATCTTCACGGCAGCCCTGTCCATCTTTACTAAATTTGCTTCCAACTTTCTCAGTTCTGCTTTCTCAGAGCTATCATGTAAACCACACAGTAGGACTGCATTATCTTTTCCCGATGAGCTCATGTGGTAAGAGGAGTTGGTTTCCTTAGGTATGTTTCAGGCCTCAGAACACGCACAGGAAGGGGGTAGTTAGAGATGCTTTCTCAAAGTCAGTTTAAGGAGTTTTGTTGGCACAGCTGGAAGCACAATAGGCTGCAGCATGGGGCAGGGTTGAGTGGCTGGAGGAGGAGGATTGGTTCTGACTGTCTTGGCTGCTGGAGGAACTGCTTACTTGCCACCTTCCTTACTGCCCATTTGTTTTTCCTTTGTGCCCTGGTAACAAATGCAAAGGCTCCAATGTGGTTCTTGTTCAGGTTTTTCAATGATAAAAGTTACTGGTTTAATGATTTCAAGCTATCTAGTTTATTGAGAAGAAAAATAATATAATACAGATATTACTGCATCATACTCTTGGCAGGACTTTCAGTCCATACCAGTTAGCCTATATTTAGGCTTGGGAAAAGCTCAGACATCAAAGGCTAAAGAGAACATAGGTGTAAGAGGAACCGCAGGGCACACTTTTTGTGTCTATTTACTGTCAAGTCAAAATGTTTTTGTTAGTAACTCTTCTCCTTTTTGTCAGTGTGTCATTACCCCCATGGCACCAGTGTTATGAGTTCAGCATGAATAAATCCAGAGCTGCATGTGATAGGAGGCTTTGAAATGGTTTTTTGCCAAATACGTTCCTGCAATTCTTTCAGTTGGTCATCACACCCTCTCCAGGGTTAGAGGTTTTCAATGGCTTGTGGCCAGTTACAATTCCTTCTGTGTTGCAGAAGATTTGCATGGCTTTATGTGCTGAAAGCTGAGTGCGAAATACTTCTCGGTGTTGAAACTCCCGATGTGTCTATTGTGTTAACTCTTCTGTTCCGGGATATTTGGAAGCAAACTGGCAATGCTGGTTAAAATACATTCATTTTTGGGAAAATTGCAACTCTGGTGGGATCTGTGTACTAACTACAAGTTTCTCACCAGCAAATATTTGTTATCCTTTCACTAACTAACAGCTGAAGAACATGTGAAGTAGTGCTCCTTCAAACTTAAAATCAATGTTTGACTGAAAAAATGAAATACACAGAGAAAAGATGAATAACTGCTGTTTTCTCATGGCTCATTAAGCGTGACTCATAGCAGCGTATTCCATTTCCCAATGGCAAAGATAGATGCATCTTTCTTAATTGAAGCAAGTCTCCTTAATCCTTGAGAAGCTGAGCCCATTATTCACTGAGAGTAATACTGGTGCTTTTGCATGGCAGCAAAAGGTATGCACTTCAAAAATTACAGCAAAAACTGGTATTTAGAGGATTGATTAGCTATGCTGCGGAGTATAGGACCCCCAATGGAGAGAAGTCTGGAAGTTGCTGGTTTACATCTATAAAAGGGAAGTTTTAGCTTCCTATGATAGACTGAGAAGAACTAGCAGATACTACCCTACTGATAGTCACACTTTTCCTACACAGGAGTGTTAAGGCTCTCGTGGTATTTCTTGTGGGAGTTGTATTTTGCCAGTTGTCAGTGGACAAAAATAGCACCCAGTGCTTCTTGCTCCACAATCTGCTTCCTGTCTTCGTACAAGGTGATTTTTCTAGTCTTTACCAAGCATCTCTTATTTTTTGTATTTTTCTTTCAGCATGCGAAACCCAGGTGTATTGTTGTATACTGTGCACGTTGTGCCCTGGCAGGACGGTTGTGACTGCCAGAACAAGCCTGCTTCACACGTTTGTATTTTTCCATAGTAGTAGCACAAGGAAAGGAGGGTGCCTGAGTCAGGCATTCCAACATGTTGCAGTTGCTTGTGTAAATCCCCACTTACTGAATTGCAAAATTACACCTTTATCCACATGCACTGTTGTAAGATATTGTAATGACTGCTTTTGGTACATTTGAGGGTCATTTGTCATGCCTTTTGCATATCACTTGAAAGGGCAAATCTGGTAGTTGTTCACTAGTGGCTTCTACAAACTCTACAAGTAGCAATGAGGTCACGAATCATGCAAATTCTTTCATATGCTTTGAAAGAAAAGGCCACTTGAAGCAAAGCATAAATGCAACCATATGCTCATATCTTGGAGACTTCACTGAAATTTGACAATAAAATTGCTGTGCATATGATTTGTTTTCTAAAGAAGAAACACTGTTGTTTTTAGAGCAGTAGTGTAGCAGCAATTAACTTGCTGGTCTTTTCTAGTTAAGCATAAAAATTTTATCAAGTGCAAAATTGGTAGAAGTAAGATTTTGGTAATTCTTAGACAGTGCATGTCTTTGTTTCCTTTTAGAAGAAAGAGGCAGCAGTAAAACCAGAAGAAGTCTTGTTACAGTCTGTTCAATAGAAGGGTATGCAAAGTAGAACTGTTGCTGTTTTGTTAATCTTGGTACAACTCTTAAATTAGCCTGGAAGTATCTATTTAGACTTGATGGACAACCATTTCATGTTAAGAAAAATCTTTACAGCACGGTTTACTTTTCTGTTGAAGGAAAAAGGAAGTGTGGGCTTTCCCTCGGTGATTTTCATGGTCAAAACTGAATGATTTGTCTTTTGGGAATAATGTAAAAAGCTTAATTAAATGCCATCTTCTAATACTTTGTGCCTCTACAGCGAGGGCAGTTTGCAGAAGTTGCTTCAAGGGCTGGAGGGAATACGCCCTTAAACATTTACAACCATCAGTGCTGTATGTGATTAGAGCAGTTTGCTTTAATGCGATTCCTCAGAAAGATTACTGAGAAATCTGTGGGTTTGTGCACCAGCAGTCATGTTGGTTGTCACCTTCAGATTTCTTTTGCAAGCAGGAGAAGCAGATTGTTCCTTCAGAGTACAACTAGCACAGATAGAGCAGAGCAAAAAGATTGACTCACTCTTAATTATCTAAAGTGCAACCAACACTGAATACATAAATGTAGTGGGTAGCAATTGTGATACTTAAGTTAGTGGAGTAGTTTCCAAAGCAATAGTGGCAATGTGACCACTAAGGAGAGTGCAGGAGGGAATTGTTTGCTCTGGAAACATGCTGATTACTAGAGGGATTTATTGAATGAACTGCACGTGCATCAGAAAGGGACCATTACACATGAAAGGAAAATGTAACTTTAAATTGGCTTTTAAATAGGAGAAAGAAGCAGCAGTTCTGTGTTTGGGTGCAACTGACCTAGTGCACTGGGAGCATACAATTAGGCAGACAAGAAGAATGGTAGATAAGGGAGGAAGAAGCAAACAGAGAAAGAAAAGTCTAAATTGGAAAAAGTGGTGTCAGCAGTGCATGGCAGAGGGTCTGGGAGTGAGCAGGCTCTGCTTGCTCACCCTTTGGAATGGGAGCGCAGCAGCAGCACGCCGAGCTGGGGCAGCTGCTGTGCTGGTGAGAAGGCTTCCTCTCTGTCAGTAAATGTGACTCAGAAGAGCCCAGAGAACACCAAAGAGCAGCACTTGTGCCCCTGTTAGTCACAGTTCTGTTGAAGTACTCGTGTTGTTCAGTGTGGTGGTGGAAACACGGTAATTGCGTGAAAGGTACTTCAGTGACACAATGCCTGCATTAAGGCTGTTCCCCAGTCTTTCATCAACATAGGAAAAGTCTTTCAGAACAAGGAACTGGTCACTGGTTTTGCATTTTTGTAAAGCCCTGAATGTGGCAGGTTATTGCAGCTGGTGAGGCTGATGGAGCTGCTCGAAATAAAGCCTGTGTAGTGATACCTTCCACCAGCTGAGAATGTGGCCTGAGGCTGTTTGGGTCATGTGGCAGTTACAGGCCACGGTGCCAGCTATCCCCTCTGTAAACCTTAAATAAAAGTACTGCTACTAAAATGTCTTAAAAACCAGCTAGCATGTATTAGACGTTCTCAGACTTGAAGTATGGCTTTGAAATTTTAAGGAAATCAATGTTTTTAAGTATTTACGTGCAGCATTTGTGTGTGCTGTACCTGTGTACAGGTGGAGAAAGTAGATAGCGATGTCTTTTACTGTGACTGACCATACTTAATTCCCTCTTTACAATGTCATTAACTCAAACTGTTTAACAGAATCATTTATTTAAAGGAGAACTTACATTAATTTTGTTTTAATATAGGGGTGCAATCACATGTCACAAGAGTTTTCTCAGTTTGTTAACTTTGCAGGTGCACCAAAGAAGAAAGTAGTATAACCCCAGCTTTTACGAGGTGTTAAAATGTGTGTCCATCTATAGATTAAATTGCGGTTTCTTGATTCTAGAAGAAGCTAAAGTAAATGTTTCCCTCATAAAATTATTTGGAAAGGATGTGATGTACTCTATCTCGTATTGTAGCCTTTCTCCCTAAAACTGACAGAAAAGGTTAACAGAACGGACTTTCACAGGAAAGAAAATTATTTTTGGAAGAAGAGACACAAAATTGTTACCTAACTCTTGTGGGAGTCTCCTGCTGATCGCTAAAGCGATGCTTAAAGCCTGTCAGTGTGAGTGTGCACGTGTGTGGGCACGAGCACACAGTCCCTGCTGGGAGCTCCAGGCTGGGTGGGGAGGCACAGCAGGCTCTGAGCCCCTCACAGACAGGGCAGTGCTTGGCTGCATGGCCCAGAGCCCTCCTCTGAGAGCCCGGTTGCTTCGGGGGGTAAACTGAATAGGGGGGGAAAGAATGATTTTGATGTTAAAAATTAACGCTTTGCTTACTGCTTGAATTGTAAAGTTTCTGCCTTAAATTGGTTATGGTGTTAGTCGTGTTAATATATTGAATAAGATAACTGATCATTTCGTGGTTGCTTATCCTCAGTGTGTGTTTGTTACTGCAGGCAAGAAGACAGCAAGACCCTAGTCCTGGATCTAACCTGGGGAGTGGTGATGATCTCAAACTACGTTAATCAGCGGCAGCAGGCGTCCCACGGGTCTGCACACATGCATTGCTTCTACTTGGCAAAGGATTGAATAAAAGACCAGAAACTGTGATAACTGGGTATATTATGGTCTGTTTCCTGACCTGCGGCAGTCGAAGTCACCACGAACTGCCATGGTTTGCACTATGTTTATGTTACAATACCTGCATTTCCCATTTTAAGCATGTAGCCAGTGGCAATTCGAAATTTTGTTTTTCTATGCAAACTTATTTTTGTTGGCACTATTTTAGTGAAATGGAAACTTATGCAGCTATAAAACCATTTTTCTCAACTGTAATAAAAATTGTCACTTAAAAATAGGTCAAGATGTTACAGATTTAGAACAACTTTTGGTTTTGTTTTTGGTTTTGTTTTTTTTTTGTAAACTGCTGGAAGCCAATGCATTCCAAGCTTAATTTTTTAATATGGGCTTTTGGAATTTTGATTGTCCTTATTGTGTTCCTGCTTTTTTAGATAATGCATTCTTATCTTTCTTTCAGTTTTCTTTTTTCTAAATTTGCAAGACCTTCTTAAAACTGCTGACATTATTTTGCATTATTTCCAAGCTAAACCCAGTGAATCAGAGCTGTTGGAATCAGTTTTCAAACTTTGTGGGTTTGTAAATGTTACAGTTGCAGTATTCGTTTAACTGCTAACAATTCATTGGTTCCACTTTTAAAATAATAAAAATCTTAAAATGTATATTTTCATGCATTAATGCATTCTGCCCCATTATCTGTCTTAGATTTTATTCTGTACCAAGTGAGTTTGGGTGGCTGTTATACCCTGTATATAGTGCTTTACTGAAACTCAGAGGAAGTCGCAGGCTGGCTTCTGTTTTATTCAGGGATTTTTTTAACTAGTTCTTCAAAGGGATACTGCAACTCCACAATCAGATTCAACAGCATTTAAACTGGGAACAAAAGTGATCAGCTGCCAAGGTGATATATATATTAAATCATGTTTAAGATAACTGCTTTAAGTATATTTTATATCTTAGGCTTTTTGTAAAGTTGTGCTGAATGGTGAAAAGCTGAGATGAGCTTGTGTGCAGGAGTCTCGTACTGCACATAGGCCCCTTCTATTAAATCTTATGCAAATTAAGACTACGTTGCAGTATATATTGCATTTTCTAACAGGGTAAGATTTGGGATGAATTAATGTATGAATTAATCTTATTTTATTTGGGGTGATGGTGAATGGACTTGCTCCAAAGTTTTCATTGCATCCAATATTTGAAGAATATAAATTGGAAATGTGATGTCATTTGGCTTTGTTAAAATGTGGTGCTTCCTGTACAGCCTGGTTAATTAAAATGTCACTTAAATACCTTTTTAAAATAAGGGATCTGAAGTCAGTATTTTAAGAATTATTTTAAAGGTAGAAACTCTATATAGTTAGTACAGTTAAATCTTCATTAAATTCTAGAATTAAGACAATTATACATTCCTCATTAATGGCAAAACAATTGATGCAAAAGAGGTCTTGCAAAAATGTAAGCAGATGTCAATGTGAAGGAGAATCTTTGTATGTTAATAATATGAATATTTAACATTCACTTAAAAATGTCATTAACTGTAAACTGTGAGAATGTCATCAAATAGAAATATTTTGATACTTCAATTTAAATGTGATTCACCTGAAAGATAATCTTTTTCACTCTGTGGCCACATATTCTTCTTGCTCTTCTTCCCCCAAAGAAATAATTTTTCTAAAGTGTTTCTGCAAAGAGTTATTTAAGGGACACACGCATGCATCTGCACGCATCCCTAGCCTTGGATCTTCTCTGCCATCTGTGTATTTTTGATGGAATAGCCTGAAGATTTATTTTAAAAGGTTTTCCTAACGTTTCAGACAGTGGTTTTAAACCATAAGTACACAGGAAATGACGCTATCAGATATTAACGTTGCTATCTCTGTGTAAATACTGAACTTTCCCTATCATCATTTAGCATTCTGCTGCTTTCCATATCTTAATGCTGGCATTAAGATCACAGCCCTTACCCTCTGCTGGTTAGTGCAGACTTTTTAAAGTGCATTTTAAGTTATTGATGCAATTTGATATTTTTCATAATTTCTATTTAAACTGAAGTTGCATCATCTTTCTTGAATTCATCTCCTGTAAGAGTTGCCTTAAGCTACAGGATTGCTTTTGCTACTTTTTGTGTTGTATGTTTAACTTTCATAATAAACTTCTGTGTAGTGAAAACAAGGTGCTGCACGTTTATTTGACTCCCTGGTAGTCCCTGCTGATGTATTTTGTTTAGGTGCAAGGCTGCCTTGATGTCCGTGGCTAAAGCAGTGGTGACATCCAGTGGTCACTTATCTAACTGACCCCTCTCCTCTGCTGTGTTCAGCCACCGTCTGGGAGCAGCCTTTAATAAAAGAGTCTACACTGGGGAAAACGTGGATTTTGCTGCCCTAAGACTCTTGTTTCTTACAACTGCTCTGCCCTGCTTACTCTGGAAGCAGGGATCTGCTCCAGGGGCGCCAAGCAACGAGCTCTGTGTGCTTACAGAGTGCTGTTTGTGGGCACAGTGTGAGAGCAGCCACCAAACCTTGTTAATTGTGCTGCTTTGGGCGAGGGGAGAACCAGAGAAATTACATGTGTAAGTTCAGGAAATGGGGACATGTGGTAAAGTTCTGCGGGGGAAATATGAATGTTGTATGCTACACCTGAAAACCCTCTGAAGGTGCTAAAATTTTAGGTGGTATAACTTCAAATAGCTAACACTGACTGAATGACAGTGGTTAAGTAGCTGAAATCAGGTATAGAGGATTGCTTGCTGCGTAACTGGAGAGCTGCAGTCTGCTTTGGGAACATTTACATGCAGAAGGACAACGTGTAACCTTATTTTTAGACTTTTACAATCTGGCTGTGAACAGACCAGAGAGCACCAAAGAAAAACAGCACTGCTGTGACCTGTGGCTTTCCTGGAGATGTTCTTCAGTGTGAAAGGGAGGTAGCTTTTAAAAGACACAAACAACAAACCGCGTTGTTCCGCTTCTGTTGCTTAGGGCAGGTGGTATCTGTCAGCTGCTGCAGGCCCTGCTATCCAGGCAGCTTTTAAAGGCACCTGTAAACAGCTGTTCATAAAGCCATTGGGTAATTTGTCCATTTACCTGAAAGCTCATGGAAGGATTCACTTTTCTGCCCAAGGTATATCACAAGTGGATGAGTACAGTACTTGTACAGCCTTTTCTTGGCTGAAGGCAAAGGGAAGAGGCACTTTGTCCTCTGGCTCTTCCTAGATGGAATTTCAGGTGTGTGAATAGCAAAAGGAATCTGAAAATCTCCCTGCGGGAGGCACATACAGCAGAAAAGAATTTTAAAAGCATTGCAATCCAGTGCCTTAACTAGCATGACTTAGGGATGGCTGTCCTTGATGGGAGAGTGAAAGACCACTCTAATTGCTGGAGATTTTTGGAATCGAGAAGGATGTCAGTGACCTGGAGCCCAACCACAGCAGGTGAGGTATGGTCACTTCTAGCTGGGTTTTTTAACCTCCTGCTCTTACATGGCCTCTTCTGAACCCAAGAGAATACAGAGTATTAACAGTTTCTCAGAATTCTGAAACTGTTTGGGTTGAAAAGGAGCTTAAAGCTTATCTAGTTCCAACCTGCCACTAGACCAGGTTGCTCAGAGCCCCATCCAACTTGGCCTTGAACGCTTCCAGGGATGGGGCATCCACAGCTTCTCTGGGCAACCACTGCCAGGGCCTCCCCACCCTCACAGGGAAGAATTTCTTCCTGATACCTAATTTAAATCTCTCCTTTGTCAGTTTGAAGGCATTTCCCCTTGTTCTGTCAGTCCATGCCCTTGTCAAAAGTCCCTCTCCAGCCTCTTTGCTTACTGGGAGGGCTCTAAGGTATCCCTGGAGCCTTCTCCAAGCTGAACAACTCCTGTCTACGTAGGAGAGGTGCTCCAGCTCTCAGAGCTTCTTTGTGGTCTCCTCTGGGCTTGCTCCAGCATGTCCATGTCCTTTGTTTGTTAAGGACCCCAGAGCTGGATGCAGCATTGCAGGTGGGGTTCTCAATGTTTAGTCCCCTTAATGAAGTCCTCAAAACCTGGATAAGCAGGTTTGCTGGTTTCGCTTGAGGGAAACAGCAGCTGTCCTGGGCTCATGGTCCCCTTTCTGAAAGCAGAAAACTGAGAAAATGAACTGTGAGTGAAAACAGCAGCTTTTCTGTTCCTGCAGATCTATGATGGTTTGTCTAATAACAAGCCTTGTTCAGGTACAGGCTGGGAAGTTAGATGAAGATGTGGTTTCAGAGAACTCCAGAACTGCATGGCCTGGGATGCTCTTGGCAGGACTTCTATATATTTTTTTGTTTGCTGTTAGTTCAGGACTCCACTCTGTCATAGATATATTAAAGAATCCATCCTGTCTGCACAGAAATAGGACCAATTCCTGTGAAGTTGCATTATTTTGTTACCACGTTTCCAATGCAAATAAGAGAATGACAGAAATGGCTTCAAGGATGGGAACTGCAGCGAGAAGTTAGAGCAGAGTGAACATTTGCATGGGCAACATTTCTCATAGCTCATTTGCCTGACATCCTGTCTTCACACTGCCACCAAATGCAAATCCCAGGCCATGCATATTCATCAACTGCTGCATGCTCAGAGCTGCTCAGGGTTTAAGTAACTATTAAATAGGTTTCTCAATTACACGTTGAGATAAGTGAATTTTCAGAATTGCCTTGGGCTCATTTCTTACAGCTCAGGAGTGAGAGCGGGGAAAAGTAGCACAGAAGAGCTGAGTGCTGCCTCTCTGGTGCTGTCACCTGGCACAGCGGATGGCTGGGAAAAGATGGGGAAAGGAGTGGGAAACCAGAACCCTTCTTGCTCAGTTTTGTGCTTCTTACTGGGCCTGGTCCACAGTTTATCACAACTGGTGAGACTTCTGCCAAGTCTTTGTTGCTTCCCAAAACTCTTCTGATGTGTAACTGTTTCCTACCCTGTTGACCTGATGATGGGTCCTTGGAGGACATGGGTTTTCCTGGGGCTCCACTTTCTCTTGTTCTACAGGCTGTGATCATCTGCTTTTCATAGGAACTGGTGGCTCTGCCACCTTTCCCCCTTTGCTATCTTCTTTCTTCCCTGGAGCAGATGATGAGTTTAACTTGAAAAGAGAAACACCTTCTAGAGATGGAGCAAAGTTTATGCCTGAAAGCTCCTGGCTTTTCCAGCTGTTATCCACTGGCTTGCTGGGAGAGTCTGTTCCTCTGAGCCTTTCCCACCTGCATGCCCAACCCTTTCAGCTTTTGTTATTCATACCTTACAAAAGCCCAGCAAAGTCTAGGCATAGAGAAGCAAGCAGTGTAAGGGAACCAAAGCTTTTTGGCTGTGGGATGCACTTGTCCCTGGTCACTTCCCATGTAACTGTTACTGAAGCAGATGACTGGTTCTGCTGCTGTCACAGGATTTTGGAATCATTTCAGGGCTTTGGCCCCTCACAGCAATGGTGCAGATCAGGGTTTTTCAGACCATGTTCCTTGGGAGAGCTGGGACGTGAAGAGCTGAGGCTGGGGAAGCAAGCCAGTTCAGGGAAGAAGCCACGGGCAGGTGGATTTAACTGCAGAGGCTGGGCTTGAGTCTTTGGCTTGGAGAAGTGAGCAGGTACTGAGCACGTCAGGGTAGAAGAGAAAATGGGGGCATGGGGAGGAAAGGGTCCCACCAGAGCAGGTGTTACTGACACTGACCACTTCCTTCAAGCCCAGTGGGTGCTGTTGTGTCTGCCCTCGCTTGAGGGTGGCCAGAATGGTTGTGCCTCTTGGTTTGAGTATTGAGCAGAGAGGGGACACGCAGTGCTGAGGGCTCATAACCAGTGCAGTGGTTCCGGGTGCTGATTACTGCATTTGTTCTAGTCTACAGATTTGGTGACAGAAGCAGGAGGGATTTCCCTCTGTATGAGCAAGGATGCAGCACCTGGACCCCCTGTATCCTGTGTGAGCCTCCGATCCAGCCCAGCTCTGCCTTTAGCTGGAGATATATCAGTCCCTGTTGTCCCCTCCCTGCTGCAGTGGCATCGAGCCCTTTGCAGACCTGTATTTAGATCTTGATTGTGATCATATCTTGTATCTCACAGCCTCTCAGGAGGTGGCTCTGAGCAGTGAGTGGTGCTCACCCCAGGGCGAGCACTGCCAGATAGGGACAATGTCCCTGCTCGAAGGCACTTGCTGCTCACGTTCCTCTAGGGTGGGTTGCGCCTTCAGTGGCAGTCGGTGGCCAGAAATATTGAACGAATCGCCCAGGCTCATTCCTGGCTTCTGCAGTTGACTTGTTCATTATAACTCTACAATACAGCTTGTGGTTCGTGCTCTGTTCAGTCTTGGTGCCAGGGAGCTGTTCTCAGCCCCTGGAGGATGTGGGGCAGGAGAGGTCAGTGGAGTTCGATGTACAGCTGTGGGTTTCTCTTCTGCAGTATATGAGATGCCTCTCCTAAAATCCTGCCCATCTGCATGTTGAAACCGCCCTCAAACATGGGCCTCAGTCTGCACCTCACTGCTGCTGCTGGAGCCCTCTCCTGTGGCGTTTCCCTCCAACCACTGTTTCTAAATGCACAGAGCTGCATGGAGGGAGTGACCTCCTGATGAAACCCCGGGAGCTCTAAACTTGGAGGAGAGCAGAGAGGTTGGTGGAGGGAATGTGGGTTTGCTGCTGGATTGCAAACAAAGCTGTGGGGGGAACAACTCTTATCAGAAGGCAATTGTTAATAAAGAGGCAGCTCTACCCAGAAACACCAGAATGGCCATCACCTCAGAGGCAGGAAGGCTCCTGAATATCTCACTTCCCAGAATGATGTGCCACCTACCCAGAGGAAGCACCAGGTCCCCTCCCAACCCACCACGAGCTGAACAGTCTTGTCCTTCACAGCACTCCAGCCCCTGCTCCCCGAGGGCCCCTGCACGGGGCAGCACCCCAGTGAGACACCTGCTCTGGAGGTGAGATGCTGCAATCCCCTTCCAGCACCATCCAGCTCCTCACTGGCCTTCCCCAGTTGCCCCAGCCAACCAGAGGGTTGCCACCAGCCTGCAATGCCTGGGTAGCCCGTCCATGGAGCCAGGAGCCTGTGCCCACAGCTGCTGCAGCCCAGGAAGAGGAGGATAGTTGGGGATGCTCAGCCCTGCATGAGAGCCGGCTGTGATCCAGCTCCAGGTCATAGAATCATGCAACGCTCAGGGCTGGAAGGAATCTTAGAGAGCATTTAGTCCAGCCCCTCTGTGATGGGCAGGGAACCTTCTGGGTCATTTGCTCTGGCTGTGTTTGAGGTCTGGGGGTCAGGGCGAGGAGGGAAGGCAGGGATAGGCAGAGTTGCATGCACAGACTGTTCCTGAGCTGCCCAGGGATTGCCTTCTGCTCAGGTCAGAGCTGCTGCTGAGGAACCCCCGAACACTTTCTTGGCAGCAACAGCTCCGGCCCAGAGCCACTTGGCGGATGCTCCCACACAGATGAGAGGACAGATCCTCTTTTTGGTTCTGCTTTCAGTTCTGCTCTGCAGAGCACGTCTGGTGTATGACTGCCGGGACCTGGTGCCGGTGGTCCCGTGGGGTGCGTGACTTTCGGAAACCACCAACCCCAACAAGGTGCCTCATCACCAGCTCCTTCAAACCCTCTCGACATCCAGACCTCTGCATCTGGGGCAGGACGTGCCAGCGGGACCACAGGGCACTGCACTGGGAGCGAGGCTCAAAGAGCATCTCCGTTGTTGGTTCTATCCATCATAGCCCATGAGTAAGATTCAAGTCACCCCTACGCTGCTCGTTCACCAGAAGTTGGTGACAAAATGGGCAGAGATCTTCAGGGGCTCTGAGAGGGCCCCTGCAGCTCTGACTCATCTCCCTTTAAATGATGAAACCCCAAGCACCAGGGCTGGAGCAGGCTGGTGTAGGGGGCTGATCTCTCTCTCTCCTTCTCATATCATGCCCCACGGCCCTTCCTCTTTATCAGCTGTGACAATCAAACATCCCTTTTGGAAATATATCTGGAGGTGAAACTGAGCCCAGGTGAAAGAACTGCCACACGTGCAGCACTCTTGGATCCATAAACCCTTGCAATAAGGGGTTTGGGGACTCTATAGAATCCCCAAATCCATCTTTTACTTTTTTTTTTTTTCATAAAACCTGCGCTTTAAACTACTTTATTTTTACAGAATCCCTGTGCTTTGCCCCAGGGTGAATTTTCCCACCAGTTTTCAACGCATGATTAAAACCCCAAGTGCCTGGCTGGGCAGCAGCCGAAGGCAGGATGCAGTGGCCAGCGGGTCCTGGAAGGACAGATGGTCTCTCGCACCAGCTGCTGACGCCGCTGGCTCCGTGCTGACTGATCCGGGAAGGAGCGGATGACCATCCCCTGTGCCGGTGCCCCTGTCCCACCGCACCCCGGCTCCCTGCCCGGCACCGCGGCGAGCTGGGCTTCGCACTCTGCCCACGCCTGGCAGCGCCTGCCAGGCTAAACCACCCCGCGGCAGAAAGAGAAACCAGCGCATCTGTTTCTAATGAAGTCGAAGCCAGTTTAGATCTAGCTCTGCACGAATCAGAGCTTTTAAAATATATCTGCAGTTCTGTGAAATGCACATAAAGCGTGCCGGCCGCCGGGCGAGGAGCGCTGCCCTGGGGCGATGCGGGGAAGCTGCTGCCCGTGGCGAACAGCCTCTCCCGCGGCCAGCTTTTGCTGCTGCTCCCTTTCCTTCTCGGGAATGCTCCGTGCCCATCCATCCGGCCTTCCTCCTCAGCCCCTGCCCTCACCCCAGCCCTGTGAAATGCCCCGTGTGGTGGGGCGGCGGCTGTGCCGGCTGTGCCTCTGCTTGGTCAGTGTTTAAGGTGCCACCTCAGCAGCACCCTCGGGTGAGCGCTGGGAGCCTCCCGTTTCTGCCCATCTCCAGGCACCAAGCACGGTGCCAAAATTCAGGAGAGCTTTTGCAGCTGCCAGAAGCCCAAACCTGGGATTTGAGAAGTGATGCTGGTGATCACCGTGGTCTTGACTGAGGACGAGCTGTAGCCTTGCCGTGCTCCCCACAGCCCATGCCAGGCACACGCCACCTTCCTACCCCTGGCCAAGCACAGAATCACCTCCAAAATCTTTACTGTCGATGGGCTGCACAGCAGCCGGTCCAGCACACCCAGCAGGGAGGAGGATGCTGTCCTGCAGCAGGCGAACCCCAGCCCAGGGAGGCTCTGGGCAAGGCTCAGGACAGGCTGGAGGCTGTGTGTGTGCAGGCAACCGGCCCGGTAGAAAAAGGCACTTTCTGCCCCATCAGCCCTGCGAGTGCAGGGCAGCAGGGCAGCTCCTCGCACCACGCTGGGTGCTGATGCTGCACATCCCGCCCGTGTTAACCTTGGCCCCCGCTCCAGCGGGTTTCAGGGTGATTGAAAACCATCCCGGCAGGGCAGGGCAGGACATGCTCAGCGCAGGGCAGCAGGGGAGAAGTGCTGAGCCAAGGAAGAACGGAGCCGGGGGTCTCTCCTGAAAAGGTCCGAGTTCGGCGCTGCCAGCAGCCCCTGCCCGCCCGGGGACCCCAGCCCGGCACTGATGGGGCACTGCCCAACTCGGTGGGACCCGAAACCCTCGGTTTGGGATAAATCTCCCTGAAGAGGTGGGATAACCCCCACCTTGGAGAGTGCAAGGTTCCCTCCTGGAGCTGCCAACCCTGTTTGAATCCATTCCCAAGTGCCAATCCAGAGCCTCGCAGCAGGAAATGGACCTCCAAAAAAATCAGAGCAACTTCAGAGCTTTATAGCAAACATCTTTCCTCCAACTGAATCAGTGCTGCCAAGGCTGGGATCTGCTTCCAACCCGTTTTTACGAGCAGCCACAGGGCAGATTTCCTTACAGACCTGATCTGTGCTGCTCTTGAATCCGATCGGGAGAGGGCAGCTCTCCTTCGCTCTGCGCACGGCTGCATCCCACGACTGCCAGCCCTGGGGAGTTTTTGTCCCTCCTCGTGACTTTTGCAATTTTCTGCTTTCTTTTAACCGTATAGATCGAAAAGCCCAGCTCTTCTCAGCCAACATCTCCCCGCAGACGTGTAGAATTTAGAAAAAAGTAAAAAAAAAAATCAGAATAATTTTAGAAAAATTCGGTAAAAGTCCATTAATCCCCTACAGCTGCTAATCTCACCCCTAAAATGAGACGGCATTGCAAGGCTTTGGTAGAAGAGAGCCTGGATTGTCTCCGATGGATGCACCTACTGCCATTCACTCAGCCAGGAACATTAACAACTGAGCCAGGCTTTAAAAATTGATTATGATTTTCAGAAAGCTGTGCATTGCTTCCTGAGCCCTGGGGCTGAATTTTCCAAGAAGTGGTCCATAATCTGGAGAGTGAGAAGGGTAATTTTATTCTTTTAAAATGTAGGTTTTGCCTGTCACGAGTAGTTGCCAAAATGATGGTGCTTTGCCCAATCTGCCTCAAAAGTGCCTTCCTACCTGGAGTCACTGGGGAGCTCGGGGGGCTCCTCCAGTCACTCTGGGGGCTTTGATTTCAGCTGCCCACATTGGTTGCCACCTGGGACCTTTGGCAGTCTGGTTTTGTGGTGGGGACACACAAAGAACCTCCATCCCAGCACCCCTGTGGATACCGACTGCTCGTGGCCCCTGTGTCTGAGGGGAAAAACATCCCCGTGCCCATGAGCAGCTCGCGGGTGCTCGCTGGGGCTGGGCAAGAAGAGGTGTTGGGGGATCTGGGAATTTGCATAACTGTGAATTTTCATAATGGGAACTTTCATAATTGCTCTCTCAGTTGTGCAAAAAAAAAAAAAAAAAAAATTACCTAACTCAGCTTGCAGCTGGATTTCCAGCCGGGAGAGGTTCTCCAGGAGACAGGAGCAAGCCAGTGCCCAGCGGGGGTGGGTCTGTCTCCGGGGGTTTCCAGCTTCTCTCTGGAGCTGGTGATCACTGTGCAAACCACCCACTCCCGCTGCTATTGAAGCCAGGGGCTCGAAAGCAACCCTGGAACTGCAGTCCTTCAGTGGTACAACCAGGCAGCAGCCATGCATACAGCCTTGGGTGGGTTTTCTGCCTTCCGTGACTTGAGATTTGGTTTCTTCTTTACTTGTCTCAGGTGACAGAATGAGAAATGTGCTCTGAAAGGAAACCAGCTCCTCTGGGAATCCAGGGAAGATGCCTTAGGTGCATGGGGGAGTTTTCCTGTGCCCAGAGAAGGAAGGGGCTTGGGCTCTGTGGTGGGCATGGGTGCAAGGAGGTGCTCCATCTCAGCTGTGGCTGCACTTGCTGTCCTTCAGGATGCTGTGGTGCGATTTTCAGCCAGCTGGGATTTATCGTTGGTCTGTGCTCCTGCCTGGGACCTCCCTCTTCACCCTGGGGAGTCACTGCAGTCGACCAGAAAACACCCAGGCCTGCAGGGTGACACTGCCCTTTCCTGCCCACAGCAGCTGCGCTCTGCTCCCCGGTAACGTCAGGGGTGTGTTTGAAGCTCGGGATGAGATGACTGCCCCTTGACAATGCACTGCTGGTGAGTGTTTTAAAGAACAAAGCCCCAGACCTGGCAGCACCCAGCCCTTCTCCACTTAGCCTGGGGTTTGGGTTGATGTGTGAAAACGGGTGGCAGGGGAGAGGCACACTCAGAAATAATTTATTTTCTTTCTGCCGATATATTTGGCCTTTACTGTCCTTGGTGAATTCGGCTTGTACTTGTGATACTCTCTTACAAAGGATGCTGAATCTTTTTAAATGAAAGCCCAGACTATTGCATCCCCCAGTTTGCAGCACTGGGCATTCAAAGGGCATCACCAAACACAGGAATGAGGTGGAGAAGGGTTTCTGCAAAGCCCAGCTGATCTGCACCCACATATTTTCTACCCAGCACCTCAACCTGGATCCTGGCACGTGTCATGGACCTGCTTAGAAGCAGGTGCTGTGCTTTGTGTTCTGTTAAACGAATGAGGTATGCAAAATTTCTAGCTACGTATTTATTCTTTCAAGTACATTCCTTATGGGTGTCACAATATGAACTTCCATATAAATAATACACAAATACTGTATATATACAAATATATATATATTTCATACATCTATAGCGAGCTGGAGAGAGGCAAGTGGCTCACAAGGATTAGCCCCTGCTCCCAGGAGAGGAAAGGCTAATTTCTGTTTTTGAGCCAATAAAGCTGTGTCAGAGGGATGGAGTGAAGAGGAAACACTGGCAGCACCTCTGTGCTTTTCAGCATATTAAGATGTCACCATGCTTGGATCAAAAAAAAAAAAAAAGCAAGCAAGGCATGAATAATAAATAGAGCAACGTGCAGCTGACTTCAAGGGAAAACTAATTTCCCTGGGGCTTGCTCTACGCCATATGCATTAAAATCTCACCTGCTTTGACAGCTCTGTGACCTGAAGAGAGATGCTGAGAAATGTGGTGTTCAGAGCAGAGCCTGGCTGAGGTTCTGCTCCCAAACGTGACTGGGATTTCTTTCTAATACTTTGATTCCCCCTGCCAGCGATGGCTTGCTCTGCCTGTGGGAGGGAGCCGCAGTGCAAACCTAGCTGAAACGATGTTTGACTTTGTTTTTTTCAAAAGATGCAACCCCTAAACTTCTGTGCTGGACTGCCTGAAGGGTGTGTACTTTACTGACGTTTTCTGTCCTGCTGTGGGACATTCCATGTGATGGGGCTGCCCTGCTGCAGACCTTGCTGGGACATGGTGGGCACAGGGATGGGGTGTGGGGTCAGGCTAGGACTGAGCATCACCACCCGGAGGGATGCAGCAGAGGAGAGGGGACAGAAGATGGGTATCACTCTAGGAGACGTTTTTCTGCTACCATCCACAAATAAATACGGAAAAAATGCATCTCCCCCCACGCTCTGCCCCTCCTGGAGCCTCAACCTGTCAGCAGAAGGAGTTACAGCTCCTTCCACATCCTCTGCATCCTCTTGAATTCCCATCACTTATGCAGCCCTGCTCCAGAGGAGGTGTCAGTTTGTGCGAGCAGGGACATGGCACGGGTCCACACCCTTGGTTTTTCTCTTTTAATTCTCTGCTTATTTGGGCAATGCTTGACCCGGTGCCTTTCATCTCGGATCAAGTTCCCACCGTAAAAACGAGGGCTGGTCTGACGTGGGTTGTCCCGGGTGGTGGCATATCCCGGCATACTGGGAGGGTTCCGTTTCCTCCGCGGCTCTGGGGATGTTTCTGGCACCTGGGGTCTTTGGGTGTGACCAAAGCAGGTTCCTGCGTGGTGAGCCCCGTCCCAAGGGAAATGCGGGCTTTCCTAGGATCAGAACTCCTGGGTGGCAGTACCCCTGTTTGCTCAGACAACACTGCAAAGCCAGTGACCTCGTTACTCCTTTCCTCCTCACTGAGTCACTCCCGAGCTCATTCCGGTAACTTTGCTCGTGCCACTAACTTCTCCTTAACTCTTCTTTCCTCCACTCCGGCCTTTCAACCGGAGAAACTGGACGCGCCTGGGTTGTGGTTTGGGTTGATTGTTTTGTTTTGAATCCCGAGCTTATCGTGCCGGGTGTAACTGGGGCTGGCGCTGTGTCTGAGCCTCGTCTGGCGACAAGGCCCGGGGTGGGACTCGAACCGGCGCGTCCCGCTCGCCAAGCCGACGCCTTCCCCCCTCGCCCACCGCCGGGGGGCGGGGCGCACCTCCCCGGGCCCCGCCCTCGCCCCGCCCCCGCGCGGGCGCGCCTGACGACAGCTGCAAAGCACTTTTTCAGCAGCCGCAAGTGAGGTGAGTCGCGGCCCCGCGGC
>VZTF01009427.1:539237-576603 GCA_013397755.1 Cnemophilus loriae
TGCTGTAGCGGCGGAGCCCGCGCCTCCCCCCTCGCAGCCCGGAGCGGGGGCCCCGCTGTGACCCAGCGCTGCCCCCGGGGGTTGGGGGCGGCGAGTCCCCTCAGGGGGCGGTGGCGGGGCCGGGCTCGGGCTGCGAGCTTCCCTCCCGCTTCCCTCCCGCGTCCCTCCCGCAGGGGTCCGGCGCAGCGACCGGGTGACCCGCCGTGCCAGCCCGCGGCCTCCGCGCTACCTGAGCCAATGCTAGATCTGGAGGTGGTGCCCGAGCGGTCTCTGGGGAACGAGCAATGGGAGTTCACCTTAGGTAAGTGTGTTCCTTCCCCCCGGCCCTGTGCGTGAGCGGGGCGGTGCGGGTCCCCTCCGCATCCGCCGTCCATAAGGGTTCTCCCAGCGCTTTCGGGGAGTTGGAGAGAGAGAAAGGGAGCGAGAGCCAAAGCTCACCTTTCTCTGTCGCTAAAAATGCTAAAGTATAAGCTTTAAGGATTTCCTTGTAGTTTATAGTTTCATCTTTAGCTTTTGCGTGCCAACTTGTGCTTTGTTTATCTGATTGTGTGCTTTCATCTGCTCGTTTGCTTTCTTTTGTCTTGCCATCTGAGACTAGTCATTCTTTTAAATAACTCCTCGAAGAGGAAGCATGAATGTGCTGATTGTCACCTGAATATGTGTCAGGTGATATTGGCAGCTTCAACTGTGCACTGATACTTACTATAAATGCTGTGCTTTTCCGTACAAACCCTTCATAAACATGGGTCGAGTTTCACAATTTCTTTGTGTTGCTACTGGGTTGCGAAATAGTGGAGAAAGTAAACTTTGGAGATATTTTCTCAGGGTTAGATAACAAGTGTTTTCCCCCCCAGTCATTTTATTTTTCATCTCTCTGAGTAGTCCTTCCCCACCAGTTACTGCTCTACTTACTGTGATGAGAAAGAACTTTCCTCCAAAACTGGCTGGTGCTCAGGCAGGGCACTTCAATGTGCAGTTGAAATGAGATGGTGTGGATTCTTCGGGTGAGCTGTGTTTTCCAGCAGATGTTGGTAGTCCTTAAAACTCTCAGAAAATACTGTTGGTGTCACCTTTTCTGAGTGGCTGTGTGACATATCAGTGTTGGACTCCTTCTCTCTGTTTTCCATCTTTGCTGTAGCTCTGTGTAAAGTTAATGGTCGTAGGAGTTCGGCAAATGTAAACGAGGCACTGCGTGTCAGCCCTGTGGGTCTGCCTGAACTTGGGTTACACTTGGGCCGCTGCTCTTGTCACCTGTGACAGCAAGGGGACAGACTGTTCCTTCAAGACGCTGTTACACGGTTGCCCTGAGCTAGGTTGGACCAAAGGAGTGCTGCTGTGCCTGGAGTTATTTATATGGAACCCATCAAACACAAAGGGCTGTTTATGCTGCTGTGACTTCAGTCAAGTACAACTTGACGGTTACAGACAGGGCTAAATGGCTTTTGGAGGCTAATTATAGCACCTCAGGTCCCACCCTTTGAAATCTTGGTGAACTCCTTGTACCCTAAATGTTCTGTGCTCTCAGCTTTGTGTGACCTTCTGCCATCCTTTAGTGCCTGTGTTACCTGAGGAAAAGCAGCCTCCAGCTGCATACCCTGACAGTCTTCATAAATACAGAGCACCAGCTCCTCTCCGTTCTCCTTATCAAAACAGAAGAAGGAAAGAGAAAATGTTTTTCCTTGTCCCAAGGAAAGCCTGTTAATACAGTCTCACGGTTAAAATTTTACAGTGTTGCTGTCTGTGTGTACGCACACACACACACGCATAGATGTGAGAGGGAGGAAACTCGGCTGTATTTCTTGGAGTAAACATAGCCACCACGTGATGTGTCTAATATATAATTAGCATGACCTGCTGGTGCAGAGCAGGAGGCTGACTAGGTATTAGGACACTGGACTTCGTCCTGCACCAGCGGTGTTGTGTGGAGATTGTCCCTGCTGACAAAGCTGCTTCAGCTGTGTCAGTGGCAGCGGGGTTGGTGGTGCTGGTGTAAATGGGACTCCTGCTGCCAGCAGTGTTCTACTCAGTATTTGTTTAGCTCTGCTCTTAGCAGAACTAATGGCAGTATTCCTGAACTGCTGCTGACTCTGGCTTCCAGTACTGTGCCCACAATGGAGATGACTGAGGGGAAATGCCAGGAAAATTTTGTACATGACTTTTTGGATTCTGTTTCTGGCTCCAGTGTTGACTCACTATGTGACTAGAGCATAAAAAATTTAACCGAGACTGAGTTTAGATACCTGTGCCACTGCACCTCTTGGGCTACATTCCTGCTGTTTTAAAGGAGAACCATTAAATACTTATTCTGTAGTGCTTATAGCTGTATTATTAGTGTTTGAGATGTATAATTTCTAAGGCATACTTGCATTTCTCTTGCGTTTTATACTTTCTTTTCCTACCGAGATTCACTTATCTTTATTTAATGCTTTTTTTTATGATTCATCCTAGATTTTCTTGTCTTTTTCTCCTAGATTTTCTTGTCTTTTTCTCCTAATCTTTATTCACTTCTCTACCCCCATCCCTTCAAGCCACACAGTCTTAGCATAGGCTGATGCTTCAAGTTGTGATGTTCCTGACCAGTGTATGGGAAAGAACTGTTTTGTGCTGCTTGTATCCCCCCAGCATTTAGAAAAGGGAAAGGTCTGTGATAGAAGAGCCCTAGTACTGGTCTTTGTGGGCGTTACTGCCGTGGCTCCGTTGAGTTGACTGTCTGATGTGCTGGAAGCCGTGTTTGCTTCCCCATTCCCCCTGACTGATGAGCAAGGGAAAAAGAATTCTTTGTTTTCCTCTTTGACTGCAAAGGCTGACGAATGTTGAGGAAAAAGGGGATGTTGTGTGTGAGAAGACTGGAGAAAAATAACCCATTTTTTTATTTCTCCTTTGACTTTCTGCATATGCAGGCAAAGGGAGGATACTGGCTGCTCAAGACATTTTGGTACCTGTAAACTGTTCTTGGACAATTTGGGTTGCTCACTGTAGCTCTGCTAAGCGGCTGCGTGGCCAAATCGGCTTGATTCGCGGTTGCTGAAAACTGAAGCAAGTCAGTCCATGTCCATTTGCTTGCAGCCTGAGAAAGCTGTGAGTAAGAGAGTCACATGAGCCATCTGTTTGCACACTTACCAGCCCGAGATTGCATCAGTTTACATCGAGCTACAGCCCGAACTTGGTGTTTCTGCACTTCTTGACCCGGGTGCTTTTTCACTGAGTCCTCACGCACTGCTGGCACCATCGGCGTATGGACCCTGTCAGCTGTGCTGGCTGGGCTTCAGCCTGTGCCACTGGTTTATTTTTTAAATGAGCTCATGGTCTTAGCTCTGCAAGTCTTTTATGAGTACTGACTTAGGACATGGGTTTTATACTCTTCAGTCAACCTTACTTTTTTTGCTGGATTCATACTTTTTACTAGGTTAGGAAATGTGGAACTTTTACAGCAGCATCTTTGATCTTAGCTTCTTGCTGCTATTCATGTTTCTGTTCCATTTTGAAAATATTATCTAATATATAATAACTGTCATCTTCAAACTCAGCTGCCTAGACTACAAGGCAACTGCTATTTCCTAGATAATAGGAAACAGTGCTGCTTTATTATGTGGCTCTGCATTTTAATTTCATTACCATTATTAAAATAATAACTCTTCTTTTAGACTTAATATCCTCTACTGATGTGTAATTTCTAGCCGCAGACCAAATTGTCCCCAAGATTGTGGGCTAAAGTGAAAACCAGTTTCGCAGACACATTTGTATATGGTATTTGCAAATTGAATCACTGTTGTTCTAATCTGTACATCTGTTTTGTCAAAACTTGATTTCTTCATTTCAAAGCTGCAATATATGGGCATGACAATGAGAATTATGGGTTTTTTTTAGTGTTACGCCAGTATTATTTTAAAGCAGTACCCGGTGAGCTAGGTATGTGTTATAAGCAGATATATATGGAAGAGAGAGAGAGAGAGAGAGAGTTTTCTCACTTTGATACTGTAGATAATGTCTAAAAGGTGCTTTGAAACATGGGGTACTGTCTGAGTTTGGGAGGTGTAGCTAGTAACTAAAAGTTTTGAATGTAATAAAAGTGTAGGTTCTGAGGTAAATTTTCGCTAATCAAGCTAACTTTCTTAACATTTAAAAACTAGGAATAGAAAAGAACAGGGCAAGGAATGGAAATAAAATGTCAGATAACTAATCTAAAGTGACTTGCAGCAGTTAGTAGGAAAATAAAACTTCACAGTTATGAGCTCATAACCACGCTTTATAAATGCCTGCTTTGAATCCAGAAATGTGATCACATTTCATTTAGAAAGGCAACAGAGGTTTTTAGCGTGATAAACGATGAGATGGTGTGGTGCTGTTTTTTCTGCAGAATCAGCTGTTCCATTCTGCTTTCAAAAATTTGTAGTTGTAAAGATAAGATATACACTGAGGAAAGAAAAAAAGCCCTTGAAATTGTATGAGAGGCTGAATGGCTATAAGTGTATTGCCTCAATTGAACCACATTTTTAGTATGTATATCTTGTCTGTAAACTGAGAAGATAGTTTTTTCCTTGACACAAATATGGCCATATCAGCAGCTAATGTGGCCTCTTAGGTCTGAGGAGAATCATTGCTCTGTGTTAGTATTTGTATCTGTCTGGTATGAATACTTGATCAAGGCTAATAAAAAAGTGTGTGCCATAAGAAGTGTTTCAGGAGCCTATTGAATGTGTATAGGACTGTTCTAGCCAGCTCTAGTGGAGTTTGATATGGGCTATTTTGTCAGGTATTTGATTGATGACCCCAAAAAGCAGAAAATTTTGTACACAGGCTGTGGCAAGCTCTTTGCTTTTTCTGCCTGAACTTTGCTGTTTAATTTTGTGTCTAGAGGTACTTTTTTCATACGTGCCTAACAACTGGTAGATAGACAATGACTTTTCTGTTTCCAAACACCACGTCTGTGTCGATACCATGAGTCAAGTCAGCTTGTTTGTTGACCACGTACCTTTCTGTTGTAACTCAGTGTTTGCCGATGGTGGTTTGGTTACCTCGTGTGTAACCTTGCTGTTAAAAATCTGTTAGCTGGTCTCTGCACTGAAGAAATGCTCCTGTTTTTATTTCCAGGAATGCCGTTGGCTCAGGCTGTAGCAATTCTTCAGAAACACTGTCGCATTATCAAAAACGTCCAGGTTCTCTACAGTGAGCAGGTGAGTAGTGCATGGGCTGGCCAGGAAATGCACCTCATGGTGAATTCAGACATGCTTTGTGCTAATGTACATATTGTGTGAGTTGTGGGGCTACTTGAAATTGAACTACACCAAATTATTGCTGCCACATCAGAGATGTAGCTTTTGTAAGTTTCATGTCAGATGTAATAATCCTCAGCACAGCAGTGCAGTGACTTAACAGCTATTAGTCTTGTATATGCAGTGGAGGAGTGGCATTGTTTTTCCTTTAAGTAGTGAAATGTTATATAATTACCTGGACATTTTAATTCTAGTCTATTTACTTTATCATTGTGAGGTATTGCTGCAGTTTAAAGAACTGAATCACTCATTACTTTCTGCTTTTGTGTTTGGTCCAGTGGTGAGGAACCCCACGAAAAACCTTCCACACCTTGTCTCTGCATCTGCAGTATTGTCTGCAGAAAGTGGGTGCAGTGATTTAAACCAGCTGTAGATGTTTTAATCATTCTTCGTAACTCAGCATTAAGTTCCTGATATGTTTGACTTCTGTTAAAAAGGAGACTGGAGGTAAAACCCTTCTGCTAGATCAAGCAAAAGATGTTATTCTGATGGAAGTGTAAGGAGAGATAGGACAAAGGAGGATTGTGGCTCTCCAGATGTTTTATGTGCAATGCACATTAATAAGAAGATGATATTCACATGTTGCAAGTTACAGCTCTTTGCATCAGGAAAAGGGCGGAGTCTGTACAATGTGAGTTTGTATCAAAATAAGGATTCAGGCCTTGTGCATTTGCAATGAATACTGAATGGCTAAGAACAACCTTGACTCTGGTGTTCAGTGCTGGGTACATATTTCATGTTATTAAATGAATTATCCTTTTTTTGTTTCACTTTATGTGGATTTATGGGTTTTATAATGAGTGAATTGCAAATCTGGCTCCTTGTGATTAATGCATGGGAGCATCCGTCTGGCAGTGAACACATTGCTTGATTTTTGTATTCTTTGGAGGTTTTTAGTTTTTCTTAACATACTGCATTTTAATTATTTCCAGGGTTGTTTAGATAAATGATTTCTTACTAGCACCGAACCACTAATTCTTCCATAATTCTACAATCTGAGTGGACCAGCAAAGGTGTACCACTCCTTGTTTTTTTACACCTCTTGGAAAGTTACATTGTTCTTGACTGTGTACACTGAACTTCTGTTCTGTCTGCCCAGGGCAGGTTTAGTGGTTTGGGTTTTTTTTTCCCCAAAATATAATAAATGTAAAGATATTTTAGCATCTGCATAGTCCAACAAAATAGTAGTTGTCAACTTTCTGGAATAGTTCTGCTGATTATATTTTTTTCTGTATATTATTGCAATTCACTGCCTTCACACACCACTCAGCGCCTGCATTTGACTGTCTGGCTCTGTCCTTACCCTTGTGCAGTGTCATACATTTCGTTAGCAGCTGAGCACAAAGAGCTCAGTTCTTAGAAGATTCAGAGCTTTAAATTAACTTTGCCATGTACAACTTCCATCTAGCTAAACTGTACCTGAATAGCCTTCATGTTCTTCCTCTTTGCCTTGTAAAAGAATGCCTTTGAGCACAGTGGTTGAATGTTATTTAAAGCTGTTGCGTCTAAAGCACTGAATTTCTGATTCTGGAACTCCAGCAATGAGTATTTCCTTTCAAAAATTTATGTGGCAATTAAATGCAATTAGATCTGCCCACGGTGCTCTCTTTAACTTGACATAAATGGGATGCCCAAACTGTGCCAAAAAAGCTTGATGAATCCTTTTCTGTGGATAAAAGAATTTTAACTCCTTTCTGGTCAGTTTAAGTGGGGTACTAATTGCCTTTGTTTTCGTAAGCTTCTTCCTCTGGATTTTGGTTGATGGGATTGTTCAGTGATAACAGTTTTTCCTGCATCGTTATGTAGATTAACAATATAACTGCACATCTGTGGTGCTTCCTTCAGGAAGAACTCTGCTGTTGCTTCTTGGCATCATCTTTCATACTTGAGGTTCTGTTTTGTGTATTGAAAGTCACGTGAACTAAATTTGTGCTCTTGAATCTTTCCATGTATTAGAAAATATGCCAGCATAGAACAGAAGCTATTTGCTGTACTAATTATCAAGCTTTTCCTCAGATGTTTGGGTTTTTTTTCCACCCACTCAAAAGTACTTGTAATGCTCTCATTAATTTTGGAATAACCTTATGAAAACTTTGTTTAGAAACCAGTGAAATGCAGAGCATATCCCATAGCAGAACAACTCTGCTGGTGTATCTGAATGCAAGAATACAAGGTTTTTTTGCTCTGTCTGTAGCCTTTCTGAATTAGATTCATAAGGGATTAGAGAAAGACTGTCAGGATCAACATTAGACCTTTTATCTCAAGCTTATAGTTCTGTTGCAATGCTGCTTCAGTTCTACTCAGAGCCATAAAAGTTTGTCAGCAAGAGTGAGGTATTGATGGCATTGTGTGAAATGTTGTGAAAGTTTCATTTAGGAGGCACTTTACACATCAGATCACTGGTGTTCAGGAAAGATGAGCTCAGACTGAACCAGCTTCAGGAAGAGCTACTGCAGTGACCCAGAGGAACAGGAAATCTGCATCACAGGGGATGGAAATCCCCATGGCTTGTTTTGACCTAGTAATGTGAAGTCTAGGATCTGATTACTTGACTATATGGTTTGGGAAGGGGTGTCACATGCACATGAAATTGCTCAGAAAGTATCAAGGCTAGAAGACAGTGCGGATGTGAGAAAATTGAGGATGAGAATTGGGCTTCTGACAGTCAAACCCCAGAGCTCCTCTCAGTAGAGCAAAGTAAGGTAGCTTATGCTTAATTCATGAAAGGGCTGTATGGTGTGGCTGCCCACTTTAGAAGCCTTCATTTGCCCCAGTTGTCCATCCCCATTCTGTCTTTTGCTACAAAACTGCCTGGTTTGGTTCTAGGGCATGAGTCTTGCTGCCTTCCTGCCATTCAGCCTTTTTTCTCCTCTGAGAAGACAGCTGTGGGGGATAGAGAATTTTGAAGCAAATGTGCTTTAGATGATACATGATCAAAAAGCTGAACTGAGGCCAAGTGACTGTGTCTGTGTGGATTGCACTGGTACAGCAGAGAGCAGCTTCCCTCCCCGGTGTCCCAGCAGACTGAGAGGGCGTAGAGCCTGTACAGACACCAGGAAAGCCAGTGGAATGTCTCCTATTGACTCCAGCAGACTGCAAATTAAGCCTTTAGTTGTTATGATTCACAGTAACTAAGGAAACCTAAATTCACAACATAAGAGTCTGAAGCCTTCCTTTTGAGGCCTGAAAAAGACTGTGACAGTTTGATTTTTGAAGTGGAAAGCCATCTTTTTGTCAAGCACATGCCTGGTTCTGATGTGAGACTTGGTATTTTTGTGCACCAAGAATGCAACAGAGGCTGTCCCTAGATGATGTCTCTGATGCTAAACTGGGAATGTTAATTTTCGGGGTGGGGTTTTGTTGGTTTTTGTTTTGTTTGTTTGTTTTTTTAATGGGGTTGGGGGTTATATTGTTTTGAGTTTTTTGGTTTTGTTTTTTGTTTTTTTCCTCCACTTACAGTAGTGGACAAAGTACCCTTTTAGGAATTTTTGCAGGGCACAGATACTATACAGGCACTTCTGTTTCTTTTCATACAGAAACTGAAGGGGTTGAGGGGTTTGGCCAAATGTATTTTAGTTATGCTTATTAATTGAACAAGTGATTGTTTTCTGAGGCAGTTTTGTTTTTCCAGAGTAACCAATTTATACTTTTACAGTGATATATGTCTTAACAAAGATGTCTTGAAATTAAAAGCCTAACAGCTTTTTTTTGTTTTACAGTCACCTCTTAGCCATGACCTCATCCTTAACCTGACTCAGGATGGAATCAAACTGCTGTTTGATGCTTTCAATCAGAGACTTAAGGTAATAAAACACCCCTCCTACAAACAGACAATGCAAACCAAAATCCTGGGGTGTATTGACACTTAACAGAGCGTAAGTATGTGGCTCCTTTAGACATTTAATTTGTCTTACATAGAGTGCTCTCTTGTGATTATGAACTGCATTTCTTCAGTTTGGGGTTTAAATCTTTGTTTATGGAAGTAAGACCCTGTACCTTTGTTCTGGGGACTGTACAAGTGCCACAGGAGTGTGATGGTAGAGTGTGGTGTCACTTGCACTGAAGGTGCACAAGGCCCTTACTAAAGCTAAGCCTTGGATTTGAGATGAGATCATCATTAATGCAAACCAGACAGTGTTGTTTTCTTCCCAGGTTATTCCTTTGTCTGGGCTGCCATGTTATTTATGAAGTTAAACTTCCCCCTATTCATAGTTTTCGTTTAAGTTAGCTTTGCAGAGTACTTGTGTGGCTGTGAGTGTGTGGTTCCCCCTAGAAAGCCACATCCAGGCCACTTGTGAGCAGCTGGCTCTTGCACTGACTTCAGTTTGTTCTGGATGAGTTTTGATTCTTGCAGTTGATGTCTTCAATTCTGCTTTTGTGCTTCTAGGTGACCAAGAGTTGATATGCATCTCTTGAGGTAGTATTTAAGAGTTAAGTTAAGTAGCTTACTGTGGTTAAGATGCAAAATAAAAGGCAGGCTGCTCACTACCTTCCCATGGCATTTTTCCTCGCAAAGTATCTCTAATGGAAGCGGTATTTTTTATCCATACAAAATGGGCAACTGTGGGACTGTATGACTACATGAGCACAGAATTTTGAAAACCTCTTAAATGAAGCCTTTAAAATATCTGTGTGTAACTTCTTAGTTATTCAGGGTGGTCCCTTCAGCCAGACCAGCTGTGCTGAACGGTTGTCACTGGTTCTTACCTGGTGGGTGTCAATTTCTCTGTGACAGAAGTGTTTAGGTGCTGATTTGGCTAATTGGGTGAGAGTGAGCTGCTCTAACTGCTGTGCTGCTTAACATTTGCAAGCAGAAGTATGGAGTTAAATGCAATACTAAAAAAATGAATGCTTACCATTTAGGTAAGTCTGGAATATGGTGTTCACAATCCATACTTCCAGGGTTTGGAACAGTGGTAGGTGGAGCCCTTTGCCCGTTACTCACATCTAAAACAAAACCAGCAGAAAAATATCACTCTCCAAAGTTCAGCCTTTGCTTTATCTCAAAAATCACTGTAGGAGAGTAGCATGTGCTATCAGCTGAAACTCAAGCTCTTTGTGTACTTTATATATATGAAATTGTTGAATAGCAACCCAGATTATTTGTTGGAAGTACTTACTTCTCTAAGAATAGCTTGTAACAGAATGGTATACTTGTATTTTTCTAAAATGTTTTTATATTAATTATAAAAATACACACTGTGAAGAAAATTTTCAGTTCAAATTGAGCTCAGCTGGGGGACAAGTGAGCACTTTTTCCCTCAGATTTCTGTTTGTAATTGCCTTATGGTAATTTCTGTTCATGAAGTCATTCTGTAATAATGGTATTCTTGTTTTTGACAAGCTTTTGAATTTACTTACTCAGACTGTATATGTGGATTTACAATTTTTAAGAGAATATCTTGAAAATTCTTTGTCAGCTGTATGAAATCTTTCCAACTGTATGTAATTCTGAAGGAGACTGAACTCAAAGTTGGCATAATCATTTCAAGTCCATGGCTTGCTTACTGACTTTTTTGAGGAATATTGCAATCCTGTAGTGTTTTTGAGGTGCTGTAAGTAGTGTATACCTTGTCTCTTCATCTCCAATTTTGGAGGGTCTGATTTTGTCACACCTGGTGTGCTGAGAACCAAGCAAGAGCTTTTCTTGTGTTTCTCCATAGTGTATTTAAAAACTAGTTTTAAAGAAAAAATAGAAACCCCAAACTCTTCTGGTATGTGGTTCTAGGTTTGTTTCAAAAATAAAAAAAATACAGGAAAAACAGTCTCTTCTGTTATGTTGTGATTCAGTGGTCTGGTGATACTTCTGTTTGTTTGTTTGAACTATGAATAGTCAAGCTGTATAAATGCATACAGTGCTATGAAAACATACACTTGTGAAAGTGTTCAGAAAGCTTTTTAGAAGAAATTCGATGGGATCAGTTCAGAAGTGAGCAACAGGACTTGTTAAAGGATGCTGTAGGTGTTAAGTAAGCAATGCCTGTTTTTAAGATGGTATGAGCCTGTGTTTTCAGTGTTGCTCAGCAGCAGCAAAACTGGAAAAATCAGGAAGCCTTTCTTCTCTTTGTGTGTTGTTTTTTAATACACACTTGCTAATAAATTTGACTATGAAAGAGATTGAAATACAGGCTATTAAGATGAAAAATCTTGACAATTCCAAGGAAGCTGGTGTAGGAATAGAGTCAGCAATATTCCTAAGAAGTTTCCTCCCTTTTTTCAGGGAGAAGGGGGAAAGACTTACCTTCAGTAGCCAAAGCATTGCAGGAGATGTTGCTAATGTGAATTGGTAGATCCAGGACCAGGTTCTGAAAGCAATTTTAGCATCAAGGTCTCTCATGTGTGCTCCCTCTGAGGTGGAGAAAGAGTTGGGTTTCACAGCATTGGTCTGTTATTGCTGGTAATAGACATCTGAATGTGTTTATAAGTCTTAGCAGTAATTATCAAAACAGTGAGTGTGAGGAGACATCAGCTCTTATTCATTTAAAGCAACTGTCTTCTGACTATGTAGTAAACCCATCACTGAACAGTCCTTGATCTTCTCAGTTCGTTCTCTACACAGACAATCACACTGATCCTTTTGTCAGAGTAGCTGCTGTAATTTAGAAAATCATTTTTTTTTCTAGTGCTCTGACTTATTCTTCATTATGGCTTTCACGACTTACGAGATCCTTTGACTGCCATTAATTTTTGCTAAGTTGCACTCATTTATTCCTCTGCTGTTGGTAGAAAGAAATGCTGACCTGAGTTGATCTGTTTGAGTCATGGGAAGAGGACTGTTGGCAAACTGGTGCCTATTGGCTGCTGTCAGGGTGTTTCTCTTGGGGGGAACCACATTTGTGCCGCTGCAGTTCCCTGTGCACTGCTCCTGGTCGTTCAGCTCATCCTTTTGTCTTGCACCGTGCAGTTTGTTCAGCAGAACTTCAGGAGGATGCCCAGTGCACTACAGTAGTGGCTGCAAAACAAGATCTGGGGTGGGGCTGGTTCTCTCTATTTTCAGAAAGAATGTTGTGGAGGGAAAAGATGTGCAAGATCACTAAAAAAAAATGTAAAATCCATCCTAGCTTTTCATAAAAGTAGCCTTTGTTTTTTAATAGGCTTTAACAGTAAAGGAAATCTGGGCATGTCAACTGCACTTGAATTAAAATGCTAGATAACTAGGTTTTTCCAACAAGCATAATTCCAAGTGTATTTTATTAAGAAGAAAAATATGTTTCTTGTGTTATGTTGGTTTTGCCAAATTGTTAATTTGTTACTTGCTTTGTGCCCTACTTGTAGCTTATATTCTGAAATGCCATTAAATGTTGATTTATTTTTTTTTCTAAATATATATATAGAGGTAGTGGTTTAAACATTGCAAGTTGTTTTATTTAGGGTTATTTGCTGGGCATCTCCCAAAACCAAGACTTCCTTCTCAGCTGGTGATATTTTTAGGCTTTAAAGCCACACTTGGTAGCAAGCTCCCTGGGAAATTCTGCTTCATTCTCTTGCTGAAGAGTGAGTCCTGTCAGAATCTGCCAATGGTTTGCTGGAGAATTATACAAAACAGAAAATGTGGTTTACCTTTTCTTTGCAGCGGTTATGAGCTGTACGTATTTTGTTTTCCTGCTGACACAGGAACACGTATGTGGGGTGGAAGCTTCAAAGTCCAGTGACAGTCATAAAAATATGACATCGGTCTCAGATGTATGTTTGCAGTAATGTATTCAGAACAAAGGATCTGTATCTAATATGTTCTGCGGAGAGAAAAGCTCCTTGGAATATTCAGTAAAGTCTAAAACATTTACTAAATATCAGAACTGGGTATTATGGCTTGCCCTGATTCCTTGTGGGCTGCTCTTCTGTAATGCTTGGCAAGGTTGCAAGATGTCTTATGTATAATTGAAATGGGGTACTACTACTAAGTCTTGCTGTGTTCATCTTTTACTTTAGAAGAGCTGGAAAGTTACAGCAGTGCAGTCAGTGTTAGGACTTGGTGGCCTGCACAGGCATTCTTCGGGGTAATAGGAGCAACCCAAGGTGGCCCATTGTTTGACATTCATCAGAGGATTCCCTAATTAGCTAATTCTTGCTCTTGCTTTCATTTGAATTTGTTTAAGAGTAAACGTTGTAGAAATCAAGATGCTGATGTGTCAGTGAAAATATTTCTTCCTGCAGGCAGTGCTGATGTACATGGGATATGGGGGTTCTCTCCTGAACCCAGAGTTGTTCAGTCCTTATTTCAGATGTGCAGTTGCTGAGTCAGTTTTTGAAGTTCGATCTCTGTCATTGTGGTTTATCTTGGCAGAGTTCTGTAAGAAGGGGAGCAAGCAGCACTAGCTAGTCTTGCCTTTTGACAAGGATTTGCCTCTGTAATGATTTGCAAGTGTCTGAACTATGGCAATATTTCTGTTTCCTGTTTTTCAGGTGATTGAAGTTTATGACTTGACTAAGGTGAAGTTAAAATATTGGTAAGTGATTTAAGACCTCCCATGATCTCCTCTTGGTTCAAGTGGCTGGTTTTACTCATTTTTTAAAATCCTGAATTTATTTTTTCAATTATTCTTTTTAAAAATCAAAAATAGCTGTGCTAAAGGAATGTACATAATCATCCTTTCTTGAACATGGCACTCAGTTAAATTACCAGTTTACTTTTCAGTCTTGGAGACTTCTTACAATTTAAATGTGGTATTGCCATTAGTAAGGTGTTTGTAGTATCTGTTTGGTTTCCTTCAGGCAGATTAATTTTGTTTTCTTTTTCAGTGGTGTCCATTTTAACTCTCAGGCAATTGCTCCAACCATAGAACAAATTGATCAGTCATTTGGAGCAACACATCCAGGAGGTAAGCCAAAAAATTTCTGAGAAGCACACCTAGCCTGACAGACTTCTTTCTAGGAAACCTTTCCAGTATGTCTGCCTAGAGTAATGCGTAGGCAGTTCTGTTGTCATATGATCTGGAGCTGTGTTCCAGAATGGTCATATTCCTATAGCTGGGGAATCATGTAAAATGTGTTGTCTATTCAATTGTGACTCTTTCCTAAAAGTGAAATGGTGAGGCAGAGAGTTACTGGCACAGAGTGGAGTATTCAGATGTCGTTTAATGATCTGTTTTAAACTGCCAGTACCAGAAAACCGTGAGCTCTGTTGTTGATGCTGTTGTTGTTACGTGTCCTTATGCATGGTCAGCTCTCAAGCATCCTTAGGGATTGTGTAGACATGAGCACAGACATTTGAGCTGATCTCTGTGCAGAGTCAGCCAGGGCTGTTTGCTCTTTGAATGTGGTTATACCCGTGCTAGGCAGGATCAAATCTGAGCTGTATGTAACTGGCTTACACCTCCCTGAGCCCCCCTCTGGTACTGGGAGCACTGGGGAGGTGTGAAGTCAGTCTACGTGCAGCATGAGCAGAACCAGGACAAGTTTGTTTAACCTGGCTGAACCCACTCTGACTCTTGTACAGCCAGTTGGCTGTTCACCATCTCTGCAGCAGGAAAAAGACTATCTTTAAGCTCCTTGTTTATATATGAAAATGAAGAGTGTATTTCAGGGAGTTGTTAGGCTATGAAAATAAGCCAGTGGTGAAACTATGAGGAGGATATTTATAATTAAACTGCCCAGAAACTTTCAAGAAATGGAGCCACAAACTGGCACAACAAGGAAGAACATTAACTCCATATGGTCAAGATAACATTTTCAGAGCCTCATTTTCTATTTTTAGCTCAAGCCAGTCCATTTGCAGTAGTCAGGCTGATCCCAAACAGGCGAGTGTTCTTTGTGATGGATGGTGATTGCATATCCAGCCTTTGTCTCTGCTCTCTGCAGGCAATCTCTTGCACATTACAGAACAGGATTTATTAACTGGGGAGGGTCATGTGGGTAGAGCAGTATCATTGCATAAAAACCTGCAGTAGTAGATGAATATCAGATTGAGATAAGTGAAGCTTGGAGCATTTCTAGCTGTAATACTCCAAGGACCAGAATTAGCCTTTTTAAGTTTTGGTCCTGACATTAACAGTTCCTTTTAGAAACCCTGAAATCTATGGTTAGATCTGTTATGGAAATGGTATGTACAAGAGACTGTAGAAGTAAAAAAGGGTGAAAGTGGTTCCATCTCCTGGGTGGCTTACCATTTTTATTTCTTCTATGATGATGGTTTATTTGCAAATATGTAGAGGTGGAGCACTTCCAAAATTGTGATATTATGAACTGTAAAAATACATATCTAGCCATAAGCATTGCCTGTGGTAGTGATAGCATGTTTTATTACTGCATAAAATGGTATGCAAGCACTTAAAAACATAGTTTGGCACCACGTGTACTTGTGCTGAATTTGCAGATCTTGTGCATCTTTCGTATTCAGTTAAGAAAACTTGCACACTTGCTTCATCTGGTGATAGTTTTTTCGTAACATCTTTTCATCTAGTGACATGTAGATAAGAAAATGTATTTATGAAAATGTTGGCCTCTATTACCACTTTACTAGTGCATTTGTTTATTCAAGTTTCCTCATTGGAAAAATACTTCTTCTATTAATGGCCTACTTAGCAGAAGTAAATGCTCTGTATTAAGCTGCCTATCACAAACAGTTTGAACTGTATTATGCAACACAAGTTTTTGATTACTCTTTTTTTTTTGTGTTTTCTGAAGCAGAAAAGGTGAAGAACCAGAATGGTTTTCAGCATGTGGGGGGATGGTGATGGTGTTTCCATGTCCCACAAAAATTGGAGCTGGAGTGGGAGGAGAAACGTTCCTCTTAATGTGACCAAAGCACCAAATGCTAATTTTCATGAATGAAAGGAACATAACCATCCCTTTACTTCTCTGTGCTAATACTCTTCCAAACCCCCAGTGCAAGCACTTTAAAAGTGTTTTGTTTATCTCTGTTAACCTCCACTAGAATTTCACTCAAAGTGTTGTCTTTCACGTAAAACCAAGGTGGTTGCAGCAGAACTTTCCTGCAACAGGATACAGTGGTAGTTTCAAAATAAATTTCTAAAGGTTAGCAACAGTTTTGTGTTGAAACTGACCTTCAGTGAGCGTTTTTGGTTTTGCCAGATCAGTGGTTTTAAAAAAGAAGAGTCATCAGAAAAATCAACCAGCTTCATTACTTCTTGGCTAATGTTAGTTTGAAACATTGCAGTACCTTTGTCATGGGGCTTATTGAAATACAACCACTTTGGAGGTCAACAGCTTCATCAAAGCCAAGATTTTTATCCCACATTTCCATGATTCTCTGACCTGACCTCCTGCTGGGAAGTGCTTGCTTTTGCCAGTGGCTCCATTGAAACCACATCCTATCCTGAGTCCTTGTGGATGTGGCTTTGTGCTGAAGTGCCATTCAGCAAGGATCAGGGCTATGGGGTTGAACTCAAGTCGTAAGGTAGAAGAAAAAGACCTTCTTCCCTCCTACCACAGTGGCCTTGCAAGGATGGAGGGGGCTGCTCTGTTCTAGCTCTAACTCTCAGACTTCAACAGTGGCCCAGGCTCCCCTAAGGTGCCAGAAAAGTCTTGAGCTTGATACCAGTAAGAACTGACTTTTGGATCTGCCTCTGCTTTTACCAAAGCTGTGTCCATTCTGCAGCCTCGCTGGTGTTGGTGGGTTTGTCCTGTCCAGCTCTACAGAAATATTTCCCAGCTGGTTGCACTCTGCTGCCTTCTTGGAAGGCAAACCTCCTCCCTTTTCCCCGCCCATAGTGCAGCAGCAAAGAAGCAGTCTTTTTGCTTCTATCAGCAATTTTGAATGGCATTAGCAGGGTACCTGTGGGATTAAAAAAAATTAAAAATAATAATAAAAAAAATCCTTACCTTGTTCAGTCATGTGGTTGTGATCTATGGTTTTGAGGGAGATATGAGAGAACTTCCCAAGAATAAAAAAATTCCTTGCTCTTTAAGCCTAAGCATCAACAAACATTGCAGGGGATGGGAACTGATGCGATTTGTATAATCAGATATTACACTTGGCATGACTAGGGGAAAAATAGTTCTCCAGCTGGCTGTGGGCTTTGGAAAAGATGTATCATAATTTATCACATGAGAGAGATTTGTATAATTTTCCTGCTGATCAAAACATTTCCCTCTCTCCACACGTTTTTCTTTCAGTGACAAGCGTGGAAAAGACTCTTAGCCAGCACATTCTGCAGAAAAGGCAAATGATGACTTTTGAAAGCTTAATGCTTATTACTCAACTATTATTTTTCTATCCTGGGTGGCCTGGCATTGTCCAGATGCCTTGTGATATGTCTTTCAAGTTGAACATTTGAAAGACACTGTGGGAGGGAGGGAATAAAATATTTCTTTATATGCATTATCTCTCTATGCTATGTCATTTTAAATATAAGATTGTAAGAAAAAAGGAAATATTGAGCCTTTGGTAAAGTGGAAGAAAGCAGCTTCTCTTGTTAGAGTGTTTCTTTATTGTTTTTAGCCTCTGGTGTTTTCAAGCTGTCAGCTCCTGTGTGTTACTAGAACACTGTTCCCCCAGTGGCTACCAGGCACAGGTTGAAGTTTGTAAAATCAATCCCAAAACAATTCCCAAGCTCTCAGTCTTCGGGGATTGTTTTTTAATCTTTCCACAGTCTCAGAAAACAGTATGTCTTGTTAGAGTATGTACTGGGATGACATTTATTGTTGTTTGTAGTTGATGTTGTGCAATTGATTGCAGTGAATCAGGACATCTCGTGATGTGGTGACAGCTGGAAGTCTGTGCATGCTCTAATTTATTAGTGCTCTTTGTGGGAGCTGACTGGTTGGCTGCTGTTTCTGGTGATGCTATTTTTAATTATCATTGTAAATGGCCTAGGACCTGTGTGTCTGAAGCGTTTCCTCCTTGGGCCGTGTTACCCGGGAACGGAGCTGATCGGGGCATGGGAGCTCCTCTTGGGAGGGGAGGTGGAAGTGCAGGACGAAGGGTGAGCTCTCCTTTGAACTCCCGTTCGTGCTGCCCTGTGGTGTGAATGAGGGAATTATCAGTGTTCTGTGCACATCTCTCTCAAAGACTTTCTGGTTAATACTGTACAATGTTTTACATAACAATGAACAGAATTGTTTTGTACTAATAGTGGCTATTTAAACTACTTTAGAGATATTAAAGTATAATTGATTGTGTCATATTGTATAATTGTGTTGTTAGGGATAGGTTAGTGCCTGCAGGCTTGCAGAGGCAACTGTAATGAATCTATGGTTTCTCTTACTGCTGTGCTTTTACCGCATCAAATTAAAGGCAAAGCTGCTACGGTCCAGTGTAATTGTGTTCCTCCTGCATTCTGAGATGTAACAAATTCACTGAGGTGATGAAGGTGCTGTTAGGTATGAACTGGAGAATTCTTAGATTGTTTCGGTAACTCTGTTTTTACTTTGTTTTCCCTTTCAGTGTATAACTCAGCTGAGCAACTCTTTCACCTCAATTTCAGAGGACTGTCATTTTCTTTTCAGTTAGACTCCTGGACTGAAACGCCGAAGTACGAGGTCAGCAATCATTCTTAGTCAATAGATGGTCTTTTTGCCTCTGTGGTACTTGCAAAGTATCACCTACATTGTGCCTTGCTGTCTTTTGCAAGCAAACGAAACCAGTAATTGGGAAGGAACTGAACTCCTCAGTTGTGTTCTTATTAATGCTATGTAACCATCTCGAAGTTAAAAATTTACTTCCTGTTGGCAAAAGGTGTGTGCTTAGGGGTTTTGCTTGCAGCATGAACTGGGACTAGCAATTCTGTTGGTGAAAGGAGTCTTCTAAAAATATGAGTGCTGTCTATGCAAATACATAAATATTAAGCAATCTACTGGGAGGCTGTTCTTTTATCAGATATTTTTGAATCTCATCAAAGTGATTATGCAACTAAAGTAGGATAGACTTCATAAAATACATTTTCATCTTAAGTGTCCTTCAGTATGAGTGCTTTTAGCAAGCCATATGAATGAGTTTTATTTGTAATGCCTGTTTGCATATTCACCACATATTTGGATGAGTTACTGAATAATTAAATGTATTACTGCATTCTCTGAAATCTTTGGAAATCACCGTCTGAAGTGGAAACAAGATCAGGTCCTCTGTGGTTTCCTTCTGTACTAACAAAAATATATGTATAACTTGTTTTGTGTGAGGATGGAAATGCTCTCAGTTGTATAATCTAAGTTTATCAGTTAAAAAGCATTAAAATAAAGGAGCATATAAAGAGCCAGAACAAAGTGGAAGAAATCAACCAACACGATGACACATGTTCTTTGTCACAGCCTAGTGCTTTAGTGGTTGTGTTTGACATGTCACAGGGGGTAACCAGGGGAAGTTATTGTTTAGCAGTAGTGAAGGTCAGTTGGGTTTCAGATTGGAAGGTGAATAGAAACCTAATAAGCCAAACAAAAACAATGCCCCAACAAAGAGTAGTTTTTTTTCATGCAAGTTCCCAGGGCATTGATGAATGAAATGGCCAAGCTACTGAGGAAGTCAATTGTTACACCAAAGATTTGAAAAGATCATAAGATATCTCAGGTTGGAAGGGACCTATAGGGATCATTGAGTCCAACTCCCTGCTCCTTGCAGGACTACCTAAAATATATTAAAATAAAACTGCTAGAACAGTGGAGAAAATAATTTTGCATTCTTTAAGTGTCTCATTCAGTTGTTCTAGTGAGGTTAGTAAAATGTTGCTTGCGCGGAGTGTAATGCCGAAGTGTCCCCTGGAATAGGTAGAAGTAGGATTGTTTAGAATATAGAGTAGTATGAAGCAGTCCACAGGGAAGACAAGTATTTGTGGAGAATTTTAGAGAGGAACATCAGAAAAGATTGCAGTGAAGTGGAATTTGAATATGTCAAAATCTGTCAAGTTCAGGGAAGATCATAGTGGAATGCTAAGCTACTTAGCAAAGCAGTGTAATCTTCTGCTTATGGAAATGGAAAAACTATGAAGAAAACTTTGGAGTTTATTGTATAGCTGGAAACAAGCTGCAAGTGAGGAGAGTGTGAAAATCTACTCTCACTTCAGTAATCTGAAGTCTGACTACTTTAAGAAGCAAAAGGTTTTAATGTTCTAGGTAAGTTCAGGAAGATAATTGAAATCGGGACATCTCTAGAGTGGAGGTTCCCTTCTTAATACCTACAGCAGTGACAGTCATTGTTCTAGGTTAGTTTTTTTTCTACGAATTTTTTTGTGTGTGTGTATTTACCTTATGTGATGTCCTGCTAAAGTAGAACAGGTAATAGTTTGCATATTGTCCATCTTGTTTTTGTTGACTGCTTGTGACAAAGATAGGGTTTTTCTGTATGATGACAGCAAAGTATGTTGTTGGTCTTGAATGTCCTGTCAGATTCAGAATTGAAAGAAATTCCTTCTTCTAGTACAGTAAGAGTCAACCTGACTTCCTTAGCATGCTTTCTATTTGATGAGAGCACTGAAATCCCTGTCAAAATGGTACGTGTAAGAATGTGGTGATAAGGAGAGTGGAAAATCTATTTAATGAATGAGTTTCTGTTCATCAGATAAAGGCGTCTTGCAAAACAGCAAAAATGTTAAAAGGCTGAAATTAATGCAGTGGGAGACAAAAAAGGGAAGTTTTCCTTTAAGACAGATGATTTCTTAGACCTTAAATATGGTGTATCAGTACAAATACTTGGAAATTGCTAGCTGCCAGTGATCAACCAAGGTAATCTCAGTACACACAGTGGCTAATTGTCAGACTAATGGCATCTTTTGATAAATGAACATAGTGAGTGTTTCACCCCAGCTTGGGAATCTAGGAGTGGTGGAATATTAAGAAACACCACCTTGAAGGTGGGGTTTTTCCCTTATTTTGCCCCCTTGTCTTTGGCTGGAGACTTGCGTGAATTGGTAAGCATATACTGTATCTCTAAAGCAATTTCTGACCTTGAGCTGAAGTGTCTGCTGTGTTGTGTAACAAGAATGATTTTGTGTTTCCACAGCCTAACTTTGCCCATGGTCTGGCCTCTCTGCAAATTCCGCATGGCGCGACTGTGAAACGCATGTACATCTACAATGGAAACAGTCTGCAGGATACCAAGTATGTACAGCTGCTCGTGCTCTTTCCATCATTTGTCTAGTGTTTTGCCATTGCTAAATAGAATCATATATTTTTTTAGTTCAATTTGGGTCTTCTATTAATTTAGTAATGTGCAGAATGCCTTTAGATACCAACCTCAGTCAAACTTCTGTAGGTTTTGTACTCAGACTTTGTAATCAAATGTTGATTTGATTTATGTTGCTGTAAAATCATCTTGGTAAGACGTGTTTAGGCTATTCTTACTCTAGATTTTGTTTGCTAATGACCTCTCCCTAAGCAAATCAAACTTGGTGTAGGCAGTCAGTAAGCTTGTAGGATATTGATAACACGTATGTCATGGCAGGGCCCTATCAAGGGTCTTAAACTCTCTTGCTATACAAAAATAATAAAATATGCCATATGCATAATCTACCATATGTTCAATGTATTTGCAGATACCTGATTGAGCTTACTATCTTAAAGGCCAGGCTGCATGGGGCTTTGAGCAACCTGGCCTAGTGGAAGGAGTCTCTGCCCATGGCAGAGGGCTGGAATTTAGGTGATCTTTGAGGTCCCTTCCAACCTAAACCATTCTAGGATTCTGAGATACCTAATCTTAGAAATACCCAAACTGATAAGGTGGTATTTTTTGCAGAGACAGTTGAGTTTTAAGGCCGGGAGATAAACACATCCTTGGATTACTGCTCAGAAGGGAGGGAACCTTATTTATGCAGACATTGTCTCCTAATTAGAAATAAGTGCACTTGAGAAAAATGCTGTTGTCTGTACCCATCTGTGACATGGTGAGCTTTAGTGAAAGCACTGATTGTCGCCTGGGGCTCTGTTGTGTGTGTGAGAGAGAGCTCAAAGCCCAACTTTTACCTTGTCATTCACCCAGAAGAGGAATTGACGTAAGAACAGGGAATTTTAGGGAGCATATACAAGCTAATACACAGAAAATAGGCCTTTCCATTAAAAATATCTCACTTAAGGCTGTTACTATTTTCTAAAATAATATTGTCGAATTAAATTGAGAACTTTCCCAGTAAAGCAGCTCAGTTGCCTTTGGTGTACCTGCACAAGGTGATTTCATGTTCTGGGCTATGAGGTACCTTCCCAAGAGCAGTGAGAGCATCATGGAGAAAGCTCTTCTGCTGCATTTGGCTGATAGGCCTAGTTCAAGGATTTAGTTAGCTTTAAAAACTCCACAACTTCCATTTTCCCAGAGAGAAATCTGAGCTGACTCGTCCTCATAAGAGATATCCAAAGGCTAGGTACAGTTTCTGTAACTCCTTAATTCCTGGAGTCTTTGAAACTTGCTGGTTTTTTCATTAATAGTAAAGATCTTGCATTTGAGTGCTGTCTTGCATTTTGAGTGCTGTCTTTTCCCCCACGCTTTCTGATCCTTCTGTTTAATACAACTTCTAATCTTCAGTCTCAGTTACATGCGGCTTTGTCAAAATTAATGTGCTCTGTTCCAGCGAACTGGTACCAGCTCGTTACAGAAAAATTTGAAGACGAAGCAAATCCTATGCACATTTTGTATGATTGGTTTCAGGGCTCCCTTGATGCCTCTCAGCTGTTTCCTTGGGAATGTGTACGCTGAGAACGTCGATGTTCTGCGAGATGGAACTGGACCCTCAGGTTTACGGCTTCGCCTACTCACTGCAGGTATTGGAGACACTCAGAACACTGCACTGGTTGTTCTCCTCAGGAAAAGAGGGGTAAACCTGTGTAAATTAAGCACAGGTTATTTGTAATGACTTAATAGGTTATTTCAAAGTGTTCTATCTACCTTATTTTGAACTATTGGAAACCAAACCCAGTTAAATCCTTTTGAAGAATAATCTGCCTGCTGCTGTATTTTCCTCACCCTGGAGAAATCACTGGGAACTGGAGCCCTGTCCTCACATGTTTTAAGTCCTTAGAATCTGTTTGCAGAAATGGAATTTGTCTCCAGGTGTATGTGTACAAGAAAACAGATCACTGTTTTCAGTACACTAAAACTTAAGTGATACACTCAGTATCACTAAAAAAAACCATGACAAACCAAGAAACCTTGCCTATCTGTGCATTTTATGAGATTCCAGGGAGCTGTATGAGGTTGATATTTTTGTGTTTAAATCTGGAAGGCTTTTAAAAATGCCAGCAAATGACTACATTGATGCCGCAGCCTTAAACTGCTCTTTCAATTCAGTTCTGTTTTCATTTACTGTAGGAGACAGTGGTGAAAGTGAAGAGAGGCTGATGAGTCTTTCCCCTTGTATGTGCTTTTAGAGATGAGAGGGTGCTTAGAGATTAGGGAAAGATAAAACAATTGCAAAGGAGTCTTGTTCAGTCACCATAACTTGACACTTGACAATGTTTTTAAGAAAAAATACTGAGATGTTTTTAACAATTTTCATTAGGAGGCTCAGCTTTTGACCTGTTCTGATTGGTAGCTGTATGTATATTGAGGAAACACTTGGAATACATTCACAAAATGCGAAAGTTGAAACAGAGAAGATCATAGATGAAGAATAAAAAATTATGAATAAAAATGGAGCAGATATTTTCAAGCTACTTTGCTTCTCTCAATACAGAGGAAGATAAGGTAGAGCTGTCTAGTGCAGAAAACATATATCCTCATGTACTGGGGAAGGAGTTAGCTATAGCATCATACTTATGTAAATGATTTTGAGAAATTGGACACTTATAAGATAGTGTCAAGTTTGTTAAAAATGTGTATACATGCAGCTTAAAGGAAATGTCGTCAATGAGTAAAATAATTACTAAAATATCACTGATGTTCAGACAAACTTGCAGAGAGGCAATCTGGATAAGTGCTGTTCTTGCGAAGTTTGTAGAATCTCTTGTAGAACGTATTACACACCTATTCTAGCTCAAGTTTCTCTGCCCATGTATTAATTTGAAGTTACTGTTGCTTAAGAAATCAAGGATGACTGAATTGGATTTTTCTGATTTATTTTAGTGGGTAACTAGCTACATAAATAATGCACAGTGAGGAAAGCTAAGTGTGTATTTAGAGCACATCCTGTGTTTTGCAGTAACTGCTGCATATGTGTACTTGCATTCTCGTAAGATGCTGCATTCCTGAAAGCAAATGGGCTCACAAACTGCAACATCTTTCCATTTCCTAACATCTGGTAACATATGTCAGCAATTAATCTGTGTAATGGCTATTCAATAAGATCTAGTTTTAACATTGTTTGCACAGAGACATACTTGCTATTGATTTAGTAAGTTATGGGAATCTTAAGTAAAGAATGTATGTTTTGTGATACAGTTCATATGGATGAGGGATCTTACTCTACGCGCTTGATGTTTTTAGCTGGAGATAAATCCCTAACTGCTAAAGTAGAATATTCCAGGGATAGAAATAATTCCTGGTATTTACTGCTAATAGCCAGCTGATAAAATTGAGTTGGGCTGGGAAACCAAGTCATGTTCATGTGAAAGGCAAGGAAGTGTGGCTGAAATTGGAGGTTAAAATGGGGAACCGTGCAACAGTTAGCACATGCACTGCTCTGATAAGAAATGTTGCGAAGTAAATGGTTAAATTTAGTTTGGCACTGTTGTCTGAGGAATGCAGCTGTTTGGTTTGTGATAAATAGAGGAATGCTAACCTTTTGGTGTTGATTTACTGATGTATTCTGTGATGAGGAAGGATGCATGTAGAGTTGTTTTCCATTCCTCAGGCTGTGGCCCAGGTGTTTTAGCCGATGCCAAGATGCGGGTATTTGAGCGCTGTGTGTACTTCGGTGATTCCTGCCAGGATGTGCTCAGCACCTTGGGCTCTCCACACAAAGTCTTCTACAAGTCCGAAGACAAGGTGAGGGAATTCATTCAGGCACAGACTTTGTTCAGTGGTGTCTCAGTCTCATCATAGTGCTTGTGTTTGGCAAGGTCAATGAAGTTGAACTGCCACGTAGCACAAATTACAACATATTGACATATTACTTGACATAATAGACCAAGCTGAACCATTGCATAATAGGTTTTAAGAAGCTTTTTTAAAATCTAAATTGATGCAAATCTGTTTAATTTTTTTTTTAAAAAATCAAATTGCATCATGTTAACTGATTTAAGAATTGTTACAAATGGGAGCACTTTTGTATCTAAATGAGCCTTAGCAAGTGTGTGCTGCCTATTTTTTTTTTTTCAGCTATAGTTTATGTAGAATAACCTCAGCATATACTTCGATATTTTCCTAATGTTTTTACACAGCATCATGTAAGGAAGCCTTTTAGTTATGATAACTGAAAAAGCTGATGTGTCACTGTGCCGGTGTAAGCAGGTGATGGTCCTGTCATGAAGCACAGTATCTTACATAGTTGAACAAAGGCTTCAAATGAGATTAAAGCAATTTGTTTGATTGTAGAGACGTTATTAAAGGCATTAATCTTTGAGCATTTTTGAATGCATCTGAAAAGTGTGTTTCTTGCAGATGAAAATCCATTCGCCCTCGCCCCATAAGCAGGTCCCATCAAAGTGCAATGACTACTTCTTCAATTATTTCACACTTGGAGTGGTGAGTGGAAAGCTTCCCTAAACAATTCGTGTATATTTCTGATTTAGTTACCCAGCAATCCTTTCAGGAGGCTAAAGGCTGTGGGAACTGAGTCTGCAAAACTCTTGATTTCTGCCTTTAGGAATCTCTGGATATGAAAAGCTACACTGAGTTTCCTTTAACACTTACAAATTTAATCAGCAGCCTTTTATCTCCAGCAGTGGATGGAGGGCTCTTTGCACTTTTGCGGTCTCTTAGGTTTTCTCCGTTTTCTGTTGCGCCTAATGCATAGGTAGCTAGTTCTTGTTCCTGAGATCGATGCCCCTGTCCCACAGAACTGAGTCAAGTGTGCCATAACATCAGTTGTGAAAGTTTGCTGAGCTGTGGGGTGTAGTTAAATCTTCATGTTCCTCCATGCAGCTGTTTTGCTTTAGCCTGCATTACTGTAAATAATATGCAGAAAAACAAGACCTCCCTAGAAAACTTGCCATCATTAGCAAATGAAGCTGCAGTCGTGATTGAGTGCTGGAGGAAATGTGTGTTATATGAATTTACAAATAGTCTTATTTTCAAATACTACTTTTTGTAATTTGATTCCGTTTCAGTGAGATAAATATATGTCACTCTATACAGGTGCTATTTTAAGTAATCTCAGGTTAGTTTAGGGAAAGCCACCTTCCTACCTAAATTGCTTCATCTGTCTTTTTTGTCTTCAACAGGATATTCTCTTTGATGCAAACACTCACAAGGTGAAGAAATTTGTCCTGCATACAAATTATCCTGGTCATTACAACTTTAACATGTGAGTGTACAGAACTGATCTATTAAAGAGTATATTAAAACAACTGAAAAGGAAATCTTACGTTCTCTATAGAATTCCAGTATTTTTTCAAAAGTCTCTTTGGTGTATCTAGTAACCTGTGGAGGTTTCAGACATCATTAGTAACATTTTTTAGTAGTATTTTTTTTTTTTTACTTTTAAATGCCTTTATATAAACTGCCAGGTATATCTTAAAGCAGTGAATAAGGTAAGGTAGTTCTTGGTCCAGGTATGATGTGCAAACTCTTGATAGAGGCAAACTTTGTATTAGCAAGAGTGTCCATTTACTGGTAGTTATGTTGCTGTTTTTTTCCTAACATGATTTCTATTAGTGATTAAAAAATCTCATACTTCATATGTTTTCAATATTTTCTAAGTGTAAACTCTTTAGAGGAGTATGAGTTAGTGATTGGATGTCTGATTAAAGCAGTTAGTGACAGAGAAATCTGTAGTGCTGTTTCATAGCTAAATATTTCTCCATCCACTCTCTGTAACAATAGAGTAATTTGTGCTGAAGGACTTCTTGTGTCCTCTAGAAAATTGTATTAGGACATTACCAGGCTGCTGCCTTTTTTGATGTAGAAAATCTGAGAACTGAATCTGCTACCATAGATTCTCACTTTCATTTTATTATTGATGTGACTTTTCATTAAAGGGATTATTGAGAGCTGTAAGTCTGTGGCTATGCAGTTTATCTTGACTTCTCTGTTTTCTAATAGCTTTACGATTTGCACTTTCTAGTTACCATCGCTGTGAATTCAAGATTCCACTCGTCATTAAGAGAGGTGAGCGTTTCCCTGCTGTCCTGCTTCAGGGGGCACAGAATGCTCCAAGGGGAGCTAGGGTCAGTTCTTGTCTCTGTCCCTCATTATCAGAGGATGCTAACGGTGACAGTCATTGAGACAGACAAGAAATTTTGGGATTAGGTTTCTATTTAAGTGGAAAAGACATTTCAGGGCGAGGTAGCAATTCTCTGATTTTACTTACACTACCTCTTTACTTATTTGGATCACACAAATATTTAGCTGCAACATCACAATATCCTGTAATGCTACTGCTCTGCTAAAATCAATTACCTTGTACCTGGAGGCTCAAAATCTGCAAGACAGTGTTAGTCTGAGCTCATTTGTCCAGTCCACTGGTATTTAATATAATCTGGTTTGTCTGGGAATGAAAATAAACATACAGAATATGTTGGCTCTATGTGCTACAAAGTGTGTTTGTGTTCACCTGAAAATCTCTACTTGAAAAAATACATACATAATCAGTCGTGCTGATTTGGCAAGGCACTAAGGTGTTCCCAGCTCTGTGCATGTAACTAATCTCATCAGAGCAGGGGAACCCTGTCTGAAGATCATGGTGATTGGCGTAGACTTCTTCAACATAAGAATAAATGTGTACTGGGAAGATATTTGGAGTATCATGGGAATGCCAAATGCTGGCTAGGTTTTGGCCAGGGATGTTTTCCTTGTTCTGATTGGTATTTACTGTAAGCACTTTGCTGTGTGAAGTGCAGTCCTCCTGTGGCTGTCACAGTTTGAGCATATGGAGGATTAAAAACCTGAAAAAACAATTTTTGTGTATACAGGCTTATATGAAAGTTGATTTGTACTTCAGCCAAAAGAATGAGCACGAAAGTTCTCACTTCTAAAATTATTTTCCATTAGGTCATTGTACTTCAAAGCATTAATTTGTGATTAATTTTATTTACCTCAAGTAGCGTTATGAATTTATTCTTAATGTGTCTGTTTTTTTGTTTATTTGCCATTTTTAACCAGCTTTTCTGGCCCCTAGCTTGTGTCCAGGACATGTAACAAGTTGTGAACAGATGTTATAGGAGTTTTGAAGAGCCCATCTTCTTCCCTCTGGTGGCAGTGTGTGATGCAGTTTTATTAGTTCCCTCTTGTAGTTCAAATTCAGATGATAAATTAAGAGCCAGAGTTCAGGTTGCACAGACACTGAACTCTCAGCACAAAGAGAGCATGTTTAGAGAGGAAAAAATACAGAGGAGCAGATGGTCTTTAACTTGACTGAAACCTATGTTTGACATGTTTAGGTCCATTCCTACTGCTTTGGGAACATGCTTTCAGTATTTAAGAGTACCCAGATATATGTATGTGAGATAGGTATGAAAGTACTTGAAACCACCAGCAAACAGTTTCTGTTTAAGGCACTGACAATCCTGATTGCTAGTGAATGCTGATAAATTTGTATGTGAACTGATTGAATGCTGCTGTGTCTCCTGCTATCTGAATTAACATCCCAAAATAAAGGATTATGTAGGGGACTGTTAAAGCTGAAGCTATAAAAGCTTTTCTGTTTTTGTTTCATAGATAGTGCTGATTCACAGACAGAAACATGTACAACATACAGCAAGGTAAGCTTGTGCAGAACTGTTTTCCTAATTTTCTTAAACCATCTAAATGATTCATGTCAACTTTACAATACACTGCAAAGAAATTACAGCAGTGGTATCATGTTGTTTTAAAGTGGAATAGTAGAAGGCCATAAGTTAGTGTATACCTTGTGGTTTAAGTATTTTGGTGTGTTAAAAGATTAAATTCATTCGTAATAGCACACTTCAAGTAAACTAAATTACTGCATTATGGCATGGCTTGCATTTTAACACAGCTGCAGGTAGAAATAGTGAAATAAGTGATAAGGGAAAACAACAGCAGTGGTGGCTGAATGTTAGCTGGAGGCGTGTTCCTAAACAAAATTCTCACAGAGCTATTGTACTAAACATAGCTCTTGAAGACATTTACTATTTAACAAGAGAGTCCAGTGCCCTTCCACTTTCTTTTGAAGGGCACCAGTAATGGGATGTTTCTTAGGCAGCAGCCTTTCAAAAATGTCACTGCCAGTGTGACACCTCCTGATGACAGCAGACTCCTTGAAGACTCTACAGCCTTACCACCTAAATGAACTTCCCAGCTGGGCAGTTGCTGCTGCATATTTGACAGCTGCATTAAGTTGAAAAACTTCTCAAAAACTCTGTTCATCAGTGTCTCTGCAGTCAACATTCAGCCAAGGTCAGGGCTGCTATCTTGGCTTCTGAGGTGCCAAATGAAGGCTTTGCTTGGTGAATTTTGGGTCCCATACTGGGAAGAAAAATTGGAGTCAGCAATCTGGAAGCTGCCATTCTATGCTTTTTGATTTGAATTAACTTATTCCCTTCAGTGCTTTGACTTACTTCAGTCTTGTGTGTGAAACTGCAGCTTCTTGGAGTCTGGTTAGAGTGAGGAAAACCATTGGACATTTCCCAATCATTAAATAGGGCAGCTTTCCTCTTCTTTAATCTTGTTGTTTAAATCAATGAAAGGCTTATGGGAGAGGTAGCTATTTTTTCTCTCTGCAAAGCTCTGTAAGAGGATATTTTGTTGAAGTTTCCCATAGCTGCTTTGGTCTCTGAGCTGCCCCTGAAATGCTACAAGACTTTCCAGCTACATTTTGTCCATAAGACCCATAGAAATTTTTATATAATAATTCTAATTCCAAACTATTTTTAGACAAAAGTGAGAGTATACCTTAAAAGAATTTACTAGCTCTGGTAATGGATAGTTCAATTACTGAGTATGGCTCCAGTCACAAATTACTTCTGTAGATACAGCCTCAAGTTTATTTGACAAATAGGTTTGTCGCAAACAAATGTGCATGACATTCTTCCTAGGTAAAAAGAAGAGTTTTCCTGTGCCTTGTTTTAACACAAATTTGTTGATGTATTTACAGTGGGACAGTATTCAGGATCTACTGGGACACCCTGTAGAGAAGCCAGTGGTACTTCACAGGTAAAAATCTCTCTTTATTTTGCTTGGTGAGGACTGGGCTGACAACAGAGGATGAGGAAGAGTGTTTATGGCATTGGTTACTTTTGTACTGCTTTGCTGGTTTAAGTTTCAGGGGTTTTTGGCCACTAACTAGACGAGATAGCATGTCAGTTTATTTCCTCTGAGAGCAGCTGAGTGAAAGCATTTCCAAAATTCCTTGAACTGCAAAATCCACAGAAGATCTCAGAGAAGAGTGAACAGTGCCTAAAAAAAGTCTTTCTTTATGAGTAATAGTAGTGTAGAGTTTTTATACTTTTTATATGTATTTCAATAACATGACATCATACAGCACAGTATATATGTATATGATAATATATATAACAGCATCTGTCTGAAGAAGCTTGTCTTTTGTGAACATACATGGTTCTACAGTTCCTTTAGGCTGACTGAAGATACAGCAGCCCTTACATTTGCTGTTTCTGCAGGCATTGAGGTGTATGCTGGGTTAAATGGGCATTATCTGTTCGCAGAGTTATCATTTTATGATGTGAAACCATGATTTTTATCTCGAGACAAGTGTACATGATGGGTACTGTGCAAAATACCACAGCAATTTCAGATAAAGGAATGTATTTTTGTAAGACTTTCACATGATTTTGACTTTGATTTTTTTTTTCTTTCTTCCCCCCTGAATCATTGTGCCCTTTGTTCCCCTTTACTCCTGTGTTATGCCAGTGAGATGATTAGAGCAGAAGCCATGTGAATGAAGTAAAGCTAAGGTGAAATAGTGATGACATAGAGCCCTTCTATTTTTTCCATCTGTGTTGTAGAGAGTAGTTCAACCAGAGAGCGCTTTACTGAGCACATCTCAAATGGCTCAGACATGCAATTTGAAAAACTGACCAGTTTACAAGAAAGGACAAAAGGTAAATATTCATTAGGGGTTTTTTCTGGCTGTAATCTAAAATTCATTGCAGTCAACAGAAACTGACAGTGTACAATCCAAAAATACCAGAAATAACTGGAAGACAAGTGATACATAGATCTTGAAAAATACTGTTTAATAAAACTTAGATTATTGTATTTCAGTATCATATAGGTTAATCTTCTTAACATTCTAAATCCAGTTGATTAATAGACAGTATATAGTAAATATAAATAATAGACTATATATAGTAAATACATATGGTAGAGGTTGAGACACAAAGGGAGGGATCTTGCACAAAAATAACGGTTAGTAACATGGTGCTTCTCTCTTCCTGTGTATCTGGGGTTTTTTTAGGGTTCTTCCTGTTCAAGTTAAGTACAGGAGAGGTTTCCTGTAGAGGTCACTAGTGGCTTTTTGATTTCTTTATCCCCAAGTGTTCTTAATGGCTCTGTGGCATCAAGCAGAGTTTCCTCTGGCTCACTTGGAGTCTAGCAATGGTGTTGCATAATATGGAGATGTACTTTCTTTTGATGAAAGCCATGATAAAGTTGCTGAAATTCACCTTATGTTACTGAGTAGTTATTCTTCCCTAAGAAGTTCCTGATGCTCGCATATCTATTTTAAATTTTTTTCCCTCTCTTCTTGTTCAGGTCATCATCTCCAAACAACACTAACCCATTTGGGTCAACCTTTTGCTTTGGACTGCAGCGAATGATCTTTGAGGTTAGGAAAAAACCCTTTTATTTTTGTCTGAGCATGGGAAGGTGAGGAGTTTGCTATTACTATGAGTGGCTTCTTAATTTCCATTGCAATAAAAGCCAGTGCGTGGGAGTGGTATAATTTTAGTGCCTGTTGGCAGAAAGAGGCAACTTTGCAACCTCTTCTCCAAGGTTGTACATTTGCATGTTAAAGCTGAAACTTCAAGTTTGTCACCTGGAACTTATGCTAGCAGGAGATACATGCACATGGCTGGTTGGAGCATGGTGGTGGTGTGTCATGGAAATCTAAGAGACCGTTTTTAGGAACTAGCCGAGAGCTTGTTGCTGTCATTTGTTGTTGGGATTTCTTTCTTCAGGCAATTCACTTCTGTATTCACCATTCTAATACTTCTGATTTTCTGTTTAGTGTACCACTTCTTTTAATTTCCCTTTTCCCCGCTGTGCTTTTGCAGGTGATGCAGAATAATCACATAGCTTCTGTCACTCTGTATGGCCCCACACGGCCCAGCAGCCAGTTGAGAACGTCGGACCTTCCCCAGTGAGCATCCCCTGCAAAGTCAGCTAATCTCAATGCTACAGAATTAGTACAGCGTGCCTTGATTTGCTGCCACTTATAATATGGAAAGCACGTTATGATTTTATTTTTTTTTTTCAATAAGCCTTTCCACCCAGGAGGGGTGTGGAGAGGAAATTCTCTCAACCCTTCATCATGGGGCATGGAACTGTTGATGGAGGAAAGCAGCTTAGGTGCCTGTGCCGTCATTTATTCCTCTCCGTTGCCCTCATCCTATGCAGCACAGACCTGAAGAGACTGTCCCTCCTTCTCAGCTGGCAGAAGGGGGAAATGGAAGAGGGGCACGTAATGACTGCAAGAATTAGAAGCACAAACTTTCTGAGCCTTGGAGCATCTGGAAGCAGGTATTGATTTTAGTCTGTTTGTGTTACTGTATTGATGTGGTGGTCACATTTTAAGAAAACGTGTGTGTATATATATATATAGATATAAACACCTCGGTATTTCTGTGGCTTAGGACATTGTACCAAGTGTGACAAGGATGTATATATGTCCATGATTTCAGGCACCACATCTTTGTGTAACTTTAAACCAAGCAAGTAGCATGTGCATAATACTTGGTTGTAACATTTGCACTACATACACTTTAATTACTTGATAAACGTTTATCTTCACTGAGGAGCATCTGTGTACTGGGTGTGAGTGGGGTGTGGTGGTTATTTAATGTACACTGCGCATAAAGCTTATTTATACAGTGGATCAAATTTATCCACCTTCCTGCACTAATATGTACTTGATATGCTGATACAATTTTTTTCTGTCATGGCTGGTTTACTAATTTTTTTTCATATGCAATTTCGAAAGAAAAAAAATTCTGGAAGGGGTTATTTCTATGATTGAATTATGTTTTGGTGAAAAGATTTGATACAATTTTTCATACTAGTGAAAAATTTAACGAAGAAATAATGTTGCCTCATTTGCCTCTGTTCCAAAATCCTTTATTCCTACTCTATTTCCTCAGAGAAAGAAAAGCTGTATATAATGGTATGTCAGAAAGAAATTCTGGAATTCCGCCATCACCAAGATAACCTGTTCTGTAACTTTTGATGTATGATTTTAATTTATGCCAAAGGTTTAGCCAAAGACATCCTCGTTGTAGTTTCACCATTTCTGTACATATATGCTAACTGCACACCCCACCCCAGCAGACAGGATATAGGCTTCTTTCTAGTTGGGAGATGCTGCTCGCGACATTTTATCCCAGGAGGATACTTTAGGTTTCTAGTTCTCTTACCAGTCTTATTTGGGAGAAATAGGTGGTCTGTCTTTGAAATAATGAACCCTTTTTAAAAATGGACAAGAGAAATGTATAATTTTATCCCATTTTTAATATTTTGGTGTCGCAACTTGTGATACATAGATGACAATTTTGTGAGTTTTACTATGTGTGTACAGATTTTTGTAAATATGACATTTTTGTAATTTTAACTCCATGTACAGTGTAATCCTGTATAGTTTATCAGTGAATGAGAGATAGGAAATCGAATGTTAACTGAAGTTTTGGATCCTGGACCAGTAGCAGGGATAAATGTGTGTGTGTGTGTGAGACGTTCTTTGCCATTTAGTCTTCCTGTATACTGTGATACTCTAAACTGTTTTGCTAAAACAAACAAAAAAGCCCCATGGAGAATCTAATGGATAAGGAAAAAGTTACTGTTTACCTTTATCCCTAGGTGTCACTCCTGTTGAATCCCTGTTCAATCTGTGCTGTCTCCTGTGATCGTTGCTTGCTAAGAAAATTCTATGCCTCAATCTTCCTTTTTGTTTCCTCTCTAATTTTAATTTCATTTTACATAGCCCTTCTGTAAATTAAATGGAATAATAATGAGCATGTACACTGAAAGAAAAATAAAAAGAGACTCTCAGTTACTGTTTTTGTGTTAAATACAGTTGCTGGGTGTTTTTGTAATAAAATCATGGATGTTCTTGCTTTTTTTTTTTCTTATCAATTAGTTTTTTATTTTACTGCTTTTCACACATTGTATTTGAAGTACCTGACTAGTGTATAGTGACTTTATAGCCAGTTCAGTATGTTCTCCAAAGAAACAGTAACTAACAGAACTTGGTAGATATATGAAAGCATTTTGTAAGGTTTTGCCCTGAAATGGAGGAGGAAAGTCTTTAAACTGTGGTCAATGGCACCGTGGGTTCTGCGTTGTGTTCAGAGATGAGATTGTTATGCTCCTGTTGGCCTTGGGGATCATGGAAATAGATCGAGCTTCAAAGAGAGGGAGTATTGCACAGCAGAAGGGAGGAAATGCCTGCAGTGAAAGCAGCAAATGTGAATTCTTGTGCTGCGTTCATGTGCCCCAAGGGACTCCACAGAAAAGCTTTGGAAGTCTCCATACCCTGGAGCAGCTCAAAGGTTAATGCAGGGCATAAGAAATGGGACTTGTTTCCATTTGTGTTTCTCCTGCACTGGCTGTGTGAGGCAGGCAGAGCACTCAGCCCTCCTCCTGCAGCCTCTCTCAGTGCTGGAATACAAACTGACCTTGCTTGCTGCTTGGCTCAGTGTGCTCTTGCAGAACTTTATGGTCTCTGAGCTGAGATGGTGTGTGTGCTGATTCTTGTTACTGAAATGTGACAGCAGTCCTGATGCTAACTTCCATTAATTTTAATTCATCCTTTTCTGATAAAGGCTCCAGATAACCTGCAAGAGGAAATAAATTCTTAATGGGATGATTTGAGTAATGGCTATGCAGATGCCACCAATATCCTGCTCTCAAGCATATTGAGTTGAATTTCTTCAGAAGAGTGAGGTCAGGCCTGCTGCTGTAGCATGAACCCTGAGACTTAGGACAGGAGCAGCAGCTAACCAAAGGGATTTAATAACTACAGTGACTCCCAGCTTCACTCATAATGCTCTGGTGAGTCCAAGTGACTAAAATAGTATTGGTAGTTAACAGTGATCTCTTAACAACCCAGATACTTCTCTAGGTCAGTCCCTTGATATTGAAAAATTCTCTGCACAGACAAAAAATTAAAGGTAATTTTGCATCTTGGCTGTTGCTGGTGGGCTGAGCTCGAGGCATTTGACTTTTGGGAGAGGCAGATCTGAAGAAGCACCAGGAGAGATAATGTGGACCTGCTCTTGTGGGTTTCATCACCCATCCTTTGTGATTGCAGCTGTTTATAACTCTCTTGTCTGAGATGTTTTGGTCCTATTTGGACCAAGTGCAGCTGTTCCTGAGCTGATGCATTAGAGAAGCATTGTGGAGCATTTAAGGACTTGGTGGCATGAGAAATTTAGGAATGGGTAGAGGGGACTGATGGTGGGTTTGAATCACCAGAAAGAAGAGAAGAAGGAGTAGAGGAGCTCTGGAGGACAAGGCAAGGATGGCAGTGTGGCAGGAAGGGAGGCTGGGACGAGGCAGTTCCTCTGAACCAAGAGCTGTTCTGTGCAAAGAGCTGCTCAGGGGGGAGCAAGGGGCCAGCTCTGCCTCCCCCTCCCAAAGGAACCAAGAGATTTGGGCTGCATCAGATCCATTTTGCCAGGTGGCCTTGTTCCTTGTAATAATTCCGTGTGGTTTGATACAGATCCTGCATGTTGGCAACATGTGTGGTCCACCATTTTGGTTTCGTATGATAAAACTGTTTGATATAAAGTTAAGTACAATTGCATTTTTAATAAAACGTGTAGTACATATGATCCCCTTCTGATGTGTGCCTTTTTCCTTTGTAAAGAAGTGAGGAGTCTGTGTGTGTGTCTGCTTGATTTGAATACTGGAGTATTGTCCACAGTATTTAATTTGTTTATACTTAATAAAACTGGTTGTTGTGCCCTTCTTTACGGAGGTGAAGCTGACATTTCTTCCCATATTCTTCAGGCCTTCAGGCAGTCCCTGGGCTCCTGTGAAGGCTCCAGGCAGTGCTGTACAGATCAGTGCTGCTGTGTAATACTAGAACCCTCTGTTCCCCAAAATGCAGTTCTTGTCAAGAAGAAGCAATCTTCTGTTGCCAGGAACTGTCACATTTTTAATTCTAAACAGATTTTTTTTTTCTGAAATAGTAATCATATGGTGTGTGAGAACTGATTCATGTGATCATGATCGTTCATATTCCAGAGCTCCCATCCAACCTGTTTAAAACAAAATCTTTCAGCACTACAGGAAGATGGTGATTCATCATTGCTTTGGGGCTGGCTAGAGTTTAGGGGCCAGCTGCCGTTTTCCAGAGGGAAATCAAGGGTGTTGCTGCCCCCTTCACACTGACTTTGTACCTGCTGTTAGAACCTGTTAGTCACTTAACTACTCTGCTAAGCCAGAATTTCTGTTAGGTTTTTGTGTTTGGTGGCTCAAAATGTACATTGAGAGTAAATCTGTGTGTGTCTGCTGGGGCCCTGACGGGGGCCATCGTGCTGCACACCCGGTGTACCGAAAGCTGCCTTGAACTGAAGGACACAGCGCTCTTGGGAACGCTCAAGGAAGTAAACAAGGCCGTAAATTCCATGCCTCAAGGAGCCAGAAGAAAAGGCCAGGGGCGCAGCTGTCTGGCAGCGGGACAGGAGAATCTGTACTTTGAGATATGATCTGTAACCAATCATGTAGTTGTTAACATAGCAGTGATTATTGTTATCCAATAGTTGAGTAGGTAACAAATGTAACCGGGAACAGAGAGGGGGATAAAAGAAACTACTGCGAGATTAAAATTTGGCTTTTGTTAACCATGAACTGACTGAGTCTTTGAGTCTTCTTGCTCGACAAGGCTGGGACTTGACGGAGCACAAAGGAGCCTGCGGCAAATGGTGACCCCGACGTGATCGGAACGAGAAGAAGAAACCCCGCGACAGTTGCGACTGGACGTCCGAGA